>JAKWJA010002493.1:13514801-14114801 GCA_027704765.1 Solanum habrochaites
ACTAGATCCCTCGTACAAAAGAAAAGATCCCCTGGTGTCGTTCCACTATCTCCCTGTACAGTTGTTCATTACAACCTTTGCGAAAGCATTGATGTGATGAGAAAAAGAGGAGCAAGGATGGTATAAAAAGAGAGTTGCCTTTTTTTTCCCTCATAAATCTCAGCCCCTCTCCATTTACAAAAAGTTGGGATTTGGTGGGAATCCGAAACCACTCCGATGCGGCTACTGATTATTCCGATCTGACAGTGCAAACGTCCGTGGGATACCCATGAGTACTTAGTAAAAGTGGAATCATTCAATCTTTTTCGCTGATTTTGTCATTCTTTATTGTGAGGAGGAAGGTCGACTTGAAGTGCCTATTATTCTTGGGATTATTCCATTCCTTGCTACAGGTAAGCCCTTAGTTGATATGGAAGGGGCAGATGACTTCGGCTTAATTAATGCCATAAGCGACCTTCAACATTTGTCAGACCTATGAGGCATAGTGGTGAACTCCATCGGTTTCTGCCATATACCCCCAGAAAAGATGAAAAGGAGACTAAACAGAAAATGCAATACAGAGTTTTGGTGGGTGATTTGGTGTTTGTAGACGTTTCTGGGTACCTTGTCCTTCCGGGCAAGCTCAGTCCAAATGGGAACGGCCCTTATTTGATTACCAAGTATTCCCCATGAGCAGTTGATTAACCTACAAGGAGTGAGAGTGAGGTTTCATAGAATAGGGACAGAAAAAACCCTATTTTGGGCATAAAGCATCAAGGAATAAAGTAAGAGAGGGTACCATCTTGATGAATTCGAGTATCAAGTGTCCCCGTCGTGCCGCGACATTAAATCAGGAGCGGCTTGTTGGGAGGCAACCCAATCCTTTATCGTCTTTTTAATTAATGGTAGCATTTTCGTTTCTATTAATGGGTTTTAAATTTGAGGCACAATCACCGCGGAAATTCTGCAGAACACTACTTTCGCATAGCCCTGACGGATACAAGACTGACCTCTCACTCGAAACGGACCGTCTAGGTCATCCGTCACACCAGGTACTTTATTACTGTCCGATGTTGAATTAGGGCACTACGACTGACCATAACTACGGGCCGTCACACATGTGACGGACCGTCGTCTGACTTCGCGCAATTCATATGAAATCTACCCGACCCGACCCGGCTGGACCCTTTTTCCAAATTTGAGACCGTTGTATATGTGGACCCCCCCTCCTATTCCACCACATTACGTACTCTTACTTACTTTTTCTTATTTCCGCCTCACCTCCCCTCTCTTTCCCCCCTCCACACTTCCCCATCACTGATCATTCCCCCCAAAACCACCTAGCCTTATCATTGTATCTATGGTGTGGTGTCTACCTTGCTAAATCATTTCTCCTTTTAAATCTTCTTCTCATTTCCAAGGTATGTGTCCCTCACATTTAATACTTAATTTTTCTTGCATTTTAGTTTTGTAGATTAGTTTAGCTTAGTTTTTAGTCGTATATTATTTCCTTTACTGCTTATGTCTAAACCTAGGTTCAAAATGTTCATATGTGCCATGTTGATAACCCAAAACCAAGTAATTGTGCTTGGTAGTTCTTATTAGGTCGTGGGTATAGACACATCTAGGCCCACATAACGAAACAACCATGTGGGCTCATCGGGGAATGCGTAGGGCCAACCCTCAAGTCTAAGACTCCTACTCAGAACGAGAGACACCCCATGACGGCCCATCGCCCACAACGACTGCCGTCAAGGGTTCCATCACACAAGCCCCTAGCCATCCCCTGCTAAACGTGTCGCCTGTGACGGACCGTCCTACCCACGCGGTCCGTCCTGCGTCGACCGTCATGGTTTGTCCCAAGACCCTGTTTCTCAGTGTCCTCAAATTTTTCAGTGTCTTACACGGACTTTGTTTACGGCCGTCTTATAAACCCACGACGGTCCGTCTGCGCGAGCCGTCATGGTTGTCAGAGACCCTGTTTCTTCTAAGGGTCTCTCAAAATTGTTTTAAGTGTCCTACGACGTACTCTTACGACGGACCGTCGTAAGTCACGAAGTTCCGTCCTGTTGACCGTCTACTTGGTCAGAGACCCTCCTTCATGTTCCCTTCTACCATACCTAGACCAAGTATAACACGACGGACCTTGCCGGTCCGTCATAGTCACGACGACCGTCATCTCGGTCCCGTTGTGTGATAACAGTTTCAATAAATTAACACAGCTATGTTCAAATTTTTATGTCATATAGTTTGCCTGTCTGTGTACATACGCGTACTAATGGACCCTTTGCAGGTACTATCTACTATGGCAACCCAGCAAGACCGAGCCTACTACACGCGGGCGATCCACGTCTGTTGCCCGTCTGCAACGATTGGATCATCGGGTCTGTGAGATCGGTGACCCTGAATTGTGCTCCCATGCCACCTCCTCCCCTTCCTTCCCTTTCTAGCACGTTCCACCGGAGAGCCAGACACCCAGAAGGTGGCGCCCCCCGGCGTATCACTTGCCTCTCATTCTGTGAGGAGCGCACACTGACCGGCAACACCCTCTGGCAAGAGCCACCAACGAGGACGGACGGCTGGTATTCTTAGGATTATCCTGGTCCGAGGAAGCTTCGGATCGTGCTGAGTTTTCCCTTACCCGCCCAGCTGCAACATCTGCCCTCGTCTGATGAGGCTGACAGTTTCAGAAAACCACATCCGAGCATCCAGTTCAGATCCCCACCCAGCCGCTGACCAGGCAACCAGTGGTGTTTTGACGGCCAGTTGCATTCAAGTTGACTCCGACGCAAAGTTCCTTGAACGACAAAGGAGTAATGAACGCGCACACGCCACTTGGAGCTGTGGGTTACTCACATGGAGCCTTCCCACGATGCCAGAATTCAGAACCCTCTTCACGCAGCATCGCTTTGGAGTGGACACTCTTCCATTGGGGGATACAAGCGCGGAGATGGTTAGAGATTTTCTATACGCGTCCTCTGTAGCGCCTCTCCGATCCCAGATCAAACAAGTCGGCTGCGCCCCGCTAACCAGGCCCCATTGGAGCAGGTTCGCGTCCCGGGGCGGGCATGTCGACATTTCTTCCTCCCCTGCCAGCATCCGCGGTTCCTTTACTGCGAGAGTGTAGATGCGACAGACGGACCCCCATCACTCCTAGTTTGAACTATCGCTGGCAATAGTGAAGGATGGTACCGTTCCTTACGGAGCAGCACTGAGGGAACCGCCAGATGTGTTGGCCCTGCACCTCTCAGTCGACGGAGAGGGTGCCGATTTGGGTCACCTGAGCCGAAGGCGGCCATCGAAAAAGGCCCACCACCTCACGTTGTCGCCAAGTTCTTGTGGCTGCTCGTGCATCACTGACTGCCTTTCCCCCACACTGCTGATAACATAGTCAACCTGGGATCCGAGCAGTTGCTGAATGGCAGGCGATGATATCCCGGGCTCGAGGTGGACCATGCACTGGCTTCTCCGGCAGTCATCGCACGAAGGCCTTCAAGTCCACCAACCTACCCAAAACCACCCACCCCTTTTCCGTGCAATATTTTTTTTCCCTTTGCAGGTCTGGCAGGTGCCCTTTGGCACATAGAGCAGTTGCGACCCCACCGGGTACCGTTGATGTAGGCCTATCAGAGACGAGTCCAATGAGTTGGCCCCACGTCCGAGGGCCCCGTCCAGAGTGCCCCCAAACTAGACACACGAAAAAGACTCGAAGATTGCGGTACGGTGGCCCAGGCCCTGCACAGCCACACATACATCCACAACACTACCACCACCCCCGTTGGTCTATCCCAGTGTAGTAAAGCACAGCCCTCTACCGACAAACCCCGCCCCACTGGCTCGAGTACAAAAACTGAGGCACAAATGGCCATCTTCTGCATCAATCCCAGCGTGGATGCAGAAGTCTATAGCCTGAGTCTGAAGCACGTATGGGAAGGCAGATGCATCGGAAGATGGCTGAGGTTTAACAGCGCATAGATGCCTTCTGAATTGAGAGTGTTAGCCCTACCGAGCCCCTCCGTAGATTGTCACTCTTCAGGCTGTCAGTAGACAGTCGTCTTGCAGACATCATAGTACGATCCTATAGACGAGAGGTTCCGGAGTCCTGTCGAGCCTTGCTGAGATAACTGTATTGGCGGCTTTTGTTTCCCCTCCTACATCCCCCATCTTCCCCGTAGAGAGAGTGCTAAGAGACGAAGGGGTCGATCAGATATTAGCGCGAGCAAAGTAAGAGGAGCGCGAGAGATGGAGGCCGCGAGGAAGCCTCACTTGCTTGAGCTGAGGCACCACCCGATCAGATCATCGCAGATAGCAAGGCTGGGTCGTCTAGCTCCCGCACTGTAAGACAGCAGGAGGCACTACTGATGGTGCTGTTTTTGCTGAGGAAACCACTGAGGTGTCCAGATTGCAGAGGATGTGGGTTCTGGAAAACCAACCGGACCCACCAACTTTGTTTTGATCGACGGCGGCTATGCGCCACGTTTTTGCTTCACCTACCCCTCTAATCTTTATTTTTTTTATGCATTGGGGACAATTGCATGCTTTTTTGTTGGGGTGGGGTAAAATGAAAGTGAGTGTTATGGTGAAGTCTGAGTACCCACTTCACTTCCTCTTTTGGGGTTTTTCTTGCCTGAGTTCTTTTTACCCAAAAGCCTGATTTTTTTTGTGAACCGGCATGTTCTAGATCTTTTGTCATAGTTTTAATCTCTAGAGCATGATGGGCTAAAATGAATCTCCTGATAAACTGAAAATAATGCATACTAGGCATATAACTGACACTTGTGTGGCTCTAAGCATGAAATAGATTTGTACACCATTGCATTACCTAGTCTTTTATTCAAACTAGGTGGTCCTAATGATCGGTATAAAGTGATACATGTTAAGTGAGAGTGATGGAAATTGAATAGTCCCTATTGAATACGAGTAGAACTTGCCTGGTTGTCCTGCTAAAATGACGCTGTAACAAACAATTAGGAAAGGATCATAGGCCCTTATTCAAAAAGCCCATTTCTAACCCAAATACAAGAACCAAATGAAAGTTATCCTCTTTGATCCAAATAGATTTGAGCTTAATTTAGACCTTTCTTTTATCACCCCAACTGATCTTTTCTGAACAACGTGTTGCCCTGGTCCCTCCTAGACATGTGCACCTCAGCTTATGCCAAAGCAATAAGTTGAGGGTGGCTAATAACAACCTTCGTTCTGGCCCTGACCCAATTTGAGTATTGTGTACCTTTACTCATGGCAAAGCCATGAGTTGAGGGTGGCTAATTACTAAGAATGCTCTTGAAAGTGGGGTTGAAAGAACAAAAGAGAGAGAAAGAACAAAAGTAAGTGACTCAAAGTAGTTAAAAGAAAGAAAGAAAAATAAAGAAAAAAAAAAGAAAAGTATACAAGCATGTAATAAAAACAAAAAAAAAAAAAAAAGGAGTCACTTACACAAATGACGAAAGAAGAGAAATTGAGCAAAAGGAAAGAATTGAGAGCTGGGTCGAGATAAGATGAAGAAGGGAAGATTTTAGCTGATATGTCAAGGGAAGGGCAAAAATTCACTAGAGTTACCTAAAAATGTACCTACCTACCCTGAGCCTATGTTACAATTTATCCACAAGCTAAAAAAGTCCTATCGTATCCTAATGTGTTGTATAGCGAACTAAGGGAGTGAAAAAATAAGGGCAAGCTATGGCATAGGTATAAATGAGTGTGACTTTGTTTCGTAACGAGTGTTGGAAATGTAATCCTTATAACTCACACCGAAATCATGGTGTGAAAATGAGGATTTTGTTCTAAAGTAAGGACATTAGTTTGCAATACCAGGACTTGTTAGCACCTCGGTGAGAAATTGAAGAGTATAGGTTGTTAGTGCATGGTGGTCTGTGGCATTTGAAGCCCAACAAAATTCAAGCCTAATAGTGAAAGCGTGCAAGATTTTGATGGATTACTGCGGGATTGATAGCCAAATGATTGTCAAAGGAGAAAACTGAATACTTTGTACAAAGATTGTGTAGTTGAGTCATAGTGCGTTCGCTTGAGGACAAACCACGATTTAAGTTGAGGGTGTTGATAGCCCGTGGCTTAACGGTATAATTAATACTTTTAACTCAAGTTTAGTGTGTCCAAAAAGCCCTTTTTTGCTAATTTTTTTTGTTTTGTTTATACAAGTTTCTCTTTGTTTGCAGGAAATCGGTCCATTCCATTGCGGAGATTTTGAGGAGAGAAGGCTGCGAAGGAAGATGGTGGAAGTTGACAAGTGTGGGATGACGGCTTTGTGGACGGTCCGTTATGGGCCATGACGGTCCGTCCTGCATGTACGTCGGAGATCCCCCAAGAAGTGATCCCATACCCAAATTGCCAATATTGAGCTTTTGAAACGAGACCCCTCGCGGCCGTTATGCCTATGACCGGTCCGTCACACTTTGCCGTTGAGGGAATGACGAAGCAGCAGAGGAAAATGCAAAAGTAATGGTACGACTGGAGGTCCACGAACGGTCCGGCATGACCACGACGGTCCGTCGCGTGGGCCTTCGCCCCCAGCCGCGTTTGGCAGCTTCCCGTAATTTAGAATTCGTTTTTAATTACGTTTTTGTATTTTTTTATAAATATTTCGAAAAAACCTCGTTTTTGAGGGTAACACCTGCTAATTAGACTCTACTACAATATTAGAAACCATATTATTATTACAGAAATTATTGATTAGTGTTTGATCCTTTGGAGATTCTTACAAGTACTTTTTGGTGATTAATCAAAGCAATCTTTTGGATTAAAATCTTCCATTGCAAGTAGTACATGAATTCTATTTAATATATTTGAATATTGTGTTTAGGGCGATTATTAACTTACACTCCATAACTAGGTTTGTGGGAACCATAGGCAAATAATGAGATACACCCTAGCTAAAATAACAATTCTAGAATAGTGTCTTGCATGTATTATAAATTCCTTTCTTTTCTCTAGAATTCCTTTTTAAAAACGGATGATCATCAACGTTAGAACTCGCCTTAATGCTACTTGCCGACCAAGGAGGTAGATAATTAGAAAGAATTATTAACATAGATTTAGAGTGTATACTATCTAATAGGCTAGTATTGATTGGACAAGGTCTTAACTTGTCAAATATCGAATACGATGCTTAATATGAGGTACCGTAAGGGGTGGAAAGTAACAACACGTAGCCGGACCAGGTGCGGAGTGGATTTTCTAGATGGGCCGTACGAAGGATTTAGAAATACATAACTTATCACTTTGCATGCAAGAACTAGGAAAGAATTGTTATAGTTTAGAATTATCAAGTTATGAACCTGTGGGAACCGTAAACCCTAGTTACTTTGATTATTGATTAAAACCCACTCTAACAGCGTTAAGTGTCGCTTTCCATTTCGTTAGTTCTTTTAGTTCTTTTTACGTATTAGGAGATACAAACCCCCCTTTTTCAATTTTATGTTTTTACTTTCTAAGGATCTGTCAACCAACAATAGTAATAACAAGTTAAAGTTAAGTTCTAGAGACTATTTTCCTTCCTCTGGGAACGATCCCCAACCTCACTAGTTGGGTTTATTTACTTTGACGCACCCGCTTTTACTTCTCAGTTGAGAATACGTTTTTGAAGCGATTCAGTGGTGGGCCAGATGGGCTCTAAATGAGATTATATTGGGTTAACAATTGAGTTCACCAATGTAGTCCAAATCAATTAATTTAGACCTTTAATTAAATCCATCTTTTAATTTGACTTAATTTTTAACTCAATTATATCAATCCCACCATATTTAGTTGGATTAAATATTTTCTGGAATTGAATATATCCGAATCATTTTTATAAATTTATATTTAATCAATTTTTAAATGATTACAATTACCTCTCATTTTTTTTATGAGTTCTTTGGTATTGATTTATAATCTAGTATTTGTTCTTTTTAAGTTTTTGTGACACATTGAGGCAGAGCATTTATATATTAAATGGACTGAACAAGAAAATATAAATAGAAATATTAGAAGGGTAACACCTTATTGAATGGCCAATAGAAAAGAAACAAAATTGCTATTAGAAAATATATTTTTATCTAATAGATTAAAAAATGTATGATTTCTCATTCAATAGATATTAAATTTACTACGCTTTATTTTCTTTCGTCGCTTGAAAATAATCTTTTATTATAGCTCCGTTTTAGAGATTACCTATGAATATCCTTTATTTGTTTTAGGACTAATAATATAACTCAACTTTATCTATTTTCCCTTCAAATTAGAAACTTGACACTACAATAAATACATTACTCTCTCCTTTAGGGAATGTCATGTCACATACTTTATTTATTATTATCCGATATCCTTTACCTATTTAACGTCCGTTCAATAATTTCTTTTTTAAATATTATTTTCTATTTAGTGTTTTTGTGAAATTTTTGTTTTTTAATAATATAAAGATAAATTTTTAAAAATGACTGAAAAGACATACCTTATTTCAAACAACTATCTACTAATGGACTTTTTAAACTATTTTTTTAAAATACTTTTTTTTAAATTTGTTTTAATGATAATTATTATCTTTTTTATAAGTTTTTCAGTAATTTTTTAAATATAATTATATCTCTCCTACTAGGTGCCATGTCAGTTTTTTTTAATTTATGTTAATAATTTTTCTAATTCTTTTAAAGAATCGAAGGACCCGCATACTTTCTTACAAATCGGAGGGCTCATACAATAATTGTCTTCATGTAATGTTTTTATACTGGGTCTAATTATTATGTTTTGTCATTTCTTTCATTTTTTTTAAAAACATCTATCTATAATAATAGGAAGAAGTAAAATTGTCACATGTCTCATCACAATATTCAAGAATTTTAATTTTCAAAAAACATTTTGAATATGATCTAAAATACAACTAAAAAAACAGGAATTTCAGTAATAAGCTATTTTATTAAATTAAAAACTAAGTCGGTTTGTGTTCAAAAACACTGTAGACGGCAAAATGAATGGATTTTTTTAAATGCCTCTAATTTTTCATTTTTAGGAAAACAGAAATGAATTGAACTATTTTTTTTTTATAAAATCATTAATTGCTATTTAGGAAAAAATGAAAGATTTTTCAATTTTCAAATTCAATTTTTAAGGGTTAAAAATGAAAAAATAAAAATTGAATTAATTTTATAGAAAAAAAATGTAATGTCTATCTATATTGTTCCACATTTCAGTGATTTTAGGAAATGCTCCAACAAAATTGAATGTAGAAAATAGGAGAAGAAAAAGTGCACCGTAGAAAAACTATAATCATTATTAAAAAAATTAATTGAAAAATTTATAGTAAAAGATAATAATTATCAATAAAAAATTAAAAAAACTTATTTTAAAAAATGGTTAAAACAATCCATTAGTAGTTAATTGTAGAAATAGGGTACATTTTTTCATTCATTTTTAAAATTTATCTTTATATATCTAAAAAATAAAACATTTCCAAAAAACATAAATCGAAAATAATATTTTAAAAAGAAAACATATTGCAGCCTAACGTTTAAATAGGTTTAAAGCATATTTTTAATATTAAATAAATATAGAATGTGACATGACATCCTAATAGGAGAGAGATAACGCGTTTTTTATGACAAGCATAATGTGAGGAAAATCGATAAAATTGGGTGATATTGTAGTCCTAAAACAAACATAAATGATATTCCTAGGTAATTTCCCAAATATGAATGACTACCTAAGAAAATTGCTTTCAAAATAAGTGAAAAAATAAAATTATCTGCGTCTATATATGTTTAAAGTACATGTACACACTGCAGTATTATTTTACATGTAACTAATATATATTGAGATAAGATATAAGCCTTAGGCATTGAAAGATAAAATAAATATTTAAAAGGAATTATAGATTTGCATTTGACTCAAAATGTGCTCAAAGTTATCCGTAGATTTGTCAATTGGATGTGAATGCATGCCTTCATAAGTAGTTACTACTACTTCTTCATCCTTTGATAATCTTTGTACTTGTTTCTTCACGTTACATCCTTGATGTGTGCATCGATAATAGCTCCTGTTGAGTACCACAACAACCAAATATGCATTAGACTTTTTTCTCTTTTTTTTTTTTGTTTAATTAATTTCACCTAACATTTTCCCATGTCTAAACCACTAGCCCTACCCAAATAATAGTAGCCATTTGAAATAGGAAAATATATCACATATTTTTTATATATTTTTTTGTAATGACTATAGCCAGATTAATTTCATGGAATAGAGAGTACTCCTGCAGATCATAGTTGTAACTTGGTAGTATGTGGGGATAAATATAGATTCCAATTTACTATTCCATTTCCTACAACTTTTGATCATTTCAATTTCATGTTTTCACTTCAAAAGTTCTAGTATATCAATACTTTTTTTTTTCTTATAGATAATAAATCAAAATCCTGATGAAACTCCCACTATTCAAAAAATCACTATTGTCTTATTGAAATTCACCACAGAAAAATCTTAAGTTAGCTTTCAGTCTTTCACAGTTATTCTGATTGAATCAGTGAGAATAGAAAAAATAAGTAGTATTTTCACATTAGAAAAAATAAATAGAAAGCTTAATTCTTAGTATTTCAATAAAAAATGTTTTAACCATCCGTTTTTCTAAAGTTGAATCGATGGAAATGAGATGGGAAACTCATATTTTATAACACAAATTTTACATTAATTATAATAGAAAATATCTGTGTTTCGAATAGTGTCCTCGATTTCGCGGGATCCTTACATCTCTTATTTGTCATCAAAGGGCTAAATATAAGTTTCTTTGCACGTTAGTTTTACAAAATTATAGTATCTAGCATAAACCAAGTAATATTCTTAAGTATAGAATAAAGTAGATCTAAGGCAATTTCAATTGCTTTGGATCAAATTTATATACGGAACAAAATATATGCCTTCTGAAATTATACGTCGCATCCGAACAAGAGCAGCAGAGCATAGAGGCAGAGAGCGAAGCGACTGAGGAATCGCAACAGGGCCGTGCGGGACACTAATGCGGACACGAGCGCGGCAGACACGGGATAGTAGGCGGCAAGGCGGGAGAGGGGCAGCCGCGACGCCGTATCTGTCAACGAATGGGGAGAATGGGTGGAGTATGCGCGCGTGCGAAGACAAGGGGCAACGGACCTACCCAGACTGAGGGACTCGAATAGATCTGAGGGCATGAGAATTCACATGAGCATCTTGAAGCTCCCTTGACAAGGATTCAATGACGCTTTACAAACAAAAAAAAGAAGTCCCAAATATTAACTTGAAATGAATCTTCAATTTTGATTTGGATTAGAACGTAGAAGATAAAAGTATTGAAAATATTTCTAAATTTGGTGTGAATTATTAGTTTCATTCCTAAATAATTGACAGCCTTAAAAACACTTCTATACTCAACACAAATAATTACTTTCATTCCTAAACTAATAACAGCTTAAAACCACCTCTTTGCTTGACAACCTGAATTTAAATACACTCTCGATATATCTTGCAACATTAATGAAATACATCCCTAAATTCTTGTTATATTTAAAGTTATTTTGAACCCTTTTCTCAGCTTTTTATTAAGAGTCTATGCTTCTACAAAAGTTTGAGATCACTTTCCATGTCATGTGGCAGATCAGGATACGTATGTATCAAAGTTTAGTTAGTCAAGTAAAGGGGTATCAATAGTTTAGAAACAAAACTAATAATTTGTGTCTGGGTGTATTTTCCATACTTTCTCTTTCTTTATTTGGCCTAAAAATACTCTCTCCGTTTAGTATTATTTGTCATGGTTTCTATTTTTAGAGTCAACCTATAAAAATTTTGACTAACATTTTAAGATATATTTTTCCATCATATTGATATGCAAAAAATTGCAACCTATAGTACTTTAAATATAGTTTTAGAATATCTAATTCTTTTGTTTAAAATATCGAATTAATGTGATTTAAATTAAATTAACTTTTGAAAAGCGCAAATGACAAATAATTCCGGATGGAGGGAGTAGTAATTAAGTTACTTGGGAATTTAATTAAAGTGTATAAAGGTAGATGGAATATGGAATTGAGATATTACTAACCTTGGGAATTTGTTGTTTTTGACAGCTTTTTGTCCATATTTTCTCCATCTATAACCATCATCAAGAATATCAACTTGACTCCTTGTTTGAAAAGCATATCTTGGTTTCTTAATCTTCTTCTTACACGATTTGATCACCTCATCCTTTTTAGTAATAATATCTCTTGGAGTTTCCATGCTTGCCATTAGTCCCAAGAAACCGGCCTTATTCTTCCCTTGGAATAATAATTCCTCTTTTGTATCGTCACTGATACTACTCTTGCTATTCATTAATGAAACATATCCATCGTGATGAGACGACGACGATGATGCTGATGGAAATATTGTTGCATAATTCTCCATTTCAGAGAGAGTAAATTATATGAGAGCTATTTCTGAGAATGTAAAAGTGGAGACGTTTTGAAAAAAAATAGCAATGGAAAAATGTGGTTTTAATGGTGAATTTATTATTAAGAGTTGGACTAGTGTGGCGGCTGCCTTGTTCAATATTATTCTATTTTAATAATAAAGTCGTAAACGACACGTAAAACTTAAATCATTATAATTATATTTATTAGTAGAAGAATTTAAGTTAACTTCTCTAAAAATATTATTATATATATACGAAATCAAATTTGTTAAGAACGGTTATTTGTTATTGCATGTTAATTTAGCCTTATGTGCAAGAGAATATACTAAACTACTAACAAGGCATGAAGTTAATTTTTCCTACCAAGTTAAAATTCACGCTCATAATTTATTTTATACTGATTAATAGAGGTGTTTATAAGCAGTTTGGATTAATTATTGATGCATAATAACAATCAAATCAATTAGTTATTATTAAAATCAAATTAAATATCAATATAATATACATTTATAATTGATTGTTATTGAGTTTGGTCCGATTATTCATCTATTAATTATGTAAAAAAAAATAGAAAAATAAGCTGAAAAAATAGAAGAACAATTTAGTTCAAACAGAGACATCCATCAATACTATCTGTCATGATATATTTTATCTTTGAAATTGAAATTTCACTGCAAATGGAGAAAATGAAATCAAAATCGAAACAGCCAGGCTTCAGCAACTGAATCATGCTCCCACACTGGCGGAGTCATAATTTTCAATAAGGTAATTCAAAATTCGTAAAAATAGACACATGGATTAGTCGAAATAGATTCAACATTTACTATACATACATAAAATATTATTTTAACTATATATAAATAATATAATTTTCTATCGAAAGAGGTTCGAATAAATCCCTTGTATCAACCTGGCTCTGCCCCTGGCTTCCTAGTTGATTCCACTGAACTCCTTAGATTATAAATAAATTTTGATGATAATACATATCAGATATATAAAATGTTCATAAAAACAATACATTAGGTATATAAATATAAAAAAGTATGTATATATTTGTTGATTCGATTTTTTTTCTGGAAGAAAACAAAAATCAAACTAAATATTATCAATTATTATAAATGTAAAACAAAACAAACGAAACTCAAATTTAACTTTCTTAATCAATTTTTATCCAAATCATATACGCCAGTCCACCACTAGTATTCCCAGAACGTAACGTTCCTTCAAAAATATCATCTTCAAGTGTCAATCATATACTAATTCTAAATATTTATATATATCTAATATACCCCTAAATTCCGAATAATTTGTATTTTATTTTATAAAAGATAAACTCAATGGTTAAAGCAGATGTGGAAAATGGGGATGTGTTATTTTAAATGAGTTAAGTTATTGAGTTAAATAAGGAATAGAGTTTTTTTTTTTAAAATCGAGTTAAATTAGGTCTATCCGTTAAATGGAGGATAAATTTAGTGAAATTAGTAAGGAAAGAGGTAAAATTAATTCTATTTTAAATGCGAGGTTAAATCTAAACAATAAATTAAAGTTGGGATATTTTTGATGCTTTTCACTAAAAATTATAATAATGAATCCTATAAGACTACAACATACGCTATCTAAATAATTAAAATTTTTATTCATTAGATAAAATTTTTAACTTATGACAATATAATATATATTATATATATATATATATATAATATATATTATATATATATTATTCCAAGATCTCAAAGGTAAATCCAAATAACAATTGATTTTTTTCAAATTAAATTTTAAAAAAGAGATATCAGTTGCCCTTTTAGCATAATCACTGTAGGATAAAGGAGCTGCTTCATCATATTTACCAAGAAACTATGTAACTCCTTCAATTTATCTATTATAGTTAAAATTTTAAATATGACTTTAAATGTAAAATAAATTTATATATTTGAAAATTATATTAAAAAAATACAATAATTTCATAATAATTAATAGTAAATCAAAATATCTAAAAGAAACATAAATCATAAGTAAATAAATTTATTTGACTCTCAAAATACGAATATGATTTCATACATTGAAACGGAAAAAGTTTTAATTTTTTTTACCTTTCTTATTTATTATCAAAACGGGTAATTAACTAACATGATAAAATTTTAATTATGCGTGTTCCACTTGGTCATTAGACGATGACTTTGGATCTTATCTTTTAAGATTTAAGATAAGATATGATTAGAAAAATACAATAATGAAATGAATTAGGTACTCCTCTTCATTTTAAGTTTTATTTTAAGGACATAGAGGCTCATAAATACATTTATTAAGCACTAGCAGCGATTATAAATAGCTGAAAAAGGTTCGCAAATACTTCCTTTGTTTCATTTTAGTTGATAATTTTTCATTTTATCTGGTGTTTAAAAATTATTAATAAATAATTACTTGTTCAATACTTAATTATTTTGATAAATAACTAATATGAATTTAATATAATAATCCATTAATATAAGACAGACAAATTAAAATATATATTAATTATTCACGTGTATTGTAGGAATATATTTGTAAAATTTAGGACATCTATTTAGTTCTTTTTTGTGTCAAACCACATGCTGACGAGTTTTTTAAAAATTATACTTTAAATTTCAGACTCTAAAGTTTCCAACCAAAAAAGGGAAATAAAAAAGAGCGATAGTAAAAAAAATATTGGAGAACTTTGTGAGTGCAAGAGAATAGAAATTGGATATTTTTTCAGCATTTAATTTTTAAGATGAATTATCAGGAAAAAATACAATTAATCTTGTTATGTTTTTATTGTTTGATTCATGTTGATATATTATACCTTTTAAAATTTTTTAAGTAGATGTGTTTTTTACTGATAAATGATGCTTTTAAACTTTCAATTTAATTTTTATTATTTTATTTAATTATGTAATATGAAAAATTACAAAAAAATATAATAAAAATTTAAATTAAACAAGTGTTACTATTATTATTATATTAACTATATAAGAAATGTCAATAAGTTGTAAGAGAATAGAAATTGGATATTTTTTCAGCATTTAATTTTTAAGATGAATTATCAGGAAAAAAAAATTAAATACTTGGTTATGTTTTATATTGTTTGATTCATGTTGATATATTATACCTTTTAAATTTTTTTAAGTAGATGTGTTTTTTACTGATAAATGATGCTTTTAAACTTTGAATTTAATTTTTATTATTTTATTTAATTATGTAATACGAAAAATTAAAAAAATATAATAAAAATTTAAATTGAACAAGTGTTACTATTATTATTATATTAACTATATAAGAAATGTCAATAAGTTGTTTTCTCTCAATGCGTCTGCTTGTTGATGAGGGTAATTTTCTTATAATTTTTATTTATCATTTAATTTTACATGCTGCTCTCATAAAGTACTGAGAGTTTATCTTCTATTTATTATACCTTTAGTAAATTCTGTGGATTAAATAATTAATTTTGGGGGTAACATATATAGATATATATATATATATATTATATATTATATATATATATTATATATATTATATAATATATAATATATTTAAATACATTATATTCATCGTAATGTCCATAATACATTATGTATATAGTCGCAATAACATTGCATTAAATGATTATTCCTATTGATACAATGTGAAAATAGTGTATTCAAAAGCATAAAAGAGTAAAGCTTTCTATAATTTTTTAAAATAATATTTTTACTTAAAAATATGCTAAAATAAAACTATACATAATTTGCTAAAACTTAATGTTATTAAAACCCGTAACACAACATAGACTATATTAATTAGTATTCAAATAACAATTTTTAGTGCATATTTCCTCTGTCCAGTAATACTTATTCAATATTGACTTAGTATATTTTTAAAAAAATTATAAATAAAAAGATAATAAATTTAAATATAATAAACTAACTACAATGTCTTGAAAAATATAATAGAAAAATGATTATAATTAATGATAAGAATAAATTAAAAACTGAGTGTAAAGTTAATCATTAATTTCATAAAGTAAGTAAATACTTCCTTTATCTATCTTTATATGTCATTTTTTTAGTGCACTCACATTAAGAAATGATGTAACTTTACGCCTCTATACTTATTTAATATTTTTCAAGTCAATTTTATAATAAATAAAACTAATTAACTATTCTATTTATAATAGATAAAATATAATAATTTATGTATAAATTTTATAAAATGACGAATATTATAATTTAGCTATTTATAAAAATTAACATAGAAAACATAATAAAAATATTATTAAATATCTCACAATAATATAATAAACAACTATGTAATTAAATAAAAAGGAAGTACATGAGAGATTCATTTAATCTAAACAATGTTGTATTGTTCCAAAGGTCATCAAAACTGGAAAATGTATGGCGGCTCTCTTCTTTTCGACAGTCAAGATTACCACCTTTGCCTAAATGAACTAGCGACTTTTATTCAAGTTCCTCAATTCTAGATTAAAGTTTTTTTGTTCTTTCTAATTATTTATAATAATTAATTGTTTAAAATTTACACACACACACATGGTTATCTGTAGCAGTGACGAAGTTTCTGTCCTCTTCCTCACGTTTTAGTTTTACATAAAAAATATTATCGTCACAATTATTGACACTTTTTTAAAAAAATATAAATAAAAATTCACCATTTTTACATAATTTGAGACAAGAAGAGTATCTTACAAGGACAATGTTCAGTCATTTAATAAAATCTGAATAGAACTTTTATATCCATTTATTTTTACTAGACATATTTAGACTTTGATATACTTATATAAAATTATGCATAATTATTTTACCACCCCACTCTATTCACTATTAACTGTTGTTTTGTATCAAATCATGGAACAAACATTTGGGAATTAGTGCTTAATGCTCAGAGTAAGACATAAAAAATATTCCTCCTTTTAGAATACCTTAAAGTGAGAAATTAAAAAAATTAAAATAATAACCAAAGTAAAAAAGAATCGATAAATTCATACGCATCATCTCCTTATTAAAAAAAATAAATATATAATAAATAAAAAAGGTAACACGTTTTCTAACTTTTTCGTTTCTTCTAAATTTCTTATTCGATTGATGAATACATATAGTCCACAATTTTGGACTAACAATAGTTAATAAGTTGCAACTTTTCCACGTACATTGAATTCATTCCTGGTGATTTTTCTAGTGCACATGAGCTCTTTATTTTGAATAAAAAGCATATTTGACTCCATTAGGGTTGGTGGCAGACTGACACTTTGACTGACTTATTAAATCCATCCTTCTAGACATTTTTTTTAATTATTATTTAATGATTTGATGATGGTGTTTTATTAATTCATTTTTTCTAGAAATGGTAACTAGTGTACAAAAAAGAAATAGATGAGGTGACTTCAATATGAACATTGCTCTTACCAAGCCATCAATCAAAATAATCAGGACAAGGACCAAGAAGTGATCAAACAGTCAACCCCAAAATATATACAGAAAATATTACGATTTTATTGGATTTAAATTTATAAATTAACTTGGATTATGATAAATTTAAGAAAACAGTTCAAGGTATATGACAATTTGAGATAAAATTAAATGAGTCACTAGAATTATGACAAGTGTCAAAGTTATGTGATTATACAAGTATAATTAAATGAACCACTAAAATCATGTCACTTGTCAAAGTTATGTGGCAATCTAAGTCAAATTAAATAAGCCACTAAGATCATGTCACATGTTAAAGTTAAGTAGCAATTCAAGTCAAATTTAACAAGCCACTAGAATGATGTCGCGAGTCAAAGTTATATGACAATTCAAGTCAAATTACATGAATCACTACAAACATGTCACATGTATATATGACATGTTCCGATCAATCAAATCAAAGTTTTTTCACATAGGAATGTGATTTGTCAGTTCAAATCGACCAATCAAATCACACAAGTACCTTACCCCCACAACTAAATAAGTGTTCTCATTATTCTTAGATGGAGGAGTTCAAAAGAACAAGAAGCAAGAAGAGAGCTCGTGAATCAAATGTTGCAAATACTCTACAAGCTGAAAGATCAAGCAATCAAATTTAAGATCAACAACAAAGGAAAATATCAAGACAATCAAGATCAAGTTACTTGTTAATATGCATTATTCGTCATAACCATACAAGTGTTTGTAACGAATAATTCAAACCCAAATTTAAAGACGAAGATTTAAGATCAAGTTATTCAACCCCTTGACTCTAAATCAAATTCAGGTCCAATATATTTCACATTACTCGAAGAATCAGAGGATTGTCATGGAGATTGTAATATGCACTACTGTAATACCCCGACTTCGAGAAGGTCAAAATAGCAAGTTTCACCAGCCTTTGGTGTCCATTGACGGAGGCCAACCAAGACATGTGGACCGACTCACGTGGGTTTGGTCTGTGGATTAGCTACCCAAAAGGGGTCATGGGACCATGAACCACGGCCCTACCAACACACCGTCGTTGGGTCAACAGTCCGTGGATCATGACCCCTAAATCCACTTTCTGGCCAGGAAGGATAGACCAGCAGGAAGGGCCGTCTGTCCAAGATGTCATGGGTAGGTGGACAATTACTTTTAGGGGTATTTGGTTCTTTTCTTAATTATTTTATCCCTATACTACATCGTTTTACCCTTCATCTATAGACCTATATAATTGATTTATTTTAACCCCCAAGTTAGTTCATTCACTTCATTCTCTTCAAAATCAACAAATGAAGTTTAGTCTTTCTCTCCTAAGGATGTTTCTCTCTCTAAAAGCTTGAAGAAGAAGATTTCTAGCTAGGGTCAAAGATCAAACCTCCATTCTTTAAATACTTTGGATTTTGATATCAAGGTATGATAGTTTTCATCCATGGATTTCTTCCATTCGTGGAGTTCCCAAATTTTCCTATTTTCAAAGTTAGAATCTCCAATTGAGTTAGTATTTTCTTCATGCCATGAATTCTCTTCAATGTTGATTTAAATGATTTAATTATGATCTCTTATGTATGAATTGATTAAATACTATATTTTTTTTATGTTGATTCCCCATGAACCCATGTAAATCTCATGTTTTCCAATTATGATGATGTGATAGTGTTTTTGATTAGAAGAGAGCTTTGAAATTAATTAGGTTATTATAAAAACTATGTACTAGTTTTTAAGGTTTTTCTTTTGACAGGGTAAGTATCATGATGATGTTTTTGTTGTGTTGTTGAAAGGATTTTCTCATATACACATGAAAGTATGATTGTGATTTTTTTTTTGACATAGTAAGGATTCTAAGGTTGAAAGGTTTTCTCACCTAATCGAATCAAAGATAAAGAGCTATCCTAATGAAACCTATATTGAATTGGATATTTAATTGTACCTTTCCATGAATTATTTATGACTTAGATCGGATTGACCAAATGACGTGCCATTCCATGGATAATAAGAACAAGTAAGAACTGACTATTTTGTGAATTTTATGCTTAATACCAAGATGATATTGAGATGAAAGTTCTCCTGTTAGTAGAGGTCGAGTCTCTAGAAGCAATCTCTTTATCCCTTACCTATGTGCCACCTTAGGATGTTGTCTATATAGACATTAGATGGTGGACCCACTTAAGCTAGAAATTCATGGTCCTTACCTTGGCAAGTAAGACAAACCTTTTCGGTGTGGGAAACACCAGAGGATTATGTTATAGCTCATATGGTCTCTATGTCGGTTAAGACTATTTTCCACAATTATAATGAACTAAGATTACTTCAAGAAGTATCTCATATGTGTCAAAAGGTTCTAAAGGTATTAGCCTGTGAGGGAGAGAAAGAGAGCATCTAATCATTTTTTCTTAGAAAAAGATGAATATTACACCAAAACGAAACTGGTGATCTTTGTCCTTGGATAAAGATCAATGGACGTGTTTCTCTGAAAAAAAGGAAGGGGGAAAGAACGAAAAAAACAAGACTTAGGGATTTAAGTATTGTTTGGGGCATGAACTCGTTTGGTATGCGCTTAGTTAGATTGGATTATTATTGTTTGGACTGAAAATGGATCTGAACAGAATTCTTTTTGTAATTTTCCTTTTTTTCTTTAAATTATTTTGGGCTTCTAACTTAATAACTAGTATAATATATATTAAAATATGACAATTAATAATTTACATAAGAAAAATATTAATATCACGACTTTATGCTAATATAATATACAAATAAAAAATATACTTATAAATAATTTAATAAATACGAAAGTTGAAATAGAATGAAAAAAATTGATTATTTAAGAAAAAAAGGCGTAAAAATTGAAAATGGTAATTTCGATGATAAAATATATAATTTTAGTGGTAATTATAAAAATATAACAACGACGATAATAATAGTAATGATTGATAGCCATAGTCGAAAAGAAAGTTGTGAAAATAATAAATTTAGAAGCTCTAATACAGTGAATTTAGAAGAAAGGAGGGTTAAAATTTGGTGTCAACATGGACACTTTGGGAGGTAGCCTTGGACATGCTCATTATTCTTGCTACCTTTTCCATATTCTTTCAAGTCATGGCCATTCATTCTTTATATAACCTATTTCTTGGTCACCCATGGATACATATGGATGAAGTGGTGCCTTCCCCTCTTCAACAATTTTGAAATTTTGAATGAAAGCAGGAGAAAGTGGTATTACAAGGGGAACGAGAGCCTCCTATCTATGTGGTCGAAGGGAGATATAATCTATATGGAGAGCGAGTTTCCATATGGCGAAGCTTGTCAGCAATGTTGAGGGAAAGCCATGGTATAACCAAAATATCTTGTATATGATGCGCACGCTTGGCTTTGAGATTTGGAAAGGTTTGGGTTCAAATTACAAGGAGTTGTTGAACCCATAAAATCTATTTCTAAGTCGACACTCTTGGTTGGGCTACAACTATGAAGAATGGCTTAATTTGCGGCCACCTATAGATGGCTACTATTACCTATTGAAGAAGCTCATACCACCACTACACACCAGTCATTTCGATCTTTTGGGTTCATGAGTAGTATCACTTATGAGCTTCTAGAGGAAACAAAGGATTTTTCCTTAACAAAGATAAATACATAGAAGAGCTTCAATGTCGTTATCAATGAGGAGGAGGAGGAAGGGGACCCTAGAAGAATCAAGAAAGCAAAAACCACCGTAAGCAATTGGAGTTCAACCCCATCCAAACCTCACCAGATATCTTGGTAGCTTTGGAAGATGATTTTATATTAGTTTTCAAACATTTTCAATAAAATATTAAAGTTTTTTACATTTCCAGTGTTTTAGTATTAGTATTATGTTGAAACTTTCAATGTTATGCTTTGAGAAGTTAAAGTTTTTGTTTTCCAATTTATGAATATTCTTTATTTATTTTTGCATTGTTTTCGTTCAAACAAAATTACTTATAAAAATTTTGAATTTGAGATTGTGTCACATAATGAGATTGCGCAACTTAATAAAAGTGAGTTAGAAGAGGTTGAAGAAAGTGAGGCGCCTGAAAAATTAGTTAGAAAGGTTGAAAAAATTGAGAAAAGCTCAATGCAAACTTAATGGAAACATATTTTGTGAATATAGGAGATTCAAAAGAAGCACAAGTAATTTTAATAAGTATCTGCATGACGGAAGATGACAAAAAGGAACACATTGAGTGTCTCATAGAGAACAAGGATGGTTTATTTTGGTCTTATGACTATATGATATAATTAAGTACTTCGATAGTAGCTCATTGATATTCCACTGATCCACCTTTCCCTCATATGAAGCAGAAGCTTAGAAAATACAAATATGAGTTTTGAAAATCAATGAGAAAATATATAAGCAATTACGGGCTTGAATTCTTCAAGTGACTAAGTATTTAACCTGACTTTCCAATGTCGTTCTAGTGCCTAAGAAAGATGGGAAAAATAGAGTCTATGTGGATTATCGAGATTTTAACAAGATCAGTCCCTAGGATAATTTTTCATTGTCAAATATACACGTCTTGATTGACAGTTGTGCCAAGCATGAAAAACAATCATTCATGGACTGCTACGTTGGTTATCATCACATCAAGATGCACATTATATAGAAAATTGTTTTCATCACACCTTGAGGTGTCTACAATTACATGTGATGCATTTTGGGTTAAAAAAGTTGAGGCTACACACATAAGACCGATATCTACTTTGTTTCATGACATGATTCACAAGGAAATCAAAGTTTATATGTACGGTGTCATCATCAAATAAAAAAAGTACTTGAATCATCTAGATGTCCCAAAATTCTTTGCTAGTCTGTGCAAGTACAATTTGAAGTTGAATCTTACAAAATATGCCCTCCGATTCTTGCTGGAAATCTACTGGGTTTTATTATCAGCCATCATGTCTGATCCATAAAAAATCAAACCCATCTTGATCTTCCTCCGCCGAAGAGCATGAAATAGGTGATGAGTTTCTTGAGACATCTCAACTATATTATATTAATCATTTCATTTCTCAATCTACTATCATCTGTGTACCAAGTTGGTGAAGAAAGATGTCACTATCAAATAGACCGAAGAATGTTAACAATCATTTGAAAAGATTAGAGATTATTTTTAATTCTATCAGAATTTGGTAGACCATCGATTTTGTACTTATTAGTGTTGGACAATGCCTTTAGTTGCATCCTGGGGAAATAAGATAAGATAAGAATGAGGGTGCAGGAAATTTAATACATGACCAAGAAGTTCACATCATATGAGGCCCGATATTCTTTGTTGGAACGTACCTATCGTGCTTTGAATTAGGCTGCTCAGTAGTTGCGATAATACTTCTCCTTACATACAACATATTTGATCTCAAGGATGGAACCTTTGATTACATTTTTTTAGAAGCCCATGCGTACAAGTAAACTGGGTAAATGAACGCTAGTATTGAGGGAGTTGATATAGTATATGTCAGACAAAAAGTGGTGAAGGCACATGCATTAATAGATCATTTCGATCGAAACCCGTAGAAGAGAAGTATAGACCTTTGAAGACTTACTTTTCTGATGAAGAAGTAACTTTTGTGGGGGGAAGACATCTCTGAAGAGTACAATGATTGGAGGATGTTGTTTGATAGGGATACGAATTTAAATGGGTATAGTACGAGAGTTGTTTTAATGTCACCAACTAGTCAGCATTATCCAACAGGAGCAAAACTTAGATTTCTTTTTTCCGATAATAAGGTTGAATATGAAGATTGGATTTTAGGACTCGAGAAATTGATCTTAATATCCAAGAGAAGTTGGTAATTGGAGATTTAGATTTATTTGTTCATCAAGTACGAAATGTGTGGGTGACCAAGAATTGAGAGCTTCTACCATATTTAGAATGTGTACATCGATTATACAAGAGGTTCATCAATGTTAAATTCAATCATTTTTTAAGAATTCAGAACGAGTTCAGGTACACTTTATCTACCTTATCCTCTGTAATACGACATCTAGATTAGGATTACATTGATCATATTTATATTCATACACAAGAGCAACCAAATTACTACTTTCATGTTTAGGAAAATCCTGATGGGAAGCCCTGGTACAATGATATTCAGGGGTACTTGAAGAATGGTGACTAACCAAAGAATGCAAGAAGAGAACAAAAATGCACGATTTGGAGGTTGAAAAATCAATTCTTTCCAAGTGGAGAAGTCCAATATAAGAGGACTCTCGATTTAGGTTTGCGATGGTACATTGATGCCGGAGAAACATCTAGGTTGGTTGAAGAGTTACATGCAGGAACATGTGGTTCTCACATGAATAGTTTTACCGTGGAAAAGAAGACTCTGAAATCAAGATATTTTTGATCGACCCTAGAGACGTATTATATCTTTTATGTCTAGAAATGTCATCAATGTCAGGCTCATGTAAATATGATACGAGTTCCTCCCAACAAACTCCATGTTACTAGTTCACCTTGGCCATTCATATCTTGGGGAATATACATCATGGTCCAATCGAATCAAAACATACAATGGACATAAATTCATTCTTGTTGAAATCAACTACTTCACCAAATTGGTCGAAACCACCTCTCACAAATCATTTACAAAGAAGATTGTAAGATAAATTTTTCAAAAGTCATATCAGTTATTGGTTTGAAATCCGTTAATCAATTGTTACAAATAATGGGACCAACTTAAGTACTGATTTGATGAAACCATTATGTGAGGTATTCAAGATCAATTATTAAAGTACTACAATATACATGCTACAGATGGGTGGGTGGTTGAGGATGCAAACAAGAACATCAAAAGGATACTAGTTAAGATGATTAACATTTACAAGAATTGGCATGAAACTTCTCATTTACTTTGCTATTATGCTACCGGGAGTTACACATTATTCTTTTGTGTTTGATAATGAAGTTCTGATACTTGTTGGAGTGGAAATACCTTCTTTAAGGATCATTTATAAAGTAGAGCTAAGTTATGCTAAATGGGTACAAAACCAATTGAAAAACTTAGCATTAATTGACGAGAAGGATTAATGCAATCTTTTATGGTCAACTCTATCAAAATAGAATGACAAGAGCTTTCAATAATAACATTAGAACAAGACATTTCTCACATGACAACTAGTTTTGAAGTGGATTTTTCCAAAACAAGATGAGGCAAAGGGTAAATTCGCATTGAACTGGCAATGTCTATACATAGTCTTTCTGGTGTTGACATGTAGAGAACGCCTACTAGAAAAAATGAATGGTGAAACTTTTCCTAGACGTATCAACTTAGATGTTGGAAAAATAATACTATATCTAAGCTTTGATTTATGCTCTTTAGGTTGTAATTTGTAATTACATTACACATGATTTTTTGTTTAAGCGGAAATAAATAGGCGATCCTAAGAAGTTTGATATCGTCCTTATAAAATTCCCAGTTTCCTTGATTATGCAAGCGGGGTAGATTTTTCTAAATTGTCTCAAAATTTTTATGAAAAATAGCATTCTCTCGCAAACCGTAAAATTCAAGCATAATTTTGTGGAGGATCTGAAAAATTCATAGCAAGCGATCCAAAACGCACAACAATAATCAAATATCAAAAGTTCTATAATTGGGCAGAATTTTTTGAATAATTTATAAATTTATGTGATGTATATCGAAATTGAAAGGAACTCTCCCAATCGGCCGTTGTAACGTCTCAATATGTGTCATGATGAAGGATTTTGTAACATTTTATACAACTAACATTTTCATATTCTTCAAAATCTTTTTTTACCAAAAAATTATTTTCACTATTTTTATATCGACTAAAAGAAAATGCCCAAAAATATCTGGATGGTAAGGAGAAAAGGAGCATGACAACAATATAGAGATACAAATGAACCTGTCTCATTTATAAACTAACAATTTTCATTTTAGTGCACAAAGATATGTATATATGCAAGAAGAAATTTCAATATCGCCCGAACAATCGTCACTAAATAGCGTTCTGTCTTGCAAATAAGATGAGGGAAAAAGCTACTTTTGATATAGTAGTCTTAACAATCGCCAACAAATGACACTCTATTCTTCTAGTAAAATGAAGGATCATGCTACTTTATACTCATAATTGTAATGTTGAGCTTGACAACTCCCACTAAATGACATTCTCTCATTTCAATAAGATGAAGGACCAGACTACTTTGATATATATTGATCCCAACAATGACCATAAAATGACGCTCTATCCATTCAATCATACAAATGATCAATTTACTTTGTACTAAGCCAGACAATCGCCAGTAAACAGAATCTGATTCTTCCAATTCGATGAAGGTATGATATATTTCGTATTCTCAACTACTATATTGGGCATGAAATGACACTCGACGTGAGAAGCGGTAAGGTAGGAGGGAGGCAGGGAAGGTGGGGAAGGGAGCGGAAGGAAAAGCAAAGGTGCGCCTTCCAATAAGGTGAAATTCTATGCTATTTTTTGCTCTCAAGCGTTACAATATACTCAAAAATTGTATTTGCCCGAAGATAGCATTCTGCTTGAGAATTGCATCTTTCCGAGAAATTAAATGTGCTTAAACAGTAAATATACCGAAAGACTATGTTGTTCACAATAATTATATCTGCCCAAAAAATTACATGTGCCCGAATATTGCATTGTGCTCGAGAATTTTATGTGTTTGAGAAATAGGATTAGCTGGAGAAATTAAATTTTGCCTGGATATTGCATCGTTCATGAAAATTACACGTGATTGACAAATGGATTGTTCTCAAAATATTGCATGTGCCCCAATATTTCATTGTGCCTCTCAATTGTATGTGCCCAAGAAATTACATGCATACGAGAAATTGTATTGCGTCCAAAGATTGCATTGTGCTAGAAGAGTACATAGGCCATAAAAATGCATTGTAATTGAGATATTGAATGTTCCTAAAAAGTTCACTATGCTCGATAATTGCATGTTCCCGAAAAGTTGCATGTCCCCGAGAAATTACATTGTGCTTGAAGATCGCATCTACTCGACTGTTACATATCTTTTGAAATTTAATTCAAATATATTTAATTGTTTCTGTGTGAAATGTTATTTATTCACTCTTTCATTATTGAGTAAAAAATGTGCATTTTCAAAAATAAATTTCATATTTTAATTTGTAGATTTCAAGAGAAAACTACAAAGAGTAATTGGGTAATTTGCATTAATAAATATGGTTATCTTATAATGTGTATCGATTACCACAACTTGAAGAAAGTCACCATGAAGAATAATTATCCCCAACCAAGAACTTCTTATCTTTTTGACCAAATCCATGGTGCCACTTATTTCTCTAAGATAGACCTCAGTTTCGATTACCATTAGTTGAAAGTGAGGAGAAAGTTACATTTCGAGAACAACATTTAGGACATATATAGTAATTATGAGTTCGTTGTAGTATACTTTGGTTTGAGTAACTCTCATGGATCTTATACCAGAGTACTTAAACACTATTTGTATATGTTTGTTATTGTATTCATCGATGACATCGTGATTTACTCGAGGAATGAATAGAATCATGTCAATCATCTGAAAAAAGTCCTCGAAACGCTCAATGACTAAGAATTATATGCCAAATTTTCTAAGTGTGACTTCTGTCTTGAATTTGTAGCGTTCTTAGGCCACATTATGTCTGGCAAAGGAATTCGAGTCGACACGTATAAGATTGCGGTAGTGTGGAATTGACCTAAACCACCTCCCAACTGATATTGATATAAGTTTGGGGTTGGCTGGTTACTATAGAAGATCGTTGAGGGATTTTCATATATTTCTTTCCCATCGACTAAGTTGACCATGAAAGTTGTCGTATGTAAGAAGAGAAACTTATACAAACTTTTCTTTTTGGGATCCAATCTTACTGGCCTAATTATTTCTTATTCGTACAAAAGTTGTTAAGGTGATAGATGAATTATGTTGTAGCTATTTATGGTCTAGAGAGTGGCATATCACCAAGAAAACTCTTGTAGCCTAGAAGTAAACTTGTTGCCTTAAATATGCTTAAGGCATGCAACTGCATAATATACAATTATGGAACCATGTAGAAGTGACAAATATGTTTTGGGAATTGGCTAATAAAACATAAAAACTATGGATCAAGTTGATAACTGTTGTTTTATATAAGGGACCAGAACACATTCTCCCCATAGTCAAGCGAGTTGGATGACTAGAAAGATTATGGGCGCAAAAATATAGTTGATTAAATGCAACAAATGATAGCAAGTAAGAGAGCTTGATCAAACAAATTTACTTATTTCTGGTAGGGGACCAATCAAGGGTAGGATGAAAATGCCTTGTTGATAAGCTCAAATCACACCTCCCTAAAGAAGTATAAGCGGTCGTAATCAAGTAGAGGATCCAACTAGTAGGTTGGGGTCGATCCCACAAGGAAAATGGTCTATACTTTACTTTAATTCACAATTAAGTCTATTTAGCCAATGTCTTTCCGAAAACAAGTAATTAAAGGAGAGGAGGGGGGGTTATGAAACAAGTTTCTTAAACAATCTCAGTTAACAAGTAGACGAAAATAAATGTTGAGCTTTTATCAAGTTGTGAGAATAACTAGGGTATATGTGTTCCCCACAAGTTCATAACGCCGTATTCCTTGCAATAGCAACTCTTTCCTAGTGTTTTACATGTAAAGCGGCAAGTTATGTATCTCTAAATCCTTGGTCCGGCATCTAGAGAATTTCACCCCGTACCTTGGTCCGGGTACGTGTGTACAAACTAATAACCCTTACCTTTACCTCATATTAGACATCACAATCAATTTGTGGCTTAGTTATTACTTTGTACCAATCGACACTAGCCTAGTAGATAGTATCATACTTAATCTATGTTGATATTTATTTTCCTATTCCTACCTCCTTTGTCCGGTAAGTAGCAACAAGGTGAGTTCTAACGCGTACACTCGTTAAAAAGATTTCTAAGCGAAAGAATTATCAATACATGCAAAAACACTATTTGAAAGTTGCTTAATTGGTAGGATTACTTTGTTAATTACCCATGGTTCCCACAACCCTAGTTGTGGATTTAGTTACCCATTCTAGCAAGATTACAATTCATAATATTGAATAAAGAAATTATGAACTTACTTAACAATACAAAGAAACCCAGAAATTCAACTTGGAATTGCAAGAAAATAACTTCAAACCATATTCAGAAATTAATTAACTGCCCAAAGTTTGCAACCAACAATCTCCAAGACAAAATAGAACAATAATAATAGTTGCTAACCCAAAAATGAGGTTTTAATCCCCTATTTATGGAAAAAATAGTCCTAAAGAAAAAGGAATTGAAAAAAGGAATGTTTTGTCCAGAAATGCGACTTCAATCGACTACCTCACTGAATCGACGATCCGTCGATTGCCTTCGTCAGTCCATACTTGGAATTATTTTTCTTCACCGGATAACACCTTCTCTGAATTAAACAACGAACCAGCAGTACAGTCTGTTGATTCACCTACGGACTGTCGGTTCTCCTCCGTCATTCCACACTTAGAATCTTGAAAAATCAGGTACTGGAACCTTCTCTAAACCAATCGACGGTTCAATAGTATGGTCCGTCGATTAATCGACGGACCATCATTTGTGCTCGTAGTTCCAGGCATGGTCAAATTTTCATGATATTCTCCTTTAGCCTGAACTGCCCATCGACGGTCACCACCTACAGTCTGTCAATGAGACGACGGACCATCGATGGCCCTTGTAGGTCTCAATTTGCACTTTTTGCAAGCTGCCTTATGCGTTTTCAACCTGGACATCTTTCATAGAAAATAAGACACAAAAATTGTTAAAACTACTACAAAAAGGCTCTAGACACATACAATTCTTAAGGAAAATGTATTGAAAACACTGTGTGACCACGGTAAATCACTTGTGCTTAGAAAATGGAACCATACCTAAAGAGTGCTTTATTATTTGGCTCATTATCCCTAAGAAGTTGGCAACAACAAAATGACTAACTACATGGGGTCTGAATGTACCTACATGTGTGTTAATCTAGAGCGAGGAAGAATCTACTGATCACTTATTTGGGTAATGCCTATTCTCGATATGTATGTGGAACATATTACTTTTGTGGATCCAACAAGCCTTTCCAGTTTTATATTGAAATTTGTTTCTACAATAGAGTATTCAACATGGAAAACAAGATTCATATCAATCTCAAATATTTAAAATTATTTTGACAGAATGTGTGTATGGGTTGTAGATTAAAAGGAACAATATAGTATTTGTGAACAAGAGTAGACGTGTGGAAAGTATGGCCAATGAACTATCCTACATAACTAGTGTTAGATCCCAACCTATCATTAGAAATATTTTGCTTAGATATGATAAGTACGGAGCAATAGAGATATGTTACAGCTCTAATACATTGGGATCCATCTAAGAACCAAGCATGATATGTTGGCAACTTGAATTGTAATATTTTTCTACTTGTAATTAAATACAATTGTTAGTTACCAAAAAAATATATATTATAACTGATACCCAAGTATGTGAAAGATGAAGATTTTGAAGAAAGTCGTGATCTGTCATTTCACAATTATAATAATTGAAGTAGTAAAAGCATATATTTGAAATTATTATAAAATAACAATAAAAAAAAATAGTAATGAAAAATCCTACAATTGGGGAGAAACAACAATGAATAATAGATAAGTACTTGTGAAACTTAAAATTGTTAAGAAGGGAGTGGTGTTTGAGGGTATTACAATCCCACCCTCAAACATATAGAGATAACGAATAAAAGGAGGAAGAGAGACGAAGGGAGGGTATACACAGAAGAAAATTTATCGAGTTCAAGGTAAATCTTCTTGTTCCATGGTTGTTTTTCCAAGATTTTCTATAGACTAGATATGTGTCATTGTTTTGAATTAGCCTTAACAAGAAATAGCTCAAGATTAATAAGATATGATAATAGATTAATTGAATGAAGCTTTACAGATGGTTCGAGTGACGACTTTGGTAATTCAACACGAGTATTATGAGTAGTCATCTTACCATGAATTGAGTTTTATAGCTTTTATAATTTATACATGGTTTATAAAGTGATTGATTTACCAAAATATTTTGAACTTGCATATGAGACAATTATTTTACTTGATATGATACCGAAATAGTTATTCGAGATGAACTCATCTTTATAAGATATAACTATTAATACTTGAAATATGATTAGAGTTATCAAAAGAGTTCAAATTTACTTGAGAAATAGTATTTTGACATATATTTTGAACAAAATTTTATATACTATGACTAATAAGAACTTGAATGTCTTATACCGTTTTGAAATGTTTCTTCTGATTACAAAGAAAAGTATAAATAAGAGTAGACCTTGATGAATTTTATATCTAACGACGAGTTTATTAGACCTGGTGCACCTAGTTACACATTATCGATAAAGCCATTGCTAGTGGGAATGTAGAACTAGCATACTGTTATCGATATTATATCGAATCAAAATTATGCATTTGATTCATAACATTTGTATATAAATAAACCACCCTAGGACTTATCCCTTCAAGGTCCACATTTGAAATGCATAGGCAAAGTCCCATTCCCTTACCTGCAACAGTACACCTCTCAAGTCATCTTAGTTATTATGCATCTTTTTACATACATTCATTCATTTTACTTTTGGAAAACTCTGCCATAACTGACATGAGATCATTTGAGCTAAAAATGGAATCTGGTGTCAAGCCCTCACACCGAAAAGATGGCATGCTACTTATGAAGGTATGACATATACATCATAATAGCGTCTATGTGGATCCACTTGCTAGGTTTCCTATGGGGGCATATAGTTAAGGAACTAAGAGGTTGTTACTAGAAACCCTCTTTATGCTAATTAGCATTGTAGTTTCAACCTCATGAGAGACATAGTGTGAACCTCCTTTACTTTGTGAAGGAACACCTCCCATTGTCAAGTTCACTCGGTGCTAAGGTAAATTCCCTTTATAAAGAACCTTTATGTGTTTCTTAAACGTTAGTTCATAATATAGGCCCTAGGGGATTAACCCCTTGTATAACATGTTCATGGCTCATATGTTATATGATGAGAATGTCCTTTCATCAAAACAAACATCACGTGAGATCATTACTTCATAACATAGTCATAAGATGTACACGAGAATTACCTCCAATTCCATAGAGTCACACACCTATTATCGCACATTCATAACCTGATCATACCTTCTTAACTTCATCATTAATATTTTAATTAATTAACATTACCAAAGATAAACCAACAATAACATAATGGAAATACTAGTTCATAACCTTGGAGGTCTTACCAATGACCTCCACGAAAATCCATTCAACACCTCATTTCAAATCAATGATATACACATATTCACCCTCAACCTATTATCCTCATCATACAACAACAAATTATATAAGAACACCCTTAATTTCATTATCCCTAGCCATCAATTTACATACTCCAAAAGTTCGGGTTAAGGAAAAGAGACATCCATGGATTCTTCAAGAAATATATAAAAACCCATCAATTAAGCATCAATATAAAATTTAAAAATCCTAAGAAATCATTAATCATCATAATTAGTCAACAATTTCAGTTTTATAAGAAAACCAAATTTTAAAGAAAACCCTTGAATTTGTGATTTTTGAAATAATATTTGAATGGACCTCTTGGGAAAAGAATCCCAAGAGTGAAAGTATCCATACCTTAGGAAGACTTATCCACGAAATTGAGTAAGGAACTTAGAGATTGAGGTAGAAGAGAATTTAAACAGAAGTGGAGTAATTGGGTTTCAATTTGGGATTCAGTTTTGAAGTGGGAATAGAGTGATAAATGACCTAAAATCAATATATAGGATACCCCCAAATTACACCTCACTAAATTGGACTTTTAAAATAAAAGTCCAACTTGACCTTGACTTTGTCCAGCCTTCACACCCCACTTCGCAAGCCGTCAAGAGCTCAACGACTCGTGGTGGTGCTCATGAAGTGTGGGCAATAAGCTCACCCAACATGCCAACCATAGGGTTCTAAGTACTCTTCCTGACCACCTCTCCTTGCCCGTGAACTTGTATAATTGCTCGTCAAGTGTCTCGTGGTGCCTTGGGAAGTAGCCCCTCCAAAACACTCCATTTCCCAAAATGTGTAAGGCAAGACCACGACCAAGCCTCCCTTCCATCAAGTGCACCATGAGTCGTGAAGTGACTCGTGATGCCTTGGAAAGTAGCTAATACAAGATGGCACCCTTTTTCCATGGACAAGGAATCTTCACGAGCCCCCCTACTTTCCCGTCGTCATGAACATGAGCCATGGTCATGCTCGTGAAGGTTGATGCAGTAGCCTCCCTTTTGGGGAAGCCTTGGCCTTTGGCTTTAGCTTGCCCCTCAAGGGTGGGCACTCCTCACTTAGGCTTGATCCTTAGGCCACATCTTAGGAACCTATGTCCACTCCCATTATCTTCTCATGGTTAACCCCCTTAGACACCCCCTTTAAAACCATCATATCACCATTAGCACCACACTAGTTTAGGTTACTAGTTCACCGGACGTCATGGTCGTTTTAATTGTTTATTAACCTATCTTCCAAAACCAAGTTAGATAACATATAGGACCTCTAACATCTATATAACCCTTGAAAATTCATTGAACTACTCATGGAGCCCTAGCTTAAGTCATTGAATTTAGTAGGTGTAACACTAGTGATATGAATATTTAATTCCTTTACGAGAAGTTATCTTTTATTGGTTACTTCTTAAAGAGAAGATCACACGAGTTACATGATTCATCCTTGGAAACCTCCCAGTTATAATATCATTCCCCAAGGATGCCCATGGATGTGGACACATGACCTAGGATCACGAGTAACCCTATGCTAACTCTGCTGGATTGTCATAAGTGTACTATGAAAATTGAAATAAGATAATTATGTGTGCAAGATAAATCATAAGATAAACTCAGATGAAACAATAGGGAATACCATACTATTTGAATATGTTAAAACTGTTAGTTTAAATAACAACTATAAAGTCAAACTCTAACTCTATATCTAAATCTAACTATGTATGAGATAAGCCTCTAAACTAATTAGAAGTGGGATATGACCCAACTAAACCTAGCAACCAAGGGAAAATAATCATGTCACTTGTTCTCAAAGAGTGAGGACTCACCACTGTAGCTGTTGAACTAATGATCAAGAACCGATCTATGCATGATATAAAAGCTTAAAACCTGGACCTACATCATGAGAACATGTAGCGCAGAGTATGTGTCAGTACTTGTAAGGTCATGAGCATACAAGCTAGAGTAAATATGAATCGTAACATAGTTGAATTGAGCAATAAGGGAATAATATGACTTGAAAAGGATAAGACCACCGAATATGTATTAATAATATGGTCAATGTAATAGAGTCTGACTAAACTATAGTAGCTATCAATTACTGACATAAAACTACGTGAGCTAAATGTGAAGTTTGATGTATACGCCCCATTGAGAGGACCCAATATACCTTGCCAAAATTATAGAGATATGACTAGCGTTATCACTAAAATGATGCCCACAGAGAGGAATTAGAACCTACGGGGCACACAGTTGTGGGACTTATGGGTTATGAACCTATTTCAACTCGGTGGTAAGCTACTCCCAATTGATTATGTAAATAAGCAATATTATGATTAAAATATTGTAATACTGGTTAGCTCAAAATATGAACACGCAAACTAAGACCGCAACAATTATACTGATAATGTGACATTGGTAAACTGGAGCACCTATGTATATATCTGAATTAACTAACCTAGCATGTGCAATTAATGAAACAAAATAACTACATAGCTAGGGTTTTAAATTTCATGCAAAGAACTAAGCAACAACATTTCAATATAGTTTGAATCATACTAACAGCTGAAACCCAATAATTTCTAATGTGAACCGTAGGTCTACATAATATCAAGGGAATCAAGAAACTAACTGAAATATAGGGACTTAGTGGGCTAAAGGAACCCTTTAGTGAAATCCCACATGCGTGGTGATGAAGTTTACAGAGAAATCTTTTGATTTTGGGGCTAGAATGGATGAAACCTTTTTGCATTCTTGGAAGGGTTTGGGTTGCCTCTTTTCTCCTATTTTGTTCTAGGTTTGATAACATTTTGATAAATAAAGGTTTTGGGTTTGTATGACTAAGTTATTAGACTTATTTTGAGTAAAAAAATGTTATTTAGGCATGAAATGATGAAGTTTAAGTGCCTAATATTTAGGGAAAAGGACCAAAATGACTCTTAATTAATTCTAACGAAGCCCATTCACAAAGGGAACGACGGTCCATTGTTTGACCTATAGGCCGTCGTTTTGGTCAGTTGGTCAAGTCTGTACGACAGGGCATCACTAAAATGACCATAAATTTTAACTCTGAGATCACGTTTTAGCGAAGTCGGTGGCATTGGAAAATTGATTCAATTATATATCATATCATAGGTCATATGTCACCTAATTCCTTTTGTGCTAAGAGTAATGACCATTTTAAGTTGATTTAATCAGTTCCTTATAACTGTCTATTAACCTTTTCCAATGGTCCATAAGTCTAACCATGGGTTGTACTCGTCGATCGTGGGTTGGATCTGAGACTATTAAGTGCCCAATGTTTGGGTACATTTTTAGTGACTTTTCCCCTCCTTGACATTACCACTAGGTTTCCTACCTCATATCATTCCCTAATTATACCATATTTTTATTCTTTTTTCTTCTTTACTTTGCTCCTTTTTTGGATATGACTTTCACTTATTTTTTATCTTTTTCTCTTAAATTATTTTCTTTTATTTTTCAATCAATTTATAATTTCACTAAATCACATATTTTGCTTACTTAAGGTTTTCTTTTCAACATCCAACTCTTTTCATAACCTTTTTTTGGGTCCTCACTCATAATAGCCACCCTCAACTCATGGTTGGTCCATGAGTCGAGGTACACAATACCCGAAGTTAGATCAGGGCTAAGATTAGGTCACTTACTGCATTAGCCACCCTCAAATTGGGATTTTGGCCTAAGTCAAGGTGCACATGTCCATGGATAGATCCTGGGAAAGTGAGTTAGTGAATAAAAAAATTCGGTCTATTATAGGCTCAACATAATTGGATCAAAAGGGACAATTCTTTCAGTTGGTTACCTTTTTTTAGGCTAGATATTGGCTATTTCAAACAAGGGCCTATGGTCACTTCCTAAATTCTAACACAATTCCCTTTGCAGGACTAACCGGGAGAGTTCTAGTAAGGTACCAACCGTTGAACATTCAAATATCCTCACACTCTCTAAGCATATCATTACACTATCAGATTATCAACTTTCCAGTTTAGGTGTTAGTTGAAGGTCATGCAGTGGGTGCCAATTTATGTCATACTAAGAGCCAACAAATTCAACTTATTTTCACCAATACATGCAAGTAGTATACAGGATGGGGTATCATTTTGTTAGCTATCATGCTTCATTTTTAATGCTTTTATACTTGTACAAACTACGACATTCCGGTTCAACAGAAAATTAAACAGTCTCTTGGCGAAACAGAACACAGGCAAGAAAACCCAAAAGAGGATAATGAGTTGGGTTACTCAGACTTCACCCTACCACTCACTTTCCATTTACTCCATCCCCACAAAAATAACTTACAATTGTCCCCAATGCAATAAATATAAAGGAATATGATGGTAGGTGAAGCAAACCTGTGGCGCATAACGCCGAAGAACTATCAACATGTGGGTGGGTCCGGTTTTCTGGAACCCACTGGAACATCAACTGGGACATTCTCAGTAGTTCCCACATCAACATCTGCATCATTAGTATTTCTTCTCTCACCAATCGCGGGTACCGAACTGGATGCCCAGTATCCATATCCAGCGCTCTCCTCTGATGTAGCTCCTTATCTATCAAGGAAGCCCTCCTAGCCTGCTCTTGCACTTTTCTCTCTCTCTTTTTTCGCACGGTCCTCATCATCGGCCTCAGTGATCTATCTAGAGCGGTGCCTCTTGGTACGTACATACTTCTCAGTCGGTGGCTCAACATAGACATTGAACAAAGCATCAAGCACCGAGTCATTTGTAAGCTTAGAGGAAGTAGTCGCTGGCCAAGTCACCCTATCTCTAAAATGTCATTTACGTTGGATCGTACGCTGACCAACTCAATCCGAATATCAGTGAGGTCACGCGTGGGAGCTAGCCATGCTAAAACCTATAGCTCAAAGGTATCTTGGCGATAATCTGTTGCTCGGCCTGCATGGACACCCGCTTCTCGATGCGGTCCTCAACTTCATGAATGGATTTCTTCATCCAAGGATGAGTGGAGTAGGGTGGCAATCTGGGTTCTAACTTCTGTACCAGAGCTAGAGGGACCAGTGCTGCAGATAGGGGCGTCGATCAGGATGAGCTGGGAGTCCCTGCTGGCTGCATTCAAAGAAGAAGCCGGAGATGATCATGTTATGGTGCATCAGGGTCAGCCCCTTGGGCTCTCTCAACAGTGTCTGTCAAGTTATAGCGCAATAGACGCATCTTAATCTCGGGCCTCTGTGTGGCACTACTACATTGACCTCGCCTATAACAACTGTCCCCACCAGACTAAGGATAGTATCACAATTCCGTATTGTCACGCTGGCATCCCTACACAGCTGAAAAATGAGAAATGCAAAGGGGTGAGTGGTGGAGGTCATGAAGTAACTCTCATTAATCACCAATATAAGTACCCGTGCGAAGTCTATATCCAGTCTCTTACCAGAGCAGCTAACTTTACCACCCTATCCCAAGTAACTATATTATTAGCTAGCGCGGGTTATAACGAGTGGCGGACCAACAACTAGAAGAACTTGGCTACAAAAATAAGGGGAACCTTCTTGATCAGATCTCGAGGATCTATCACCTAATTTTCCCCCTCACCATCGGTCACTAGATATTGAGCCAACCATTTCTTTGTCGTCTCACGATGCGCAACACTCTGACCAAATTCACCACTCTAACCAAATTCACCACTCTGTACAACCTGGCACCTGTAGTCAAACTCTATAGTATTGGGAATCCTCTGTGGGCCGTCAGTGGGGCCGTATAGGAAATAACAGATGGTAGCCTCGGATAGGTCAACCCGACATCCCTAGACTAATGTATAGGTGAGAGGGTCCTGTTTGGTAGGTCTTGCCCGCCTGTCTAGAGAATCTCTGAGAGTAGCTACATAAGAAGCATACAACTCCTAGAATATCTCCTCACTATAGGGGCCTAAATCTCGATCCATCTAGTCAAATTTGTGCGAATTAAATAGCCCATGCACCTCGGGGACCATGTGTTAATTACCGCGAGGACTCGACGCTCCACTATAACTAGCCGGGTCATCACCCCCTATTCATTCAATGTTTTCACATATATTACACCTGGTATCTAACCCTAGACGCACTACCGATTTGGTTCATCAACAACAGGTGAGGGTCATTAGCTCGGGGTGCGGGTGCAGACCTTGAACTGGTAGACTTATCAAACAAGGTTTGCTGGTTTTGGCCCTCTGACCTAGTGTCTCCCTGACAGGGGGAACCAGATACAATTGACGCTTTTGACCAGAGGATTAGGCCGACCTGAAGCGGAGACATACTCAGACCTGAATGTTGAGCACCCTTTCAGAAGTAGAGGTAGCCCTGGACGGTGAACCTCTCAGCGCGTGCTCCTTATCAGAATGGAAGGCAGTGACTACGCCAAAAGTCACCTTCCAGGGGGTACCCCTAGCTGTTGAAGTAGGTGTTGTGGAACTTAGTAGAACATAAGCTGTGTCTTGCTTGTTATCGGAATCTACGATCATCCAACGAGACGGGCTCAAACTTACTTCTCAAATAATAAGTAAAGCGGTCGTGTCAAGTAAATAACCCAACTAGTGAGGTTGGGATCGTTCCCATGAGGAAAATAGTTTAAACTTAACTTCAATCTATTATTACTATTGTTCAGTCAATTATTTCCTTGAAAAGAAAAAAATGATAAAAGGGGGGTTTTCTATTTCTGAATAAATGAAAATAACTAGTAAAATTAAAGGAGACATTTAACAGCTTTGAATGTTGGAGTTTAATCATTATAAAAGTAACTATTGGTTTTTTACGTGTTCCCCACGTTTCATAACTTGATAATTCCTAACTATACATTCCTTTCCTAGGATCTGCATGCAAAGTGATAAGTTTGTATTTCTAATCCTTGGTTTGGAATCTAGAAAATTTCACACATCTCACTCCGCACTTGGGCGAGTACGTGTGTTTGCTATACTACCCTTACCTTTCGCCCATATTCAGCTTATAATTCGATATTTGAAGGTGACTAATAGTTATTCTTGTTCCAATCAATACTAAGCCTATTAGATAGGATAAAATACCACTAACTCTTATTATAATTCTTCCTATTATCTACCTCTTTGGTCCGGCAAGTAGCCATTCAAAGGCGAGTTCTAATGCTGGCCATACTTTAAAAAGACTTCTAAGCGAATAATTATCAATACATTCAGCTCCTATTCGATTGTATTTTAGTTAGTTTTAACCCTCATTATTCGCCTATTGCTCCCCACACCCCTAGTTATGGAGTTTAGTTTACCCATAGTCAGAATCCAATATTCAAATATATGATATAACGAATTCATCTACTTACTTCTTACTCAATGAGAAAGAAAGTTAAATCCGAAAGGTCGCGCTTGATTCATTCAACAAAAATCACCAACAATTAATTACAAGAGTCTCAAAATATCCAAGAGTCTCACAAAGAGTCTTAAAAACAATCAAGAGTCTAACAATGATCAAGGGTCTAACAAAATAATCTATAGTCTAACCTAAAAAACAAGGTTTTTTGAACTATTTATAAGAAATAAAAACCTAATTAAATAAGGAATCTTATTCCTGGAAATCAGTCAGAACGCGGCTGGGTCAACGGACCTCGCGACGGATCGTCGTGGTCACGACGGACCGTAATGGACTTCGTCGTCCCATACTTGTGCAATTTCTTTCATTCAGCACTCTCGCTATGTACCCTCATTGCAGGATGACGGATCTTCACAAACCAGGAACAAACTGTCTGTCGAGGGATCCATTTCCGAAACACTTAAAACGCTTGTAATATGGTTACTCTTGGACTACTTCTCCTGAACTTCATGACGAACCCTCGATGGACCTCATGGCTACGACGATCCGTCACGCACTCCGTTACCCCACCCTTGGTCAGACTTCCCCATCTTTTCCTTCAGCAGCTACTGCACTAAACTATGCCACCTATGGACCGTCCACGGGCACGACAACCCGTCACAAAACCGGCTCATGGTGGTACGTTATGTATTTCTCTTTCTCGCGCACAAACTCTCTGCATTCCTCTTCTCGAACCATATTTCCTGCAAATAAAGAGAACTTACATAAAATTAGCATAAAAAGGCGTTTGGACACTAAACTTAAGGAAAAAGTATTATATAATACCACCGTGAAACCTGGTATAGATCAACACCCTCAACTTAAATTCATTGTTTGTCCTCAAACGACCGCTCTATGACTCAATAAAAAAAAAAATCCATATTTTTATCTTTCGTAATCATTGTCTATCAATCCCGATCATCCTCTCATATTTAAGGCATGCTATCACTATTCGTCCTTGATAATTGGCCATCAGACCATGACCCAGACTCACCATTCACGACCACCTTCCTCTTCATTTCTCACCGAGGTGCTAATATTTTTGTATTGCAACTATGCCTCACTTCAAACAAAAACCTTATTTTCACACAATGATTCCAGTTTGTATAAGCCATTACTTTTCAACACTCTCACTCTCAGAAACAAGTCACACTCAATTTCATCCATATCACCATAATCTTGCCCTTATTTCACTCTGCTTTAAACTTTGCTGTAACAACTCTTAGGATCACAAAGACTTTCTTAGCCGTTACAAACACAGGCTCAAGGTCGGTAGGGTATATTTAGGTATACTTTAGTGACCTTTTGTCCTCCTTGACATATCGGCTACACATACCACTTTATCATTTTATCTCGCCCAGTTCTCATATTCTTTCCAACCTTGCCTTTTTCCTTTCTTTCTTCATTTGGTTAAGTGGAACCTCTCGTTCTTTTATTGCTTGTATTTTCATTCTCTTTTTTTTATTATTATTATATTTTTCATTTTTTAAATTTTTTTATTTCAACCAATTCTTGAGAGTCATTTACTTTTGTTCTTTTCTCCTCTGTTTGCTCTTTCAACCCCTTTTTCCAGAGCTTCTCCTCATAATAGCCACCTCAACTCATGGCTGTTGCATGAGTCAAAGTACCAATACCCAAAGTTGGGTCAGGGCCTAAAAAGGGTTTGGTGTGTTCATAGCCCCCTCACTTATTGCTTTTGGCATAAGCTGAGGTGCGCACATGTCCAGGGAGGGACCAGGGCCCACACATTATTCTCAGAAAAGATCATTAGGGGAGAAAAGAAGTTTTCCTCGTTCAGCTCAAAGCATTGTATCACAGACGGATAATTTCATTCATTTGGTTTTTCTGTTATTTATGCTAAAATAGCTATATTGACTAAGGGCTTATGATCCTTTCCTAATTGGGTCTTTAACAAACTTACTTTTAGCAGGACTAACCCAGGAAGTTTTCTAGCTCATACAAATAGTGGATATCCAAATCTTCCTCACGCTCCTTGACATCTCATTACTCCCCTCCCAATTATCAGACACCTATTTTGAATTTTAGACTAGGGGCATGCCGTGGTGTACCGTCTATGTCATCGCGTGAGCCACAACCATTTATCAATTACTATGCCTAGTTATGTCATCCTTTTCGATTGTTACTCAGGATAACATTTTATTTCCATCACGCTTCAGAGTAACAGTACACAAGATATAGACTGCCGGTTCACAGAAAAAATAATCATCTCTGGGGAAAAAGAAGACAGGAAAGAAACCCCAAAAGAGGATAGTGAATTAGCTACTCAGGACTTCACCCATACACTCACTTTCCAGTTACCCCCCCAACAAAAAGATATGCAATTTTCCCCATTCATAAAAAAAATTGAAAATAACAAGAGTGGTAGTGAAGCAAACCTGGGTGCACAGCACCGAAGATCACACCTTGTTGGATCCATTTCCTCGGAACCCACTACCTCTGTAATCTGGATACCCTCAGTAGTGTCCTCAGTATCAACAACACTATCAGTTGTGCCTCCCGCTATCTCCACCTTTATGGATCTAGACGCCCAGTAGCTAACTGTAATGCCCTCGACTGACGCACCTCCTTATCAGCAAGTGAGGCTCTCCTCGAAACCTCCATCTCACGGTGCTTCTTCTTCTTTTCTCGCGCCTCAACCTCTTCTCGACCCCTACGCCTCTTGGCATGTTCTCATGGGGGAGGTGGTGGAATCTCTGATGTGGCTAATAGGGCCGCTATCACTGTGTCTTCAACACGCTTTGAAGAAGGGGCCTCAGACTCAGGCACCCTAGCCTCTAAGATCATACCAATATCTGCGAAGACTGTCGACCGCAGCCTGAAGGGTCGACACATCCACCGGAGGGGCTGGACGAGCTAGCACCCGCAACTCAAAATTTTCCAAGCGCTGATGAACCTCAACAATCTTCCACTCTGTGTGCTGGACCATTCTCCGCTCCAAGCGCTATTCTGCCTCAGCAATAGACTTCTGCATCAAAGGGTGGATGTGATGAAGAAGTGTAGCCATCTGTGCCACCAGAGCGGGTAAAGGGGATGATCAAGAGGAGCTTGGGGTAGTGCTACTACCCGGGATAGACTCGACCGGGGTAGTGTCAGTGGAAGCTGCCTGTGTAGCCGTGTGGGCCTGTGCAACCATATCAAACAAATTGTCACCAAGTGAAGGAAACTCTGGACAAGGCCCTCTGCATGGAGCCAACTCATTGGCCTCATTCCTTATGAGGTCGATATCGATAGTGCCCAGCGGGGTCTTGAGATGATCAACGTGCCATATAGGCACACCTACGGACCTGCATAAATAAAATATCATGAACGAGAAAGGGTAGGTAGTTGTGACCTTAAAATCTCTCTCGTGCATGACTGCCTGTAGAATCCAAGCAAAATCCACCTCAAACCTGGCTATCATCGACGTCATCAATACTGCTCGATCCCATGTGACTATATTATCAGCAGCTGTGGGGGAAAGGCAGTGGAGGACAATCAACCACAAAAACTTTGCCGTGAAGGTCAGGTTGTCCTTCTTGATGGATCACTTTGGCTCGGTCACCCAGTCAACACCCTATCTATCAACGGACAAATGAAGGGTCATCCACATCTTGGTGGTCTCTCTCAGTGATGGCTCACGCAGGATTGGCAACTTTGATAATCTGCCATCGGTAGTCAAACTCGAAAGTGAGGGGGGTCCGGTTTACATCAACATTCCTGCAGTATAGATACAGGCGGTTGGTAGGCAGAGAGATATTAACCTGAACGCCACGTACTCGGACCTGCTCCAGTGGGGACTATTTGGCGGGGGCATCCCGCCTATCAATATATGATCGGAGAGTTGCTATGTAGGAGGCGTACAACTCTCAGACCAACTCTTCACTATAAAGTCCCAACAGACGTGCAGTCCACTCCAGTCGATGTCGGGTGAAGAGATTTTGGATCTCGGGCATCGTTGGGAGACTTCCCGTAAGTACCCGCCACTCCAATGTAAGAGTCTGAGTCATGACTCCTTTGTCATTCAGGAACTTTGTATCGGAATAGACTTGATACTGCCCGTTGACACACCACCGGTTGGGTTGGTCAGTAACCGGGGTAAGAGCACGAGCTGGTGAACCGGGTGTATATTCCAAACTGTCAGCCTCATCAGACGAGGCAGACTCTGCAACGGTGGCGGGTGCGGAACCTCAGTTGATCCGGAGGAATCCTTCGACCACAAAACTCCTAAGGAGCCATACACTCCTTCTTCATTAGTAGCTGACCCAGAAGGTGTGCCGGTCAGTGTGCGCTCCTCATCATACTGGGAGGCAGTGACTACGCCGGACGCCACCTTTTTGGGTGTTGCTCTGGCAGCACGTGTAGCTCGGGATGGGGTGGAAGTGCCTGGGGGCACGTACTCGGGGTCACTCTCATCATCAGAGCCAATGACCAGGCAGGCAGACGGGGCGACAAAATTTGATCGCCCGCGTGCATTAACTCGATCTTGATTTGGTGCCATAATAGATAGTACCTATAAAGAATCAATCTTAGTACTGAAAGGAGCAGACAAGACTAGAAAAACCACACAAAATAAATAAAAAATTTAAGATGTAATGACATTTCTATAGTAACAGTGAAACACGACGGGCCAGGTGACGGCTCGTCGTGAGTATGACGGACCGTCATGGGGTCCGTCGTGTCTTACTTAGACTTTGTTTATGTGGATAACCCTGAAGGAGAGTCTCTGACAAGTATGATGGTATATGCAGGACGGACTATCACAAGTACGACGGCCCGTTGTAGGTATCCGTCAGAGGACACTTAAAAACTAATATGCCGACTCTTAGGAGAGGGGTCTTTGACCATCATAACGGTCATACAAGATGGACCGTCGAGGGTACGATGGTCCGTCATAGTTTTCTGTAGGAGGACACTTAGAAAAAGTATGGAGACCCTTAAGAGAGGGGTCTCTGACCCTCACAACGGTTATGCAGGACGGACCATCGTAGATGTCCATTAAAGGACACTGGGAAAAAGTGAGAGAACCTTAGAAACATGGTCTTTTACAACTAGAACGGTTGTGCAGGACGGTCCGTCGCATGTGGCCGTTGGTGGACACTTGGAGAAAATTGGACAGTGGAGCATTAGGCTGTTGGAACGGACCCAATGACGGTCCGTCGTAGGTACGATGGTCCATCGTCGGGGTCTCGTTCTGTAACTCAGAGACATAACTGGGGATGCCCCATTCATCCCTTATGACCCAAATCGAATTGGTAGTGTTTTAACTTACATTTGTCTAACCCAAATACCTAGTAAACTAGTAATGCTAAAGCACCTATTTCTAGAGTTTTAACACGACAATTTTGAGAATTTCAACCTAGGTCAGGCAGAATTTTATTAAAGAATGAAAAGAACTAGGCTAATATTAATTGATAAACAAAAATGCAATATAAATGAGTAAAGAATTAGAGATACATACCTGAGAATTTGAGAAAAACAAGAGAGAAAGGTACTTGGTGATTAAGTAGAGACCCACAACAACAACTCCGACTAGTAGATGATGAATTTTAGGAATTTGGAGAATTTGGGGAAAATCATCGGTTGTAAGGGAGAGGGGTTATGATTTTTGGAAGTTGAAAAGTTAGGGAAATGGGAGAAATAGTGAAGGAATGGGGTGAAATGAAGGGGGTGGGGGTTTTAAATGTTGAATTTATTTTAAAAACCCCCAATCGGGTCGGGTCGGGTACACTTCATTAATGAAGCGACGATTCCCCGACGACGGTCCGTCTCAGTTGTGACGGTACGTCGTTGGTTTCGTTGCGTGTGCCTTAGTTTGGAAATAACAGAATGACGTATCTGGCACGACGGATTTATGCGACGGACCGTCATAGGTTCAACGGTCCATCGATGTATCTGTCAGTGACTGCTGCAGAATGATATTCAGTAGAATTTCCTGGTGATGTGCCTGCAAATTTAAAACCCATAATAGAAAATTCTACCATTACTAAAAAAAACTATAAGTATTTGGTTGCCTCCCAACAAGCACCTGATTTAACGTCGCGACACGACTGAGGATACTTGATTACTCCGCCTTCATCAAGATGGTATGCCTCTATCACTTCATTCACCGATGCAGTATGGCCAAACTAGAGTTTTATTCATTCTCTATTCACCTGTAAAACACACCACCATAATTTATGGTGTGTTTTAATCTGAATTCTCCATGAGGGAATACTTGGCGTACAAGTAAGGGCTAGTCCATTGAACTTTGAGATTGCAACGGACGCCAACGCAACCAGAAACTGTCTAAAAAGAACCAAATCCCCAACCATTAAACATTTCATTTTCACTTTTTAGTTCAGTGATCCTTCTTCATATTTCTTTTTGGGAATATGGCAGATACAGATGGAGCTCACCACTATGCATCATGGACCTACATATGTGAAGGTCGTTCTTCATTGTTCAACCAAATTCATCTACCCCTTCTTTTCCATATCAACTAAGGCTATACCCGTAGCATTAGTTTGTTTTTTGTGGCAAAATGGACTCCCAAGAATATAGGCACTACAAAATGAACTCATAATCAAGAATAACAAACCTGCCGAAATATGAAACGATCCACTTTTAACTAGAACATCGTGGAGTATCCCTATAGGCCTTTTCACTGTTCGATCAAGCCATCAGTAGCCGCATCGCAGTGGGCTTTGGGTCACCCAAACCTAACGTTTTGTAAATCGAGAAAGAGGGCATGAGAGTATGCTTGACCCCAATCTCCTAATGCTTTCGCAAAATGTAATGTCCGACTTGTAACAAGGAATAATAGATGAACGCCACCGGAAATTCTTTCTTTTTACGAGAGATCTTGTGTAGCAATAAGCACACAAGGCTGTGTATCTATGATCATCCTCGAGATGTGACCGATATTTCTTTGTAACAGATCTTTCATATAAACTGGCATAACAGGGCATTTGTTCTAGAGCTTATCCAAATGAACATTGAGATTAAGTTGCTTAAAAAAGCATTGTTATATAAAGCCGGGATTTACCATCCCTCTGTCTTTTCAACTAATCTCTGAGGAAAGGGGGAGTGGTGGTAAGGCCATGGGCATGCCCTTATAGGACTCTAAATCTTTTCCAGGTATATCTTCTGCTTCACACTAGCCTCTACCACCTTATAATTATCCTTTCTCACCTTTTCTCATAAGAACGGCATAGGTTGGTTCCAATGGTTTGATTACCACCGCCGAGTTAGTGATGACATACAGTGCTGCATCATTTTGGATTTGACAGTTGTTGCTAGGAAGAGGACATTTCTATGTGTTCACAGTAGTAGATAATGGCCATTTGCAAATCGATCTGCTTAATCGATATGCATGTGTATCAATTTTGCCCAATAACCGCAATCACTACTTAACTCTTTAAATGATCATCACTAGCATCGTACCTAATAATCATTTTGTTGCAACATCATCCTCAACTCGCGCCCCTACTACTACACCATCAATAGAATTAACCATCACGATTTGAGAGGGACATAGGCCCAGTCACTAGAATTCTGTTACAATTTTAACAACGTTAGTTACCCCTGTTTGAAGTTGTTGTGTAGTTGTAGTTGTAGTTTCAATATCGGAACTAATGACTCTCACAATTATAGTTACCATATTCGACCTTGGTTCCCTGACCTTGTGACAATTCTCCGATTAGAGCATTGGGCATCGGTAAGAAAAACCCCCGTCGGCCATTCAGCTTAGGAATCCTCCGATTAATAGCTTCATCATTAGGTGGTGTGGTTTAGACAGTATTTAACTACATTTTACATTTTTTGCACCCCCAGGAGTGATATGTTTTAAACCAACCAAAGATCAAATCTCTTCTGAGCATTTCTTCACGAATTCTCATCTGTGGCTGGGTTGTTGAAGTTGACTGCATTGGGAAGGTATTTTCTCCCCGGTTATCTGACTTCTTAGTAATCCAAGCTCTTCTATTTATTTCGGGGAGATTTTCTCTATTTTCGAGGGCAATCTCAGATTAAGCGACCCACTCACCCATAAGATCCACCTGTTATAGTGTCCAACACCTCTTTATTATTTATCATCCTATCCCCGAAGTAGATATTCCTTTAGTGACTCATCACTATACGGTGATTGGGGGCCTCTTCTCAAAAATTAAAGAGGTGAATTATCCCAGAAACTACTCATTTCGACTCTCATGGTAGTGCACAAAGTGGTCACTCTCTGTCTTTGTGGTTTACTTCTTGCAGGAACGGGGAAGGTTGGTAATAGCGTTGCTAAGGAAAACAATCCCTGTTTTTCCAAGTGAAAATGAGCTGTAAGAGAGCTCAGTGAAGCAAATAGCAGCCTCTCCCGTCAGTGAGAAAGGAAAAACTATTAGCCCTATTATATCCAAGTCCAAGGTCAGGGCTCCCTACACAACCTTACACATGCCCTTACATTAGCTATATGGCATTGGATCTTAGAGGTGCCCTGAGACAAACCTCTGGCCCATCGGAGTCTGCTATATTGTCAAGCTTCTGTAGTATTCTTGGGGCTGTGGAGCGAGTGGGAGTTTGTCTCCTCTCTGTGGTGTTCACCCGGAGGCATGGGGAACAATCTGAATCCCATATGAACATCAACCGGACTGGAAGTCTGGGTTGGCTGGTCATCATATTAATTCCCAAGTTTAGAATCATGTTGCGGTAGTGTACGCTTTAATTCGGATGTAGTGGAAAAACAAGGTCTCTTTCTTCGCTGTATTTGGCATAAAAGGAGGAGGGTTTCTGCAAGAATCCAAAAAACAATAATAAAACAACATGTAAAATTAAGAACATATAACTAAACTAAGTAATAAGTTTAAGTGAAATCTAAAAGGCTACTTTCCCCGGCAGCGGCGCAAAAATTTGATACGCTCAAACTTACTTCTCAAATAAGAAATAAAGAAGTCGGCAAGTAAATAACCCAACTAGTGAGGTTGGGATCATTCCACGAGGAAGGAGGAACATAGTTAGACTTAACGTCAATTATCATTACTATTGTTCCTAGTCATTACTTCTTCGTGAGAAAGCAAAAAAATGATAAAAGGGGGGTTTCTATGTCTGAATATAATTAAATAACTAGAAAAATTAAAGGATACACTTACAACTTTGAAGTTGGAGTTTAATCAATTAACAAAAGTAACTAGGGTTACGTGTTCCCCACAGGTTCACACTTGATAATTCTCACTTAACAATTCTTGTCCTAGGATCTTGCATGGCAAAGTGTAAGGTATGTATTCTAACTCTGGTCCGGCATCTAGAAATGTCACCCGCACCTTGTCGGCTACGTGTGTTTCATAGAATAACCCTTACCTTTACCTAATAATTAGAATCATATTCCGATATTGACTAATTATTACTTAGTATCAATCAAGACTAGCCTATTTTATTATAGTATACACTAAATCATGTGATAATTCTTTTCTTATCTCTACCTCATGGTCCGACAAGTAGCATAAGGCAGTTTTTGTAATGTTGGGATCCGTTAAAAAAGACTTATAAGAGAAATAATATCACTACAGTGCCCAGGACACTATTCTAGAGTGGTTATTTAGTTAGTGGTTAGTCATTATCGCCTCTGGCGCCCAACAACCCTAGTATGGAGTTAGTGACCCATAGTCATTAATCACAATATTCAAATATATGATATAGAATTCATTACTTACTTCAATGAGAAAGAGTTTAAAACGAAAGCTGCGCTTGATTAATCAAACAAAAATCACCAACAATCAATTACAAGAGTCTCAAAATATCCAGAGTCTCACCCAAAGGGTCTAAAAAAAATCAAGGTTTAACAATGTCAAGGGTTCGAACGAAATAATCCAAAATTTAACCTCAACAACGAGTTTTTGAAACTATTTAGAAAAATAAAAACCTAATTCAATAAGGGACTCTATTTCCGGGAAATCTGTCCAAAATGCTGGCTGGGGTCGACGGACCTTGCGACTTGATCGTTGTGCGTCACGACGGACAGTAAAGTAACTGGACTCAATATCCCTATACTTGTGCAAATTTTATTCCGTTGCTCTTCCATTAACATTATGGCAGGTAGGACGGATCGTCACAGGGCAACAACGGTCCATCGAGGCGTCGCCGTTCCAAAACACTTAAGCTCTTGGGAATTTGTGGTACTAGGATTAACTTCTCTAAACTTCATGTGAACCAGTCAAGACGGGCCGTCAGGCCGTACGGGGACGGTCCGTCAGCACTCGTAACCCCACACTTGGTCAGGACTCTTTCCCCATCTTCCTTCTTCGCAAGCGACCACTACGATGCCACTATGGACCGCAGGGGCACCACGAACCGTCACAAGCTCCGTACGTGGGTACTGTTTCTGTATTTCTTCGATCAAAACTCCACATTTCCTCTTTAGACAGATTTCTGCAAATTTTAAGAGAAACTTACAAAAAATTAGCACAAAAAGGCTTTGACCACACTAAAAACATAAGGCAAAAGTATTGAATAATACCGTGAAACCACGGTATATCAGCAAACGAATTGGATTTTCCCCTCTTGGCGTAGACAATGCCCTTATTGGGTGCCATTGGTACATGGAGAGTGGTTGTTACTATAAATTAGCATAATTACACACTCGAAAAACAATGAGGCGAAGAAAACTTACGATTAAAAAAAAACACAGACAGTTGTAGAGTTAGATTGAAGGGCACTATAGATAGTCCGTCGATCACGACCATCGTCCGACACTTTGAACTTATTCAAGAAAGGAAATAAACATACTTTTATGCTTGAAGCGACGGAAGGTTAGAATGTTTTGTTGATCAATTGACGGACAATAGTCCACTTTTGTCGTTTAACACTAAGATTTATTTTAGAAGTTGAGGAGAACAGGTTCTCTGATGGAAATGACGAATGTGCAGAACGGTCAATCGACGGACCGTAGTCCTGTTCCTTTGTTTTAAATTTAGGAATTTTCAGCGTGAATCAATGGACGGACCCCATCGATGGTCCGTAGACGGGGTCTCGTATTGTTGGGTTGAGACAGATTTCAGGCCTTTTATAAGTTCCAACTTTTAGTTCCTTTAGTGACTCCTTTTTACACAATCAAGTTTTAGATATGCATTCTTAACACACTAACGTTGAGTTCGTCACTCTTAGGGTTCCGATTTCATATAATTATTAACCCAATTCATTCTGAAAAATGAACCCTAAGTCATAATTTTCCGACAGACAGAGACACCCACTTTTTACATAGATCTAATAGGCTAACAACCACATTCTATCATTTCGAAGGACAAAACTACACAATTTTTAGCTTGCAATTTCAGTTAATTTAGTGCCAAGGTCAATTCCCACTTCTAGATTTCTTTAAACAACTTTGAACGAGAATTCAAAGTTAAGGGAAATCAAAATATCTTTAGTACGGAGTGGTGTGGTTTTGAGATGAACTTTCAAGAAGTAGCCTACGCGCCCAAACTCGATAAACGGCCAAAAAAGAATGGAGAACAGAGAAATTGGAAGAGATGGTATGTTTGGGAAGTAAGAATTTTTATTTAGGAGTTATTTAGGCCTTGGACAGATCGATTATGAATGAACTAGGATGATAATAAAGGAGAAAAATGGTTATGGAAGGAAATTTCAAAAAAATTGGAAGAGGGGATGAATTTGAACAGTTATGTCTTTTAATATTAGTGGCCGGGTCTGGTCGGGTCACATGAAGATTTGGACCTACGAGACCCCGTCGATTGGGACCATCGATCACTTCAATACATAGAAAAATTGGGAACATACATGGGATCTATGGACACCATCGACGGCCCGTCGATGAAAAGACGGTCCATCGATAAGGTTCGTAGACCTCTACATTAGACCATTTTCTGTAGATTTTTGCTTTTGCTCCCTGCACATATAGTTCACATTAGGCCATTCCTTTTTTGTTTTTCTAGACACTTTTGTGACACGGACCCTATACTAATCTCTAGCCAACATTAACACACAAACAAAAATGAAATAATGAGAAAAAAACAAAACAAAAAGCACGAATATTTCTACAGAGAAAACGAAACCTATTTTTGGCTAAAGGATACAACTTGGGTTGCCTCCTAAGAAGCGCTCGATTTAACGTCACGGCACTACGCATGCCCCTTGATTACTCAGACTTCATCAAGAACATAGGCCTCAACTACTTCATGCACACTCTCCGCATGTCCTAGATAGATCTTTACATTTTGCCCGTTGATTGTTAACTTTGCGCCTTCCTTATTCTCCAATTCAACTGCTCCATGTGGGAACACTTTAGGGATGAGGAATGTACCTATCCACTTGGACTTGAGTTTGGCCAGAAACAAGCGTAGACTAGAGTTGAATAGCAGCACCAAATCACAACTGCAAAGTCTCACTTTTCAATCCTTTGGTCGTGATACTTCTTAATCTTATCTGTGTAAATATCTGAACTTTTATAGGCCTTTAGGTGAAATTCATCTAGCTCGTTCAACTCATTTAGTCTTTGTTTTGCCGCTTCAGTCAAATCCAACTTTAGTTTTTTCATTGCCCATATCGCCTTTTGCTCTAGCTTGATCGGAAAGTGATAAGCCTTCTTATATACAAGGTATGGAGAAATACTTATGGGTGTCTTGTATGCAGTGCGGTAGGCCCAAAGAACATTATCAAGCCTCTTTGACCAATCCGTTCTATTAGCGTTTACCGTTTATGCAAGAATTTTCTTGATTTCACGATTGGACACCTCAACTTGCCGGCTAATCTGTGGATGGTCATGCGTAGCAACATTATGGGGAATTTCTCAATAGACCTTTGAAAAATTTATTAAATATTCGAGAGCTACCATCACGGCCCTAGGTGGGCCAAATTTGGAGAAGATGTTCTTTTTCAAGAATGCGGTGAAACTCTTTCCTTCATTGTTCGGAAGCAAAATTGCTTCCACCCATTTTGACACATAATCAACCTCTACAAGAATATACTTCATCCCATGAGAACTTACACATGAGATCATAAAGTCAATCATCCATACATCAAATCTCTCAATCGACAGAATAAGATTCAAGGGGAGTTCTTGCCTCTTTGAAATTTTGCCATCTCGTTGGCATCGATCATAAGATTTAGGGAAATAATAAGCGTCTTGGTGAATGGTTGGACAATAATACCCACACTACAAGATCTTATGTGCAGTCCGCATACCACTATGGTGCCCACCCATAGGCGAGGAGTGACATGCCTCCAAAACACTCAACATCTCGACCTCAGGTACACAACGAGGAATCATCCTATCAACACAACTTTAGTATAAGCAAGGCTCATCCCAAAAGAACTTTTTCACATCATGCATGAATTTTTTCCTCTGGTGGAAGGTCAAGTCTGACGGAACTACATCACGTTCCAGATAATTCACAAAATCTGTGAACATGGGATCAAATTTTTAGAGGCGGCCAATACATGTTCATCTGGGAATGCATCATCAATTTTAGCCTTTTCTCCTTATTCAAGCATAGCTTCATCCTCAAATCTATACAAGTGGTCGGCGACTTGATTCTTAGTCTCGTTTCCATCTTGTACCTCAAAATCAAACTCTTGAAACAATAGTACCCATCTGATTAACCTTTGCTTAGTGTCCTTCTTCTCCATCAAGTACCTCAAGGCATAATGATCGGTATAAACTATGACCCTCGTTCCATGCAAATAGGAGCATAATTTCTCGAATGCAAATACCAGTGTAAGAAGTTCCTTTTTAGTTACCGTGTAGTTCTTTTGAGTTTCGTTTAGGGATTCCCTAGTAGATGGGGTGAAGGATTTTATCCCTTCTCTTTCCCAATACCACACCAAGTGCAACCCCACTCGCATCACATACCACTTCAAATGGCTCACTCCAATCTTGTGAAATAATAATGGGTGCGACACCAACTTCTCTTTTAACTCTCAAAATGCATTCAAACAGGATTCATCGAATCGAACTTACATTCCTTCCGAGCAGTATGCACAAAGAGTGTGCAATTTTTGAAAAATACTTATTAAACCTTCTATAAAATCCAACATGCCTTAGAAAACTTCTCACACCCTTGACAGAGATGGGTGGAGGAAGCTTTTCTATTGCTTCCACTTTATCTCGATCAACCTCTACCATTTTCAGAGATGTGATGGCCTAACACAATGCCTTGTTTCACCATAAAGTGACATTCTCCTAATTTAGCACCAAATTATAATCCTCACTCCTCTTGAGCACCTCAGACAAATTACTCAAACACCGATTAAATGAGTCTCCCACTACAGAAAAATCATCCATGAATACCTCAATAGTGTCCTCCACCAAATCAAAGAATATCGACGTCAGACAACGTTGGAAGGTCGTTGGTGCATCAATAATCCGAACGACATGCTCTTGAATGCAAAAGTCCTATAGGGGCAAGTGAAGGTTGTCTTTTCTTGATCTTCTAGCGCAATAGATATCTGATTGTAGCCCAAATAACCATCAAGAAAACATACAAACCTTTGCCTACGAGGTTGTCTAGCATATGATCCATGATGGGAATGGGGAAATGGTACTTTTTAGTCCACGTTTTAAACTTCTGGCAATCCATACAAACTCTCCATTCGGTCACTGGCCATATAGGAATAAGCTCGTTCCTCTCAATACTTAGTTTGTGATCGGACATGAGTTGATTTTTTGGGAATCCCAATAATGTCCATAATAGTCTAACCAATATCTCATTTGGACCTCTTCAATAGTACCACTAAACACTCTACTTGTTGTCTATTCAAATCTGCTGTAATTTATCACCGGCAAAGTGTCATCTCTACCCAAGAACACATACCTCAAATGAGGGGGTAGAACCTTAAGTTGTAAATTTTATGGCCTTCTAAATAGATGGCTTCACTGGTGGAGACTGTGATGTTTCATATCCAGCTCCAATCGGCTCTGACCGATATTTGTTTCATTCAAGTGCAGTTATCAAAGACCCATACTCTTCAATACCATCACTGTCAAAATTTATGATAACTACGGCTAGATCCTCGACACCTAGTCGCTCTTCAATTTGAACCTCATATATAATCTCAACCCTGTAGGATATAACAAATAATGTTTTGAGCTCCTCGCTCTGCTTTATGGACCTACATATATTGAAAGTTTCTTCTTTATTGTTCAACCTAAATTTCATCTTCCCCTTTTCCATGTCGACTAATGCACGCCCTGTTGCAAAGAATGTTCTTCCTAGAATAATTCAGACCTCAAAGTCAACTTCAGAGTCAATAATCACAAAATTTTCTAGAAATAAGAATGAATCCACTTTCACAAGCACATCATGGAGTATACCTATGTGCCTCTTCACAGTTTGATCAGCCATCATTAACCGCATCGTAGTAGGCTTTGGGTTACCCAAGACTAACTTCTTATAAATGGACAGAGGAATGAGATTTATGCTTGAACCAAGATCACAGAGTGCCTTAGCAAAGTAAAGCAACCCTATTGTACATGGAAAAGTGAAGGCGCCGGATCTTCTTTCCTCTGCACAATAGGCCTTGTAGCAATAACACTACAATACTGCATTCTATCATCATCTTCAAAACTCAAAGATATATTATTTCTAACCATGTATTTCATAGATTTAGCATAACTGAGCATTTGTTCCAAAGCTTCTATCAAAGGGACATTGATGGAAATTTGTTTCTATAAGATCCTGAAAATGACTTTGGTGAAATAGAACCTAAAACGTTGGTAATGGTGGTATAAGGTCCTAAAGTGGTCTAATATATGGTATTGAGTAAGTGTCTAAGAGTTTAGGTGCATTGGAAGTCAAACGTCAAGGGACAACTAAGACGTTCCACGACTAAGTCACCTATGTGCCTCATATGTGGTTCTATGTTTTTAGGTGTGATTCATGAGGTTATAGAGTCCTTAAATGAGTTATTATAGTGTGTATAGGCAGTGTGTCATGTTTCGTGATGTTTGGAGGTTAAACGTCCAAGAACGTCCATTGCATTTGAAAGGTTTGTCTTGAAACGATCTTGTGTGTCTAGGCATGTTTGGCCGACTTTTATGTGTTTGTTTTTGGTGAAATTCATGTCATAGGTCCTAAACTCTTATACGATAATGTTTGGGTTGGAAACATCCGGTCAAACATTCCCAAGGACCATCCAAGGGTCCTTGAGGAAGGACCCAAAGTTAAGGCCATAACTGTCCAAGACAACCAACTAATGGTTGGCAATCGACGCCAGAGGGCCAGTGGATGCCGTTTGGTGGGTTATCATAATTTGAGACTTATAAGTGGGGAGAGGAATCCCATGAAAGGTCTAAGTCCCAGACCACGGACTAGCAGGACGATCTGTTGGTTAAGTGAGAGACAGTCGATGGGTAACCATCGATGGGAGTCTGTTCCTGCGTGTAGTTCACTGTAAGTTGAGGAATAAACTTCTAATTTCACCCCACTTCCAAATAAGAGGTTTGGAGATTCCTTAAGGGTATTTTGGATATTTTAAGTGTGTATATAAGTCTTTAACACTTAGAAGATTTCATTCTTCCAAATCAAAACCCAAAATCCCTTAGAAATTCCTTATAACTCCATTGGAGTCAAAACTTAAGGAAGGGATTGGATTGAAGAACTTAATAGAGATTCTTTATCAAATTAAAGAATTAGATTCATTGAGTTATGAATTTTGATCCTTGAAACCCTCTTCATCAAGGAGACCAACTTTCAATGAAGTTTTCTAAAGTTTTCAAGTTGAATTGTCCAATTTTATGATCTATTCCATGGGCTCTTGCATTAATGGTTTCTCAACATTGAATAATTATTTAATTGTTATTGTACTTATTATTTTAACCTAAATTACCTATGAACCCATGAATTGGATGAAACATAGTTATTGACTAAGTTATGGTTTACTTTATATTGACTTAATGTATATGAATTCTAGCATAGACTCTTATGAGTTATATAATGATGTAAGAATTGTAATCAATTGATATCTAGGTTGTGTTATACTGATGAATATTTATTGAATTGACCTAGTTTCATTGATTATCATAGTTTCTTTATTGAATTATTGTTCATGGCCATTAGTAAGGACCTTATGGTATTGAATTGGATGATTTAGCATCGAATTGAGGTGTTGAGGATGGAGTGGTGGTACGCTTCCCTATTTCCTTTATTTTTATGATTATTAGACTTCCATTATATTATTATTGGTATGGTCCACTTATGGTGGCGGTATTATGTGCTTTATTTGAAATTGATGTGACCTTGTCGGGGTTATTTTAAGTAATATGATGATCATGACCTTGTCGGCAAACTACTTGAAGTGTTACGATGATTATGTGAAGTATGCTAATATCTAATTACATGGTAAGTAATGTGAAAGTATATATGTCTATTGATGTTATGTAGATGATCATGTCAGACTATGACTATGGCTTGTGTTTGTTTAGTCTTAAGATTGAAGTGTGTTACTCCTACTTGACTATATGAGTCTATGTTGGTCATATTTATGTTGGTACATAGTATATAGGATGACTTGAATATTATAAATGTTGTTTTCATGTGCTGCTATAATGACATGTATTATGAGTTAAAGTGAAGTACGTGGAGTCTTTTCTTGTTGACTTGTGTTCTTTGCTTAATGTATGTATGAATCAGAATAGGTGATGTCTTGAATTATTATGGTAAAGTCTCTTAGTCTTGAATGTATTAATGATATGTGACTCTAGATAATGTTAAGAGGGTCTCTTATGTGAAGTCTTGAACTTAGTGGTGAGGTTATGAATGTTGAAGTCGTAAGCCATAATGGTATCCTTCAAAGTAAAGGAATGATAGACTTAAGGTTAATTTGCTGGAATGGCTCATACTTATTCTTAGGAAATTCATCATGAGATTCTTGACGCCATTGGGAGGTAACCCTAGTGAACCTTTCTTTTGTATGGTAAATGTGATTGGGTTATGAACTTGATATGGAACCTTTTTATATGAACCTTATGTGTAAATTACTCTATGAGAACAAAGTCTAGGACCGAGTGAGAGATTAAAAAGCATGCCCTTCATATTCCTTAACCATGTGTCTACGTGGGATGTGTCTAAATTCTATCATTGACAAGTAGAACACCCTCATCGGAGTAGGTTAGAACTTCGGATTCCATGATTTTCTATCATGGTCTATGTCGATTATTTCCTATTCTTATCATATGGAATACCTATTACTATTAGAGAAGTTATTTGAAGTTTAGCTAGTGGTATGTGACTCTATCTAAACATTACACAATAGGCTTTGAAGGTGTTATTAGGAGAACCAGGTCTTGTCCAAGACGATTACTTGAATGTCCTTTATGTGTTGAATGTCTCCTAAATGAAGTAATGAATGTAATGACTTAAGTTAAGCAAGAAAGTATGTTAAATGAATAAGTACTTATCTAGAGTAGTTAAGGGTTGTCTAGTTAAGGTGTGAAGGGGGCATAGGAATGGTAACTTCGTATCTTACCTAGATGATTCTTAAGAATGAATCTAGTTAGGGAAGATATTAATTGTATAGACATGATCTAAACTTAGAAAGTCTTAAGGATTATTTAGGTAGTCCTAAAGAGGTCAATCATGTACGTTATCTTCTTAATTTACATAAGTAAGTCTTTTAATAACCTTTGGTAAGAAAATATCATAGTATATATATGTTGATGTGGTTGATGTCTTGAAAAGTATGTATATATCTTTTTATAAGTATTCTTGAGGGTCATTTAGTTATGCTCAGGGAGGGCGGTCTCTATTTGTGTTGCTTAAGTGGGTGTTAGGATAGCTTTTAGTGAGAAGACTACATGCTAGAAAAGTGTCTAAAGAAGAAGTAGAGAACTTCATTCACTGTACAGTGACTTGAGCTTACTGTTAAGTTAGCTAAAAAATATGCATAATTTTTTAAATGTTATCTTATGTGGTTCTAAGTTGTTAAATGTTGTTCTTATGATTATATATGATTTTTAAATGAAAAGATGCATATTTCTAATAAATGTCCGTTTCATGATTTTCATGCATCATGACATACTTAGTACATGTGGTTGTACTAATCCATGATTTTATCTATGTCTATAGTTATTGGTAGGTGAGGATCATTTGGGAAGGAAAACTTAGACCGTAGCATCGTTCAAGAGATGTTGAAGTATGTCCTTAATTGACTCGAGGGCATACATAGATGTCTTTGATGTTTCTTATTAAGGTATTATAATAGACTAAGTATTTGTATTTAGTACTCTATATGGTCCATGTACCAAAAGTATTCTTGTGTCTTAAGTTTGATGAGATTGAGACTTAGTATTTCCTATGACTTTATATAAAAGAGTTTCTAAAGACTGTGAAATGTTGTGTGAAAAGTTTGAATTATGCAACTAATTTTCATTATATGTTTATGTGATGAATGATATGTAAAGGCTTGTACAAGACCTCCGAGAGGTCAAGTACGCCGGTTGCAATCCGAGATCGCCCAAACTTCTAGGGTGTGGTTTTGGGATGTGACAGTTTCAACATAGTGATAAATCTCCGGTATTTACCATCTTCAGTCTTCTTCACTAATATCTAAGGGAATGGTGGTGGAGGTCTTGGAATGGGGACCACTTACTTAGATACCTCTGCTTCTTTCGCCATTTTATCCACCAACTTTTCACAAGCTTCTACTACTTTTTTGTTCTTTCTCATTTCACCTTTTACTAAAGATGACATAGGTGGATGTATCATGGTCTTATTACCCCCTCGAGTTGTGACTGCCATGCAATGCCCATCATTTTTAGGATTCTGGATAGTATTGCTAGGAAGAGTGCGAGGTTGGCGTGAGTTCAGAGTAGTAGATAACTGAGCCATCTGTAACTCAAGGTGCTTAATCGAATCCACATGCGCATCAAATTTTCGTCCAATGTTAACTAGTTCACCTTTAATCTCCTTGACATTATCATCACTAGCATCAAACCTCCTCCTCATCTTTTTCAGCATATCCTCAACTCACGCCATACTACCTCCACCTTCCCTAATGTTACTTCCCAATTTTAAAGGGGAACATAGAGCCCAATCCTATCATTTCTATTACCATAGTTATTCCAGTTAAAGTTGTTGTCGCGGTTGTAGTTCCCACCTTGTACGTATCGACCCTCTCGGTTGTAGTTACCATAGTTTCAACTTTGGTTTCCCTTGACCTTGGCACCAATTCTCTCTTCTTGGAGCCTTGGGCGTTTAGGCAAAAACCCTCCATCTGATCATTGACTGCATAGGCATCTTTATCATAATAGTATTCATCTACCAGTGTTGGTGGTTTAGTCAAATAGTTCACCGTCTTTAACTTCTTTGAACCTCTACTCACATGTTTCAAGACCAACCCAAGCTCAGTTCTCATATGTGCCAAGTCTTCACGCATCTCATCTGCTGTTGGGTTGTTTGTAGCTTGTATCGTAAAGGTGTTTCTCCTAGTATCCGAATTTCTAGTGTTCTAAGCCTTGTTGTTGCGAGATAGCTTCTCTAACTTATCTGCTATCTCAGCATATGTACGTTCTCCATAAGAGCCACCCTCAATAGTATCAAACACTACTTTGTTGTTATCATCTTGATCCCTATAGAAGTATTCTTTAAACGAATCATCATCGATGCGGTGATTTGGGATGCCTCTCACGAAAGCAGTAAATTTGTCCCAAGAGGTACTCACTGACTCTTCCGGTAGTGCCACAAAATTATTCCCTTTATCCTTGGGGTTGAGCATTTTGGACATTGTATAGCACTTTGCTAAGAACACAACTCTCAGCTTATCCCAAGTATAGATGGAGTTGTAGGGTAGCCCAGTATACCATATGGTGGCATCTCCTATAATTAAAAGATACACGCGCAACCCAATGATGTTCATAACAAAGTGCGGTCTACCCACACAACTTTTGCGCACATACCTCAGTTTAGAGATACGAGCATACGGGTCCTTAATGGCTGTCCCAAGAATAAACCCCTCGCAGTGAGCATCTGTTTCAATCTACTCATCACAACAAATGTGTGCCCAGGTGGCAGAGGGGGTAAGACAAGAGGTCCATCAAAATCTGTAAAATTCACATTACCCCTATTGTAATCCTGAAGTCGTGGGGTTGGAGGCTGCAGCCTCAAAGCTTTATCGAACTGATTATCAACACGAACAGGGTTGTGTGCCTCAACCGGTCATGGAGGTTCTTGGATTTCCTCATAACCTAGATTCCTTTTATTGGGTTTGGCTGGCATCTCTTGACTGTCCATTCTTTTTAAGGTTTGATTAATTTCAAGATCAAATGAAATAAGTTGTTCTCCTTGGATCCATGTACTTGGGATACACTAAATCTAGACCTGAAAGAAACAAAAAGAAAAAGAAAAAGTAAAATCAGGAATTTGTTGACTAAATTTCAATAATGTAAGTAAACTTAATCTAAAAGCTAGATTCCCCGACACCGGCGCCAAAATTTGATATACTCAAATTAAACCTCCCTAAATAAGTATAAGCAGTCGTAATCAAGTAGATAACCCTATTACTAGGTTGGGGTCGATCCCACGAGGAAAATGGTCTAGACTTAACTTTAATTCAAAATTACATCCATTTAGCAAATGCCTTTCCGAAAATAAGTAATTAAAGGGGGGTGGGGGTTTATGAAACAAGTTTCATAAACAATCCTAGTTAACAAGTACACTAAAATAAGTATTGAGCTTTTATCAACTTGTGAGAATAACAAGGGTATATGTGTTCCACACTTGTTCATATAGACGTATTCCTAGCAATAACAACTATTTCCTAGTGTTTTACAAGTGTAGTAACAAGTTATGTATATGTAAAACCTTGGTCCGACATCTAGAGAATTTAACCCCGTACCTTGGTCCGGGTACGTGTGTCTAAACTACTAAACCTTACCTTTACTTCATATTAGATATCATAATCTATGTATGACATAGTAACTAATTCACACTAATCGACACTGACCTATTAAATAATATCACACTAAATCTATGTTGATAATTCTTTTCCTATTCCTACCTTCTTGGTCCGACAAGTAGCAACAAGACGAGTTCTAACGTGTGCACAGATATACCGTGGTTTCACGGTACTTTCAATGCTTTTTCATAAAGATTGGTGTGTATAGAGCCTTTTTGTAGTAATTTTAATATGTTTTTGTATTTGTTTTTCAGCAAAGTTATCCAAAACTAAAATGCAGAAGGCTGTGAAGAATCAGTGCAGAAGTGACCCACGAAGGCCATCGACGACACATCATCCCATTGAAGGACCATAGGTGGTGACAGATCGATTAGAGGTTCAGGCATCTGAAAGAAAATCAGAAAATTCTGACTAAATGTGGGGCTACAGAAGGATCTACTGTTCATCGGTTGATCGATAGACCCTCCTGGCAAAACTTCAATGATCAGAGAATGTCCTAGTACCCAATGTTGATAAAAAGCTAAGTGTGGAACAACGAGAAGCATCGACGGTCTGTAGGTGAATCGACGGACCATGTTGTTGGTCCATCGATTGGATAAGAGTATATGCAAAGTGAAGGCTGAGAAAAGATTCTAAGTATGGACCGGCGGAGGCAGTCGACGGTCCGTTGTTCTGTGGGGGTCGTCAATTGAAGTCGCATTTTGGACAAACTTTCCTTATTTGATCTACTTTTAATTTAGGACTATATTTTCTTATAAGTAGGGTGTAAAACCTCGTTTTTGGAGTTGAATTCTCTTACTAATTTAATACTTTTGTTCTTGGAGATTTGTCTTTGTAACTTGGGCATAAATTAAAATTTTCAGATTTGGGTTTTAAGATAATTGTGTGATTTCAAGTTGGATTTATGGATTTTCTTCGAATGTATCAAAGTGAGTTAATGGTTTAGTATTTATCAACTATGAATTGTGTTCTTCTAAGCATGGGTAACTAAATCCACAACTAGGGTTGTGGGAACCATGAGTAATAAACAAAATAAACCTAGCTAAATAACAATTTTCAAATAGGTTGTTGCATGCATCGATAACTCTTTCGTTTAGAAGTCTTTTTAACGATTACACGCGTTAGAACTGACCTTATTTCTACTTGCCATACCAAGGTGGTTTTGCTAATCGTAAGAATTATCAACATAAATTTAGTGGATACTATCTAATAGGCTAGTTTCGATTGGTGCAAATTAATAACTAAGGCATACATCGAATATGATTCTTAATATAAAGTAAAGGTAAGGGTTAGTAACTTAGACACATGTAGCCGGACCAAGGTACGGAGTAAAATTCTCTAAATGCCAGACCAAGGATTCAGAGATACATAACTTATCACTTTGCATGCAAAACACTACTGAAGAATTGTTATACCTAGGATTATGGCATTATGAACCTACGGGGAACACTTATACCCTATTTTGTCTCACAACTTGATAAACACTAATAATTAACTCTTGCTACTTGTTTTATTTCACAATATTATAATACTTTTGTTTCACAAAACCCCACTTTTAGTTACTAGTTTTAATAAAGGACTTAACGATAAAGAAGTAATTGTATATTGTTGTTAAGTCTAAACCATTTTCCTCGTGAGATCACCCCAACCTAATAGTTGGGTTCTTAACTTGATACGACCGTTTATACTTCTTTATGAAAATGTAATTTGAGCGTATCAAATTTAGGCGCCGATGTAGGGGAAAGTGGCTTTTAGATTAACTTTAACAACATTATTGAATTTTAGTAAGCAATTTCCTAATTGTACGTTTTTCTTTTGTTTTTGTTTGTCAGGTCTAGCTCTAATGTATGCCAAGTACACGAAGCCAAGGAGACTCGACGCTTCCATTCGATTCTGAACTTAACTGGACACTTCATAGAATGAATGATCAATAAAATCCCATAAATCTAGGTGATGGGATCAACCGTTAGCTTCCTCCACCGGTTGATTCTCACAACCAATTTATTGTGGAAAACCCTGGTGATGATGCTTTGAGGAGGAAACCTCCCATCCCACGCCATCAAGAGTTCTATAGGGGAAACATTAACATCAATAACTCTGATAGGCACACATTCATGGTAACTAGTAGCTTGATGCAGATTCTCACCGCCAGAGGTTTATTTTCTGGGCTACATCTAAGGATCCATTTGATCACATCGCCAAAGTGAGGTCGGTGTGCAACAGTTGTGTAAGGCAACAAGACTTGGACATGGACTTCATCGGGTTAAGAGTGTTCCCTCTTTCACTGACGAGAGAGGCCGCAATATGGTTTACTAAGTTGCCCTATAACTCGATCTATACTTGGGATCAACTGGCACTACCTAGTGTTTAAAAATCTCAACCACAAAGATTGAGTGAACAACTTTGTGGCATTACCCGGGGAGTCGGTGAGTAGATCTTGGGATAGATTCACTGCATTTGTGAGAAGTGTCCCAAACCACCGCATTGATGACGAGTCATTAAAAATGTACTTCTATCAGGGGCAAGATAATAATAACAAGGCAGTTTTTGATACCATTGCGGGTGATTTTATGGTGAGTGTATATATGTACTGATCACATAGAAGTTGTAGAAAACCTCTCGCAACAATAAGGCTTGGATTACTAGGAAGTCGGACACTGGTAGAAACACTTTTGCAGTGCAAGCCACACACAATCCGACCACAAATGAGATTCGTGAAGAGGTGGCTCAAATGAGAACTAAGCTTGGGTTGGTATTGAAACATGTCACTGGAGGTGCAGAGAAAGTAAATGAGGTGAATTACTTGACTAGAGCATCACTGCAACAGATGAATACTATTATGAAGAGGACTCTTATCTAGTGAATGGTCAGACTGGGGTTTTCGACTAAACGCCCAAGGCTACAATCAAGAGAATTAGCGTCAGGGTCAAGTAAATCAAGTTTAGAACTATGGGAATTACAACAGAGAGGGACATTATGTTCGAGATGAAAACTACATCTGCGATAACAACTTCAACTGGGGTAACTATGGTAAAAGAAATGATCGAAGTGGGCCTATGTTCCCCCTAAAAATTTGGAAGTTGCTCCTAGGGATGGTGGAGGTAGTATGGTGTGAGTTGGAGATATGTTACATAATGTTATGAAGAGGTTTGATACTAGTGATGAGCACACCAAGGAGTTGATAGGTGATTTAGATAATACCGAGCAAAAGGGGGATGCACATGCAGTCTCAATCAATTATCTGGAGTTGCAAATGGCCCAATTGTCTTCTACTGTGAACCCACATCAACCGGGTACTCTTCCTAGCAATACTATACAAAATTCAAAAAAATGATGGACATTGCATGACAATCACTACTCGAGGGGTAAGCAAATCATTGATCCACCTATGCCGTCTGTAGTAGAAGATGAGGTGACAAAAAATGAAGAGGTAGTTGAAACTAGTGGTGAATTGGTGGACAAAGTAGTAAAAGAAGCAAAAGTACCCCAAAAGTGATCCCCATTCATACACCAAAACCACCATTCCCTCAGAAATTCGTGAAGAAAACTTAGGATGGTAAATACATGTGTTTTATCACTATGTTGAAAAAACTTTCCCTCAATGTTCCTTTGATAGAAGCTCTAGAACAAATGCACGGTTATGCCAAGTTCATGAAGGATATGGTTACAAAAAGAGATCGGTAAGTTTTGAGGATCATGACCGAATGCAACGTTGTAGTGCTATTGTTACAAGGTCTCTTATGCAAAAGAAAGCAGATCTGAGCTCTTCCACTATTTCATGTACCATCGATTTGTTACACTTTGCTAAAGCACTATGTGATCTTGGTGTCAACATAAATAATGTCTCTCTCCATTTATAAGAAATTGGGTTTGGGTGACCCAAAGACCACTGCGATGCGGTTATTGATGGCTGATCGAACAGTGAAGAGGCCTATTGGGATACTCCATGATGTGTTTGTGAAGGTGGATTCATTTATATTTCTGGCCGATTTTGTGATTCTTGACTCTGTGGTGGATTTTGAGGTGCCTATTATTCTTGGGAGGTAGTTCCTTATTACTGTTCGCGCCTTAGTTTATATGGAAAAAGGGCAAATGAAGTTTAGGTTAAACAATGAAGAAACAACTTGTCACGACCGGAGTCTAGACCCCAGACGAGATCGGCATCGTTGACCTATCAAAGGTCGCAGACAAGCCTACATACGTCATCATTACTTCATCTAGGTCAATTTTAGCAAAAAATTTGAACTTTTTATTACTTAACATTCATATAAGACATTCTACTTAAACTCATTAATGTTCACAATCAACCATCTAATATTAAGATCATCAAATTAAAGAAATAGTTTCATACTACATTTAGTGCATACTTGCCAAAATAGCACCAATACAATGTCTGAAATTCTTTTTAGAAAGAAACGCTAGTGGAACATACTCCACTAACTCAAACCTATATCCAAGCTAGAATATAATGGGCAAGCGTCCTCGAAATCATGAGGGACTACCAAATCTGGATGAATGCTCCACATCCGGATAGCTTCAGCGTCGACCTGTAAGCTCTAACGTCCACATGTGCCTGCACCTAAAAATATAGAGTTGTATGGGATTAGTACACACGTGTACTAAGTATGGGTATATTCAAGCATACACCAAGGACATGCATGATTAAGAATAGCTCTTTCCTATTGACATGAATTATGGAAAGTCAAGTCATCGGACTTGCCAAATTTGGATTAGGAAAGTCATGCCATGAGAATAATATGTATTATCGTACTTATAATTTTGAAAGCAGCACGTAACATATTAAACATATTCTATCATATGTCATGAGACCTTGGAATCATGGACTTGACATTAGGACTTCCCAAATTGAGGGCTCAACATATGAGACCTCAACTAAGGAGCGTTCTTCAGAAAACACAGAGTGTGCTTCGTTCGTTCATATGTACATCTTTTTAATTCATTCATATACTATTGAAAACACAAGTCATACCTAGGATGAAGTTTAAGACTCTCATCGGGTTTGTTGTGCAATGACCAAGAATAACCTAGTGTCATTACTTAAATCTAGTTCACCTCTTGATTATCCTATCCTAACACCTTTGATATCGTTCATTACATTATGTGCATCATTTGAGGATGGCCTTATTTTTTCTTTAGGAACTTTTACCTTAACCGACATAGAATCATGTGAGAATGATGAAATCTTTCTGCCCCACACCGGAAAGTGGTGGAATCACTGGCTAAAGTGACCTGAACATGCTAGCGTATATAGGGAGTCGAACCTTGCTAGATCCCTATATTGGTAGTATAAGTTCAAAGACTAGGAGATATAAAGAGTCACATACCCGGCATGCCGGATAATCTCATCTCATGATAGTTAAATGAACCTCCGCCCTTCCCAAAGAAAGGCACCACTGCTCATAGCTTGCCAATCGGTGCTCAGTATGAAGTTCCATTACATTCAACTCATACATCATGGAAGTTGGATTCTAGCATGAGGACATCATATCTCATTATATTATTTCTCATTTCATCATTAGTATTAAGTATGCATTAACTTTAATACTTTCATTAGAGTGTTCATAGAGACTGGTCTCTTCATTAGCTTTACACTCTCATAGGTGAGTACATTTTGGTAACATTAACTTAGGATAATTTGAGATTGCTCTCATCTTTCACATTAGCCTCTTATCATATTGTCACCTCATTCATTAAATTTAACACATTTATTTTTCATGATTACTCACCCTTTCGCGTGAATGTTCATTTCATCATATGTCAATGCACTTGGCCATTTAATGTGTTTCACACTCTTACTTAACCCTTCTAGGGTTACATCATTTTATAACATATATCATAGGTTCACTTACTTTTAAACGTATGCTAGACTTATGAGTCCACACATACAATCCATGAGGCTTCATTCATAGTTTGTCTAAGTGATTCATGTTTACTCAAAGATTATGTGGTACAAGACTTATGCATCTTGTAGATATTCCAAGATATTGATTTCGATCTTTAGAGGCAGCATTCATTAAATGTTTGTTTACGTATGACTTATGTGTCAATACGGAATTAGGCAAGGGATCCCGATTTCGAATCCCTTGAACAACACTTAATCTTATTTTAAATTTGATAATTGCATTTTTCAGATTAGGGAGACCCTAGTTCGATTCCCATCAACCCTATAATATTTCTTTCTTGTTATCCTCTCTTTTTTTCCGTTTTAAGGCAAGGAGGTTGTGGGTTCAATCCCCACTCTCCACATTTTATTTTTTCCTTTATTTTTCTCCTAACTCTCTCATCCATTGAAAAGGTTGTGGGTTCAATCCCCACTCACCACATCTATTTTTCCTTGCATTTTCTCACGAAATTTTTATGAAATCTTCATTTGGTGTGGTTATGGGTTCAATCCCCAATGACCTCACATTTTAAAAAAGTTTTTTAAATGAAGTTCATTTTTCTAAAAGTTGGCCGAGACTACAATCTCCAGCAAGCGGGAAAGTTAGTCTCCTCCAATCCATTTTTGTCTTAATCTTTTGTTTATTTTTTTGTAGCTTTTATGTAATGATGTCTTGGGTTCTGGTTTCACTAATTTTACATTCATTTTTCATTGCATTTTATACCACTTTGGTTGGCCGAACCCAACCTATCAAATGTTGGAAGTTTGTTCACTATTTTCAGCTCCTTGTAATCATCATTTGTTCATTAGATCTTAGGACGTTTCATGAATCATATGGGGCATCTTTAAGTATATTTTTTTCATGGTTATATTCAGACAAATTCCCATTAATGCGAAGCATCTTACAAAACACCACTTTTCACACAGTAATTACACAACAACATTGCACAATCATCACTTTCCAACATACTTTTCGGTTGGCATAAATTACATGCATAACAATTTCCAAACACATAATCAATGAAGACTTATCCACTAAATCACTTCAATACTTAAAATACCAGCAAACATACCAATAACATGATCTTACCTATTATATTGAAATCATTGGATACGATGGACAGGAGTTCTACAGAACGGAACACGAAGCCTAGTTTCAAAATTCGTTTGAAATTCAGGAAAGGAAATTCTCTTGGAGAAGGAGTCTCAGGAGAGAAACCCATACCTAACTAGTGTTGTTTCCACAATAACACCTTCTATACAAAACACTCTCCAATCAACGTCCAAATTTCCGAAACTTCAACAAAAACTCGATGAAAAACCCTTTTTTTTGCTTTACCTTTTTTATTAACTTTTTGTCTTGTTTTTTGACATGTAAATTCTTCACGTATGAAGAACTTTTTGTTTTTATTCTGTTTATGTATTTTTATTTAGGCAAATCGAAAAGCAAAAGGTGAAGAGTTGATCATGAAATCGAGAGTAATAAATGTGATAAGTGAGTGGTTCCTTAGGATTAGGATTGTAGTTTAAGACTAGTCAAATATGGTTTTGTTAAACTGTAAAATTTGATTCTCTTTAAATCACACGTGAAGGAACTTTTTGACTTTAAACAAAAAAAGAGATTTATTTAACCCCATTTTAATTCACATGGGCGTCGCTTCTGTTGAGGAGCGAATCCGTGACATCACCGTCGCAAAACTGGATCCTTTCGGTTTACCCGACCACAAACCTACCTCCATTTTTATTAATTTAATAATAAATAATCGATTTTTTTTTACTTGAATTATAATTAATATTAATTAAGTAAATTAATTCTTCCAACATAAATAATCAAAGCAAATTCTTGCCCCCCTAGTTCGAACCCCGGGTGGAAGAAGATTCTGCTAATGGGCAATTTCGTCCCTTTCTAACCCAAATGAACCTCCACCCTATTATTGATCAGTAATACATATTTCTGATTATATACTAACCTTGCCTGGAAAAAGACCATTTTTAACCCCTTACTCTCCAACTTAAGATTTCCCCTTTTTAAGTCCGGTAAAGACTCATCCGGGTAAATCTTCATATTCGGGAGGCCTACATGGCTTGACCCAGCCTTTTGTAGCTCAAATAACTCCCCAAGTTAGTTGGATTGGCTATCGCATGGGTTTAGAGGTCTGGTTCTACGCGCATCAATCCGTGTGAACTCAATCTACCGTAGGCATTCTAAACGCACTAAACATTACTAAACATATTCATTTTTATAGGGTTGTTACACAACTTTCAAAAATTTTAGGTCCATGAAGAAGACTGGTGAGATCCAAACGGTATCTGCTATATCCTACAGGGTTGATAGTACGTCTGAGGTACAAATTGAAGAGCACCTTGGTATTGAGGCACTAGCAGCAGTGATCATGAATTTTGAGAGTGATGATATTGAAGAGTATGGGTCATTGAGGCACTTGATCGAGGTGAATTTGGTTCAAACCAAATCAACTGGAGTTAGATATGAAGAATCATGAGTCTCCACCTGCAAAACCATCTATTGCAGAGTCTCTAAAATTAGAGCTTAAGGCTCTACCACCTCATTTGAGGTATGCATTCTGGGGAAGAGATGACACTTTGCCAATAATCATTGCATCGGATTTTAATGTGGAAAAAGTAGAGTGCCTGATAGAAGTGTTATAGAGGTTCAAACGAGCCATTGGTTGGACTATTACAGACATTATTGGGATTCCACCTTGTATTTGTTCATACAAAATCTAACTCATGCGCGATCACAAGCCAAGTATTGAGCACCAAAGATTTTTGAATCCACCTATGCAAGAGGTAGTTATGAAATAGATTATTAATTGGTTGGATGCCGGAGTCATATATTCTATCGCAGATAGTAGTTGGGTATGCCCTGTTCAGTGTGTGCCCAAAAATGGAAGAATGATAGTGGTTCCTAATTAGAAGAATGAGCTTTTCCATTGAGGCCGGTGACCGGATGGAGAGTTTGTATGGATTATCGAAAGTTGAATGCATGGATTAAGTCAGATCATTTTCCGATGCCCTTCATGGATCAGATTTTAGATAGGCTCGTAGGAAAAGGATGGTATTATTTTCTTGATGGTTATTCGGGTTATAATAAAATATCTATTGCACGAGAGGATCAAGAGAAAACAACCTTTACATGCCTTTATGGGACATTCGCATTGAAGAGGATGCCTTTTGGGTTGCTTAATGCACCGACTACTTTTTAGAGATGTATGATGTCAATATTCTCCGATATGGTGGAGGACACTATTGAAGTGTGTATGGATGAATTTTCAGTTTTGGCGACTCTTTTGATCATTGTTTGAGTCACTTGGCCGAGATCTCAAAGTGTGAGATTGGCAGCGTTGTGTACATTGGGAAAAATGTCATTTCATGGTGAAGAGGGTATTGATTGGGCCAGGGCCATCGCATCTGCAGACAGGGATAAGGTTTTATATTGAGTCAAAATTTGAGGTTATCGAGAGACCTTTTTCCATTCCACCCTCGCTGTCCAAAGAGCAAGTTTTCTTTTTCTTTCTTGGCATGTTAGGCTTCTATCGGAGGGTTATTAGATGATTCTTAAAAAATTCCCCATCTCTGTGCATTACTTGAGAGGAAATGTAATTCTAGTTTGATGACTCCTGTCTGAATATATTTGGAGAGTTGAAGAAAGTTGGTGTTATGTACCTATAGTTTTTCCAAGACTGAGTAGCCATTTGAGTGCTGTGGTGATGCTAGCCGGGGTATGCTCTTGGTGTGCGTATTTGGAAACACCACTTGATTTAACCTTTATCCCCAATCTATTAAGCGTCGTAAAGTCCTAATGAAGCATAAAAGAATACCCAATGTACTAACTGATCTCCTTTCGGTGGTAATTTGTTTTTCAAAAAGATTTGCTTCTATTTTTGCTTTGGTATTAGAGTTATCGTGCTACTGACCACTTCCGCTTTGAGATATTTTGGAAGAAGGATGTCAACCAAGGGTTGATAGGTGGGTGCTACTATTAAAGTTTGACTTGAGGTGACAGATTTGCCAAAATGGGACTAAAATCAAGTTGTCCGATCAACTTTCCAGATTAGAGGCTGAACTATTGCGGAAGTTAGTGAAAAGGCTGAAGTTGATGATACCTCCTTATGAGCATTTTTTTGGCTGCTTCTCATGACTAAGACTATATGGTTCACCGCTTTTGTGAATTGTATTTGTGTCTACTGATATACGTCCATTTAAACTTGTCCTTCCTTCGAGCAACAAGTTCATGCATGAGGGTGAAAAAGTTCTTATTGGGATGAATCCTCACTTATACAGGATTGGTGCTGATGCTTATTCTTAAACCGTTGGTGCCTAGTTTTTAGATGGCTAAGTGTTTTTGAGCATGCATTCCTCGCCTGTGTGTGGGCCATCATAGTGGTATTCGTACTGCCCATAGCATTTTTGCCGTGTGGGGTACATTGTCCGACCTCCACCAGATGCTCATGATTTCCCTTTCTCCAAGGCATGTGATAATTGCCAAAGTAGAATAGGAAGTAGTTCAAAAGATGCAGAAATCTCTCTTTTAAATCCCATCCTATGATATGATTTATTTGATGTATGGAAGAGTGATTTTATGGGCCCGTTTGTGATTCTCCATATGTAATTCTTCTTTGTGGTGGTGTTTATGTTTTTCAAATGGTGGAATCCATGGCACTGGCAAAATGAAAGAAGATTTTCACCCACCGCGTTTCGTTGAAAAAAAGAACATTTTCTCCAGATTTAGCACAGATAGGGCCATTATTAGTGATGGGAGATCTCACTTTTGCAATAATTTGTTCAAAGGGATATTGGAGAAATATGGGATTTGCCACAATGTAGCCACTCCATGCAATCCATAAATTGGTGGGCAAGTTAAGGTATCCAACTGAGAAATCAAGCAGATCCTGTCGAAAATGGTGAATGCTAATAGAACAGATTGGTCAAGGAGGCTTGATGATGCTTTTTGGAATTACCCGACTGCATACAAGACCCCCATAGGTATGTCTCCATACCAACGAGCAAGAGAAACGGAGGTTTGATATGGTAAGGGTAGTCCACTGCCTGTTGAGCTAGAGCATCAAGGATCTATTGGGTGCGATATGAAACCGAATATGGATTGGACATGAAGAAGTGGCACAAGACTTATGGGGTTAGGAATGCTTGATGAGTTTTCACCTAACGCATGAAATCCAGCCTCTACAAGATAAGAGGATAAGTACCATGACCAAAAGATTGAGAAGCGCAAATTTGCTGTTGGGGACTTGTTGCTTCTATTTAACTCTAGGTTGCGCTTGTTGCCGGGTAAACTCAAATCCAAATGGACTGGGCCATTCTTGATTACTAAAGTGTTCCCACATGGAGCGGTTGAGTTGCAGAACAAATAGGGTGCAAGGTTTACGTTAAATGGCAAAAAATCAAGATCTATTTAGGGCATGTGGAGTGTGTCTATGAAGTAGTTGAAGTATATCTGTCACGACCCAACCCGATGGGCCGTGACTAGTGCCCATTGTGGACACTCGCATACAAACCTATAAAGTATGACCAACTGAAACTACTAGCAATGGAAATTTAATCAAATCAAGCCAACCCCAACCAAAGTATATATAAGTGGATTTGTCCACATAGAGGAGTCATACTACCATTTAACCGTAACGCAACATACGCGAGCCGACGGCTACACACTATCCAAAGCATAAATAGCATACGCAGCCGACAAGGCTGCCACTACAACAATACAAATGGACTGTACGCACGCCGACAATCTGCCCTTGTACAAGCGGACCTCCCAAACAAACCATGTTCCAGACTTTTCCAAACATAAATATACAACCCACACGATGTCTACAGACCCTAAAGTATATTACTGAAACTCGACGGACAGGGCCCCGCCAATACTATAGACAGCAAAAGGAACTACATAAAAAGTTATGTCCAAAACGCTGGGCTCCAACATGGAGCTCTTCCAAAACAGCAGAATGATATTCCTAGGCGGGAAACTCACCGAAACTGCATCGTCTACCCTGCGGGCATGAAAACGCTCCCCCCCGAGAAAGGGGTCATATACGGACAATGTCTGCTTAATGTAAAGCATAAGGTAAAGATGCAAGATACCAACAAATAAGTCGAAATACGATATCCTTACACAAGTCATTTTTAGTGAAAAATCATGCATATCTTTGACATATAGATGTTCCATCTTCCCTATAAGGGACTCGGCAAATAATTCATCCACCTCATCCGTCATCATCATCATCATAACCATCCTCATCACCAATCATATATATATATACTACCCGGCCCTCTAGTGAGGGAACTCGGTGGACATATGTCAAAAACTCTGCACGACATGTACACAGCCGGGACTCTGTGAATGCTAAATGACTCTCATGGCCCGAGCCAGAATATTATGAGCAACCATATTCATAAATCATTTCTTATACTCACTAGAACAATCAAAGTGAACCAGCAAGGATATTACCAAAGATTAACGTTTTAATCAAGATTAAACCTTTAAATACGATATGGAGACGTAAAATCTCATGACTCTAAGAAGCACTACCATAGATTGAGAAATCACATAGCCTTAGAATAGTCGCCGATATATAAATGATAGTTGTGGAAAGTAAAATTACGTACCTAGACGCTCAAGAAGTAGTTATCAAATCTGTCCCGTTATTTGCTTCATTTTTAAAAAGTCAATGCCAAACAAAGAAGGAAAGGTAGCGTTACAACATACCGTATAGTCCCGAGCTGCAAAGGTCCAATATTTCTTTCTGTTTACTGCTCAAGGTAAATTAATCTATCACAGCAACAATCGGCCGCAATTAGATACACGTCACGCTTTACTGACTTATTGTAAGCTTAACGTAATAATCTAACGAATTCGGCATGCACTCCCCTATTTTCCTTACTTCGTCGTCCCAATCCTACAACAACCCAATTATTCACATCAATACCAACAACACTATAACCCCACGAATCATATTAAAACAGCCTCCCCCAAAACAGTTTCCGTTTTGCAACCTTATTAACGAAACAACGACATAACCGATCCGCTAAACTCATTTTAATAATAATCGTCACACTATACTTATCGTATTCATATCCTTCTACATATCACATCAACATATACCTAACACCAAAAACAGATTTTCCGTAGTTTTGCTTTAATCAAAACACAACACCCAAAACACTAACAACACCACTGCAATCCCGATCATGGTTCGGTTCATACTTTACACATTCAATAACTAAAACAAATTCTAAGCTACTGTTCACTTACGTTTAGCCCCCTTCTGCCATTAATGGCAATTCAACAAAGGTATTCTAGGAATTAACACACCAAGCAAAGATGACTAACCAATTTCTTTGCGCTGCTTGGCCAAGAGTTTCATGGCTGGTTTTCCCTTTCCTCCTTCTCCATAGTCTGTCCAGTCGTGGTGAAAGAGATGTATGTTGCAAATCAGCTCACTACAAATCATTTAAAACATATGAGTGAGCCAGCCCACTACTACACATGCTCCACTAAGTCCAGTATTCCAATCTGATTTCTTTTTAATACTTAACCATTAAGTGGGGGTAGCCACCACTACATATGCTTCCACTAAGTCCATATCCAATCGATTTCTTTTTAAATACTTTTATATTGAAGTGGAGGCCTCAGCCCACACTACACTGCTCCACTAAGGCACTCCCATCTGATTTCTTTTACTTTCCTTGAGTGGTGGGGCCCACTCTATAAATAACAATCCTAATCAGCCCTAATTTAATCCCACACTTAAAGTTTAATTTCACAATCAGCCACTAATTAAACCCACACTTAAAGTTAATGGCTTAATCATGCCACATAATTAATATCACCTTAGAATTTAACACTTGGAACTTAAAATAATCTCATGTTTCCCTCCCCGAACTTACATCTACTAGTTCATACACGCACTACGTATAAAATCGAGCACATCACAAAGTCCTTCCCCCCCCTTATGACATTCACCTCAATGTTAAGTAGCGTCTTACCGAGGAAAAAAAATTTCCAGCGAAGTCTCTCTATCTTTTATACCTATCAACCTGCATTCTGTAACTTACAAATGCATCACAGAGTCACAACTTTACTACATAATCTCGTTTATCAATCAATATAGTCAAGCTAGGAATTGAAATTACCTGCGGTATGGGGAACGAGTAAGGAGAACTTATGTCTTCATTTTCATCTCTGCTTCCCAGTCATCTCCTCCTTATTTATTATTTTGCCACAGCACTTTGAACGGAAGCCACATCCTTAGTACTTAACCTTTCTAACCTGTCGATCAAGTTACTACGGTTTCTCCTCAAATGTCACACTCCTTTGTTACCCTGAACCTCATCTACCCGGAGTACTCTAGAAGGATCACCAATACATTTACGTAGCATCGATACATGGAAGACTGGATGTAACCGGCCTCCAAATCAGATTGTATATCCAACTCATATTCAACCCTGCCTATCCTATCGAACATCTGATAAGGCCCAATGTATCTCGGACTGGCTTCCCCCTTCTTACCGAATCTCATCACACCACCCTTCCTGGGCGAATACCTTTTTTTTTTTTTTTTTTTTTGTTCTTTAGGAATAACCCAGTCACCATCTGAAAGCTCCAAATCTCGACGCCGATTATCTTCATATGAAATTCTGTCGACTCTGGGCTGCTATAATCTTTCTTTAATAGCCCTTCACCTTGCAAAACAAGCTTGCTAGAATCATATCCGGGCCCTATTAACTTCGTCCTCTCGCCAACTCAACCAACCATATGTGACCTGCACTTCCCCAATATAAGGCCTCGTACGGTGCCATCTGGAGCTAGAATGGTAGCCTATTATTCTATGGAAAAACTCATGAGCGGAAGTGATATCCCAGCACCTTGATGTCATATCGGCCCGCAACATTCTTCCTTAAATGTTTGAATAGTAACGCTCCCTGCCCATCAGATCTGAGGGGAAATGCTGTGCTAAGGTTCACCTGTGTCCCATCCCTTCTGAAAATGATCTCCAAAATTTGGCTGTAAATTGGAGCTCCCTCTGTCTGTATAATGGACGTGGGAATCCCATGAGTCTCACTTCGCCCTGTTATATACCTTGCCTAATCTTCACCTAATAGTAGTCCTAACTGGAGAAATGGGGCCGAAAAATTTTCTTCAGCCTATCTACAATACCAACCCATATGAGTCATCCTTCTAGTTGGTGAGAGGTAGCCTGTAATGAAGTCCATATGAATCATCTCCCAATTTCCATGTGGGATCTCTATCTCTTGTCATAATCCCACCAGGCTTTTTGAGTTCGTCTTACTGTTGCATTCGATCCAACTGAGGCAACAAACTCCGCTATGTCCTTTTTCATGCCTCCACCAGTATAGCATCTGAGGTCATGATACATTTTGTTGTACCCCTGGGTGAATAGAATACGGCAGAGTGGTGGCCTCTTCTCCATAACCTAGCGTCGTAGCCGCCCCGCAATTATCGGGTACGCACAGCTGCCTTCATATCTTAACACTCCATCCAGGTGTAACCTTAAATGGGGTCCTTTGCTTTTGAGAGTTGCATCTCTATACTGTACCAGAATCGGGTCCTCGTATGGGTGGCTCTTTACCTCGTCTATGATGAGGACTCAGCCACCTCTCGAATAGAAATCCCACTATCTTCTGAATTCAGCCAGACCGGACGTCCAAGGCGGATAGCCCGCTGAATCTCCCCGAAACCATCTCCCTCGCTTTCTGGTTTACAATCTCCAGGCTACCCATTGACTTGGCTGCTAGAGAGCTGCTACAACTTCGCTTTCCCTGATGATATAAAATATCAACATCATATCCTTTAGTCACATTCAACCACCCGCCTCTGGCGTAATTCAGCTCTTTCTGTTTAAAAGAATCTTATTGGAGACTCTTGTTTTTTTAATGATCTGTATTAGATGGTTCCAGCATGGACACCATTACTAAATGCCTCCGTATCTTCAAGGTCATGACAACGACCGCTAACTCCAGATCGTGAGTGGATCGTTTCTTTTTCATGCTTCCTAGCTGTCGTTGAGGCATAGGCTATAAATTTTGCCATGATGCTCAATACCATCCTAAATCCTAGCCCAACACCGGAAGCATTCACAATAAATAACATCTCCTCTTGGTCCCTCCGGAATATTAGGACTGGATCTGTGAGTTCAATTTGCTTTCAATAGCTGGAACTTCGCGCACAAGAATCAGTCCACTGGAACGTTTGGCTGCCCGTTTGAGTTAGCCTTTGTCCAAGCTTGAAATTGAGGCAAACTTCTACGAATCTCCTGTATACCTCCGAACGCCCGAAAGCTACGTACCTCAGTAGTTGTCATAGTTCGGGCCAAGTCTTTATACCCCGCCTCCAATCTTCTGCATATCTACTTGAATACCATCATCTCCAATAATTGCCCCAAGAATGCCACCTGCAGTCAACCAAACTCGCACTTAGAAAACTAGCATCCACTCCCTGGTGCTGGAAGCAGCACCCTAAGTACCCATCCTTAACTGGTCGGCATGCTCCTCTTCTGAACGTGCATCGACCAGAATATCGTCTATAAATACAATAACACATCTCAGGATGGTTTTAAATACTCGTTCATTATCCTAAACCCCCCGCTGGAGCAATATAGTCAGCCCACCAGACAGCACTCTAAACTCAAATGCCCGTATCGGTTCGGATGCCGTCTTTGGTATATATATGTCCGCCCTTACTCGACCTGATGATAACCTGACCCTGCAAGTTATCTTTGAAAAACACTTAGCACCCCTGCAACGGGTCGAAATATATCGTCATCCTTGGAGGGGATACTGTTCTTTACTGTTTACTCTTTTTTCAGCTGCCTTAATCTAACACATCCTCAGTCGACCCATCCTTCTTCCTCACAAACCATACCGGTGCTACCCACGGTGACGTACTAGGCACTTGATAAATCCCTTTTTCCTAAGGCAACATCTCTTATTGCTCTTTCAATTGCTTTAACTCAGCAGTGCATTCTTACGGAGGTATAGATATAGGCTGGGTAATCTGGCATTACATCTTTAGTAAATTCTATCTCCCGTTCTGGAGGAACCTGGAATTCCTCTAACGAATCCATCGGAAATTCATTAAACTAGCTGACTGATGAAGAGTCGGTGCCTCAGCCTTTATGTCATGCCCCGAACAAGATGATAAATATTCCTTTTCTAACCATCTACCGCCTTAAGTATGATATAACCCCCCCCCTTACCTTTCGACGATACTGTACTCCCCTTCCATTCTATAATCCGGTTCCTTGGAAATTGGAAATCGAACTATCTTTCCTTCCTCTGGCAATCAACTTCGCATCACAAGCAGCCAACCAATCCATGCCCATGATAAGATCAAAGTCATCATATTTAACTCATAGATCGTGCTAACGGTACGACGACTATATACCACCACTGAACAATTCTTATCTACTACTCGCGTACTATGACTAAAATCTCCTACAGGTGTAGCTACCACTCAAATGGTTCTATCAACTGTCATACCTCTATTCCTGATCCTTCTACGCAACGGAAGGGAGATATACATGAACGTGGGAACCTGGGTCATCATGCATACACACTTCGGGAGACAAAGTGTAATTATTCTGTGATCCCCTTAGTGCGCCTCCTGATCTTGCCCTACTAGTCCAAGCATATATAATATCGGTGTCGAGGACCGCTAGAATTGGAAGCTCCCCCACGTCCTCTACCACGGCCTGCTGGCGCCTGAATACCTGCCCCATAGACGCATAGCCCAGAAGGAGATTAACCGCAATGGACCCCTATATGCTATGCAAACCACCTGCATACCTCTAAGGTGACACTCCCTCATAGTATGACCTGACCCGCACACGAAAAACATGCACCCTGTAGCCCAACGACATTCCCAGGATGGGACCTACCACAACGAGAACACCGCGGCAAGGGTGGCCTCGATGTCTCAAACCCCTGCCCTTTGTGACCCCTGACACATCCTAAGCCTAACCATCTTTCCGCAATATCCCGTACGATCGATCACCCCCTCCCATGTAACGTGGGGGTGGCACTTTGTGCCTGGCCTGTAAGAAAATCTAACATGCTGTTATAACTTGCCCTATTTTTTCGAAACTCTTCAGGAATACCTGCTGATTCTAGCCCTCTTATGCTGGCCTTATTATATCTCTATCTGGCTGACGTACCCCGGTGCCATCCTCTACCTCTCCCCCTGTGCATTATAGCCTGCACCCTACAATGTCCCATACCTGGCTGAAGAGTCCGGCCATATCAACCGTCAATCAGATACGATCCAATCCCATCACATACGATGTACCCTGTGTTCCATATCAGATTGTCCACAATAGAGGCGCATGCCCTAACCAATGAATCAAACTCGAGGCTTACCTCGAACGCTCCTGGCCTTCTGCCTCAAACGCAAGAATCTATCGACTCGAGGCTCGCTTCATCCTCTGGAGGCAGAAGCTGGCCCTGAAAGCCTCTACAATTTTCCTTCCCTACCGCTGGAGATAGCACACCAGACCCCTAGATAACTCCCAAGCTCATCCCATAATAGCTAACATCCCGCAAGCGATACGTACCAACTACAACTCGGTCTCCGAAGCCTTGATTCATACTCGATGTACCTGCATCTGACGAATAAACTCTTTGCGGATCATCCTGGGTGGCTTACCCAAGAATTCTGGAGGATTACAACTTGAAGTCACTAGCCCTTAAGCCTATCGATCTTCCCGCATTATCAACATCCTAGTCCCCTGCCTGCGAGCCTGACCCGGCCACTATCTATTCAAGCAATGAACCGCATCTCTCATGGCCCTCATCCCTCCGCCCTTGGCTGAGGAGTTGGATGTTCAGGTTTGGGCCTCGGGGCTGGTGGTTGGTGTCCCCGAAATGGATTGTTTGCTTTGCTCTATTTCCTCTAGCGGTGGTGGTTGTGTAAGCAGAGCTCTCCGACTGAAGCACAATACCAGGCAATAACCTGGGCAACTGGCCCTAGTAACTCCTTCGCGGTTTTTGACTGTACTTTCGGCACGCTATTGTGCCCTTCTGGGCGGCTGGTCGCTTTTTTGGAGGCATACTAAAACATAGGGATTCGTTAGATAGGGATTTCCTGTTTAATATAGCTAGGCTCTATAAAAAATCGCCGATCTTAGAATAAGAAGAAGGAATGAACCCTATAAATGTCCTGTAGCCTTGTCCTGTTTATAGATGTGGTGCCCACACCGATAACCAAGACTCCCTACTAGACACTGTCCTGTAGACACTCATCCTAGGAAGAGCCGCTCTTGTACAACTTTGTCACGACCCAACCCGATGGGCCGTGAACTAGTGCCCTTGTTGAACTCACATACAACCTATAAAGTATGACCAACTGAACCTAAGACAATATGATTTTAATCAAATCAAGCCACCCCCAACGCCAAATAATATGATCAAGTGGATCTGTCATATAGGAGTCCATAACCATTTAACCGTAACAAGTACGCGAGCCGACACGGCCGCCACTATCCAAGCATAATAGCAGACGCGCCGACAAGGCTGCCACCTACATATACACAATATGTTTCGCAGCCGACAAGCTGCCCTTGTACAACGGACTCCCAACAAACCATGTCCACACGATTATCCAAAACATAAATCTACAACCCACACGATGTCTAACAGACCCTTTAAGAGTCTAGTAGTGAAACTCGACCGGAACAGGGCCCCGCCATACCCATAGACACAAATACTACATAAAAGTTTATGTACCAAAACGACTGGGCTCCGAACAGTGGAGCTCTCCCACAAGCAGATAGATATCCTAGGCTGGAAGATCACCGAACTGCGCCGTCCTACAACCTGCGGGCATGAACGCCGCCCCCCCCCCGAGGAAAGGGGGTCAGTACTGACCAATGTACTGAGTATGTAAATCATAAGTAAAGTGACAAGATACCAACAAATAAGTCGAAATCAGATATCCTTACACAAGTACTTTGTTTTATTAAGTGAAAATCCTGCATCTCTTTTACATAGGAGCCCAGCTTCCCTAGTAAGGGACTCGGCAAAATAATCCCATCACATCATCTCCGTCCTCACAATCATCATAACCCTCCGCCATCACCCATCATCTATATAATATACAATACCCCCGACCCTCTATGAGGGACTCGTGCAATAATGGCCAGAAAACTCCGCACTAACATTAACCCGGCCCGGGACTCGGTGAAATGATAAATGACTCTAATGCACGAGCAGAATATTATGAGCCACCCATATGCATTAAAATCATTTCTTATAACTCATAGAACATCAAGTGAAAACCAGCAAGAGTATTACCAAGTTAACGTTTTAATCAGATTATAAACCTTTAATACATATGGAAACGTAAAATCTCAATGACTCTAAGATCCTATACATAGCTATGAGACACATCACCAATCGCTTAGACATAGCCGATTAGTAGGAAGTTGTGGATTAAGCCAATAATAAGGTCACCTAACCTCTAGAAGTTGCACAAAGGTCTCAGATCTGTCCGTTACTTTGCCTCATTTTTTAAAAGTCCCCAACCTGCCAAACAAAGAAGGAAAGGATGCGTACATAACCGTATGTCGATCTGCAAGTCCAATATTTACTATATTTACTGCCAGGGTATTAATCTCATAACAAGCAAACACTCGTGCCGCAATTAGATAACGTCACTCTTTACTACTTATTGTAAGCTAACTAACTACTAATCTAATCCTAACGAAACATTCGGCAGGCACTTCCACCTATTTTTCCTTACTTCGTCCCCATCCGACAAACAACCAAATTATTCACAGCAAAATACCGACAACACATATAACCCACCGAATCATATTAAACAGCCTCCCCCAAAACAAGAACAGTTTCCGTTTTGGCAACCTTATAACGCACGCACTACATAACCGAGGATAACTCATTTATAATCGCAACACATATAGCCTTTAGCGTTTCATTCCTTCTCCCATATCATACATCACATATACATAACACCACAACAGCAATTTTTTCCTATCGCCGTTTGCTTTAATCAAAACACCCAAACACTAACGAACACCACTAGCATATCCGATCATTGTTTTCTGTTCATACTTAGCACATTCATAACCTAAACAATTTTCCTAAGAGCTACTGTTCACGAGTACCACCGCCCCCCTTCTTAACATTAATGGCAAATTACAAAGGTATTCTAAGGAATTGAGACAACCAAGTACAGAGATTACTAACCAATTTCTTTGCGCTGCTGGCCAAGGTTTCATGCTGGTTTTTTTTCACTATTCTTGTTCCATTTTCCATGGCTGTCAAGTCAATGGTGGAGAGATTGATATGCTTGCAAAGCATCTCAATACTCAATTTAACAATATGAATGGAGGCCAGCCCAACCATACACTGCTCCACTAAGGTCCATATTCCGAATCTGATTTCTTTTTAATACTTAAACTATAAGTGGGGGTATGCCACCACTACACATGCTCCACTAAGTCCATATTCCCAAATCTGATTTTCTTTTTTAATACTTATAATATAAGTGGGAGCAGCCCACCACTACACCATGCTTCACTACAAGGCAAGCTCCCAATCCTGATTTCTTTACTTTGCCTTAGTTGTGGGGCCCCACCTCGATAATAAAATCCTAACAGCCACTAATGTAATCTCCCACCTTACAGTAATTTTCCCAATCAGCCACACTTAATTACCCCCACACTAAAGTTAATAGGCTGAATCAGCCACGAATTATATCACACTTAGAATTAAACACTTGGAACTTAAATAAATCCATTTCCCGAACTTACATCTCTAGTTCATAACATCACTACGTATAGAAAATACGAACATAACATTCGCCTTGATGGCTGTAGAGTAAAATCAAGGATCTTTCATCGTGTCGCGATGTTAAGTCAAGCGATTCTTGGGATGCAACCCAATGTGTATCCTCTAACCAACAATAGGTTTTTCTTTTCTTCGTAGGAACATTTGCATTATTTTGTTTTGTTTTGTTTTACTCAATTTCATATGTTAATTTTTTTTGGTGTGTTGGCTATATAGTAGTGTAGGTTCCGCGTATAAAAGTGTCCAGAAAACACAAAAAAGAATGGCTTAATGGGTGCTCAATGTGTAGGGACCAAACCACAAGAATTCTTAAAAAATTGGTCTGGTGCACAGATTTATGGATCAACGATCGTTCAATCAACAGACTGTCGATGGTGTCCGTAGGTCCCAGGTATGTCTTGCAATTTTGTTTAATGTTTGAGCACAATCGACTGTCCAGTCGACGATCCATCCACTGACTTACGGACCGTCGATAGGGTATTGTCAGTTCACAAAAATCAGTGACCCGACCGGACCCGACTGGCTATCTTAGAATATACCTATTCTGTGACCCTCCACGTCTTTTCAAATTCCCTCCCAACCGTTTCCGTCCCCTTATTCCCTTCTTTCTCCATTAAATCCCAAAATCACTCCCTTCCAATGCCTTCCCCCCCACCCCCACCCCCACACCAAAAAAAAAGAAAAAAAACTCAATTCTCCCAATCTGCCAGAAATCCCAAAACCCTAACCCCACAGTTTCTACTCTGTCTCCTTTGTGTGTTCTTTGGTCAGTGTTTAAAAGAGGGCATGTAGGTTGGTATTGCAAGAGCACCACACCCCTCATTCACATCCCCATTACAACTTACAGACATGTCTTTCATTTTTCCTTGCTAATGAATTCTCATTCATTCGCTTGTGAAATACATAGATTTATGTGGTCTTGACTTAGGTCCAATTTGGCATGTTAACTTGGGTTACACAAATGGTTTATATGTCCCCTTGAACTTGATAGAAAGTGAATAGACTGGAGGTGGAATCTGTGTAAATTCAATATGCTTGTTGATTTACCGACTTAGGGCTTGATAATCTAGTATAATCCATGATCGAAATTGCAAAATCGAAGACTCAAGGATGACAGATTGGTCTTATGCTTGTTATTACATGTTGAATGAACTCGTGATGTTCTTGAAATTGTCCATATCTGGGGTTAGAGCCAAGTCCTAACATATCTCTGACCAACTATAAAACAAGACCCTGTCTATGGACCGTCGTTTGATCGATGAACCATCGATGGGGTCCGACGATGGCTAAATACTTAACTTTGGAAAGACGGGAGTGGAATACATTTAGTTAATTGATCGATGGGACATTCAACACGTTCGTCGTTTATGCCTAAAACTTTGATTTCTAAACAAGTCTGAATTATTCTAAGTGTTCGACTATGGAAGTTGACAATGGTTCGTCGATTGATCGATGAACCGTTATGCACGTCTGTTGTTTCTAACTTAGAGGTCTGTGCCTAGTTGACTTTTGAAATTTTCTACGTGTCCACCGACTCGAAGGTCCATCGATAGTGGTCGTCTCCCAATTTGGCAATTAATCAATGACCTGTATCATCTATTTCCAGATTCTATCTTGATTATGTTGCTTGTGTAGATTGATTACAATGAGACTAACAAGTTTCTTTTTAGGTACTTATGGCCCTAAAACCATACATCGTCTATTCTAGAGGGAGTTCTAAGTTTTTGGCTCATTTCCAATGGTTGATAGGTATGTCGAATGATGAATAGGATTCGAAATACGTGCCCCCTGGCACCCTGACCCCTACACCAGCTGCTAGAGCCACTCGGGGCACCCCCAAGAAGGTGGCACCCGGCGTAGTCACTGCCTCCAAGTCTGATGAGGAGCGCACAGTGACCGGTACACCATCTAGATTGGCCTCGGGTTTTGAGGGAGCGTCTTGCTTCGATGAGGGTTCAGGTTCAGAGTCGGCCCACTCTATAGGGTCTAATGAGGCTACTGACTCTAGTTCTTGATCATAGGGATCCACTCTCCCAAACGTGCCTGCCCGCAATGCCTCATCATATGAGGACCAGAGTTCGCAGTCTGCTCTTGCACCCAGCATGAGGTCACTACAACAACACCGTTTGTTGATAAACCCTATCGGTGGTTGCGGTCTATTGTCCAGTACCGGTTCACAACATAAAGGGACGCAATCGTTTCTTCTAACTATGGGGGTGATGACTCAGATGTTGACAGTCGAGCCGCGAGTTCTTACAAGGAGCCTACACACAGTCCCTTCAGTGCATGAGTTGTTTACCAGCCACCGACTCGAGTGGATGGCAAGGAGTGTGGGGTCCTACTGTGAGGAAATTGTGCGATAGGTCTACACCTCATACGTAGCGGCTCTTCAAGATGCTTTGTATAGGCGGTCTAACCCCACCAAACATGCCCCACTCACAGATGTTAGAGTCCGAGGATGCTCTGTGGACATCTCTACTACTTCTAGCCGCCGCTTTCTATACGATGGGTCCACTGATACCGCGAGGGTTCCCCTCACCCAAGAGTTTGACTACATGTGGCACGTGGTCAAGAGTGGCCATTTTTAGCGGAGCAAAGATCTAAGAGAGTCCACCAAGAGGTTGATTGCACAACAACTCTCCACTGACGGTGAGGGAGTAGACTAGGTGTTGGACCCTAGAGACTTATCAAGAAGTACAACCTCACTTTTGCATCCAAGTTCTTCTGGGTATTTTTCCACCACCGCCTATCCCCCAACGGCTGCAGATAATATACTTACTTGGGATAGAGCGGTCTTGGTATATGCTCTGGTAGCCGGGTTGGAGATCGACTTCACGAGGTTGTTGATCTCTATGATACATGAGAGGGCCTTTAAGGCCTCTACCACTTATCCGTTCGCCTATATGATTTTCAAATTATGCAGGGATGCTAGAGTGCTCCTCTGGTACTGTGATATCCTTTATACTCCGATTGGGATTGTGGATATCGATCTCATCAGGGATGAGGCCAATGTGGTGGCACCACGGAGAGAGCACAAAGTTGATTTGCAGTCGTTGAGTGAGAACTTGGCGAATACGGTAGATCAAACCCAAGGGGCTGAACCTACCACTTCAAATCCTACCGATACCACCCCGGCCGAGGCTGCCACATTAACTAGTAGAAAGCCTAGGTCCTCCCGGTCTACTCCACCATCAGGAGCACTGGTCCTGATTGTTAGGGTCTAGAAGTTAGAGGCCCAGATGGCCACCTTGCTGCATCACATCCAGCCTTTGATGCTGAGATCTATTGCCGAGGCTGAGGACCAGATTGAGAAGAGGGTGGCTCAGGAGACAGAGTGACAGGTTCAGGCAGTCCACTAGTGCCTTAATGCATTTGAGTTGAGAGTTCTGGCATGGCCATCCCCCATCATTGATTTGATGACTCTTCAAGAGGATGTGGCTAGTCTATGGGAAGATGTGGATGGTATACTTGAGATGAGAGTACCTGAACCTGATAGCGCACATGTGGAACTCGCGGAAGACACAATGCTTGCTGCACTGTTCCTACCACCACTACATCGGCGGCTGCGCAGCGTGAGCGTGCCAAGAGGAACCATTCCAGTTGTACCAGTGAGGGTGAGGATTCTCGTGCTCGGAAGAAGGAGCTGATGGATTTGGAGGCTGCGAGAAGAGCCTCGTTGCTTGATGAGGAGACCCGTCATATGAGAGCTAGAGAGTTTGTTGTTGGGGAGCCTAGATCCGAAGTGGAGGTTGATGAGAGGAGCACCACTTAGGGTACATATACTGTTGTGGTCACTACTGAGGGTGTCCCAAGTGAAGGTGCAGGTTCGAGGAAATTGGACCCGACTTTTTGTTGATCTTTGGTGTTATGCGCCTCAAGTTTGCTTCACCTACCACCCTATCTTTATATTTCTTATGAATTGGGGACAATTGCATGTTTTTTACTTGGGGGTGGGGTAAATGGAAAGTGAATGCTAGAGTGAAATCTGCTAGTCCAACTCATGATCCTCTCTTGGTGGTTTTCTTGCCTGTTGTCTTTTGCCAGTGAGACTAATTATTTTACTGTTGAATTGGCATGTGTCGTAACTTGTACAAAGTACAAAAAAAATGAAGCATGATGGCTAAACTTAAATGATATACCATTCTAAGAAAGTTCTTGCATGAATAAGTTAAATGAATGTTGAATGTGGGCTCTAATCATGACATAAAGATGCACCACTGCATGATCCTCATTCTAACACTCAAACGAGCTGACCGATAATCTGATAGTGTAATAAGGTGTCAAGAGAGTGTGAGGAGATTTGATTGTTCCCCTGTTGGTACCTAGCTAGAACTTGCCCGCTTGGTCCTGCCAAAGGAATCTGTGTTAGATAATTAGGAAAGGATCATAGGCCCTTGTTCAAATTAACAAACTTCTAGACTAAAGTGAAGTGAGCTGAATTAAATTGTTATCCCTTCTTTATCCAAATAGTTTGAGCCTGTAATAGAACTCTCTTTTCTTCAACCAACGTCACCTTCCGTGGTAGGGCGTGAGTAAATTGGAGCCGAGATGGGGCTGTAGGGGGGGGCGTAAAAGGAAGTTTATAGCGAGGTCGATGAGGAGGAGGAGGAGAGTGAGTAGAAGGGTGATGGGGGACGAGTTGTTGTCGGGGAATAGTGGGTGGGGTGATGGGTGGGGTTGTGCTATTGGTGAAGTGTAGGTGGGGTTGAGTGGACGAATAGGTTTTGGTTTGCGGGATAGTCTTTTTCCCTTTTCCCAGGGTCCTTGGACATGTGCACCTCAACTTAGGTCAAAAGCATAAGTTGAGGATGGCTAATGCCGAAACGGACCTCATCTTTGCCCTGACCCATCCTTGGGTAATGTGTACCTCAAATCATGGCAAATTCATAACTTGAGGGTGTCTATTATGAGTGATGACCCAAAATGTGGGTATGAAAAAGAGTAATGTGGAAAAGAAAAGGGACATTGAAATAAAGATAGACGAGGAGGGACACTTATGCCGTAATGCATGGAGGGAACTAAAAGGTCCCTAAAATTTACCATTGTACCATATAATACCGCCCAAAGCTTTCCTTACAAGCTAGAAATTCCTATCGTGCATCTAAGATCTAATTGTTGAACCTAAGCAGTGAAATAAGGGCAAAGCCTAGGGCCTACGATACCAATTAGGTTGATTATTTTTTGAGCGTGAGTAAATGAAAAATGATCATTATACAAAGAATAAAATCATCCTGTATCAAAAAATAGATGGCTTTTTAAAGTGATGGGCACATTACCATATCGGAAAGTTGATACCCCTCTTGGCGAGAGAACAAGAGTGCGTTGTCAATGCCATGGTGAGTTTGTGTCATGGTTGATCTTACATGAGTTACGCCTATCAAATCAAAGGGATGAAACATGCACCAATGCAACCGAAAAGTTGGGATTGATAGCTCATGCATGTGGATTGCGGAATTTTAGAAGATGATACTTGTGGTACAAGTGTTTTGTTGAGTCATAGGTGCGTCGCTTGAGGACAACCAACGAATATAAGTTAAGGTTATTGATTACTCTCCAACCGCGGTTTCACGTTACTTTTAATTATTTTTCCTTAAGATTGGTGTGTGTCTAGAGCCTTTTTATAGTAATTTTAATATGTTTTTGTCTTTGTTTTGCAGGAAAATTTTCCAAAACTAAAATAGAGAAGGCTGTGAAGAATCAATGCAGAAGTTACCCACAAAGGCCATCGACGTCCCGTCGTCCCATTGACGGACTGTAGGTGGTGACCATCGATTGGAGGTTCAGGCATCTGGAAGAAACTCGGAGAATTCTAACTAAATGTGGGGCTATAGAAGGATTGATGGTCTATCAGTTGATCGATGGATCTTCCTGGCAAAATATTTATTTGATTAGAGAATGTCCTAGTACCCGATGTTGAAGAAAAGCTAAGTGTGTAACGATGAGAAGCATTGACGCACCATGTTGTTGGTCCGTTGATTGGATTAGAAAAGATGCAAAGTGAAGGATGAGAAAAGATGCTTAGTATGGACCGACGGAGGCAGCAAATAACGGACTGTCTATTGCTGTCGTCGATTGAAGCCGCATTTTGGACAAAGTTTCCTTATTTGATCTCTTTTTAATTTAGGACTCAGTTTTCTTATAAATAGGGTGTAAAACCTCATTTTTGGAGTTGTATTCTTAAAATTATTTTATACTTTTATTCTTGGAGATTTGTTTTGTCAAATTGGTCATTAATTCAAATTTCTGGATTTGGTTTTTAATATAATATGTAATTTCAAAGTTGAATTTCTGATTTTCTCAAATTTGTCAAATTAAGTTCTGATTTATTATTTATAACTATGAGTGTGTTCTTCGAAGCATGGGTAATTGAAATCCACACTAGGCTTGTGGGAACCATGGGTGATTAACAAAATAAACCTAGCTATAACAGTTTTGTCAAAATAGTTGTATGCATGCTCGATAAATTCGAAATCATTTAGAATTCTTTCTATAACGAGTGCACACCTTAAAACTCACCTTCTTGCTACTTGCCGGACCAGGGGAGTAGTTAATAGAAAATAATTACAGACAAGATTTAGTGTACTACTCTCTAATAGTCTATAGTTTGAGTGGTGTGAGTAATAATAAGTCATACTTGAATATGATGCTTAATATGAAGGTAAAAGGTAAGGGTTAGTAACTTACATCCGTAGCCGTGGAAGGTCTGGGTGAAAATTAATCTAGATCCGGACAACTGATTTAGAGATATATAAAGTATCCTTTGCATGACTAACAACACTAGGGAAGATTTATAGATAGGATTATGGTGTTCTGAACTATGGAGAACACTACACCCTAGTTCCGCTCACACTTGATAGACACCATAATTAAACTCTTGCTACTGTGTGATTTCACAATATTACAATCTTTTGTTTCACAACCCACCACCCCCCACCCCCCCCCCCCTTTTTATTACTAGTTTCTAAAGTACTGCTAACTATAAGTAATTGTATATTGCAGGCAGTTAATCAAACCATTTTTCTCGTGGGATCGACCCCAACCTAACAGTTAGTTCTTTACTTGATACGACCCCTTATACTTCTTTAGTGAAGTATAATTTGAGCGTATCATGCACTCGTTAAAAAGACTTCTAAGCGAAAGAATAATCAATACATGAAAAAATACTATTTGAAAGTTTCTTAATTGATAGGATTACATTATCGATTACCCGTGGTTCTCACAACCCCAATTGTGTATTTAGTTACCCATGCTAGAAAGATCACAATTCATAATATTGAATAAAGAAATCGTGAACTTACTTAACAATACGAAGAAACCCAGATATTCAACTTGAAATTGCAAGAAAATAGCTTCAAACTAAATTCGGAAATTGATTAGTTTCCCAAAGTTTGCAACCAACAATTTCCAACACGAAATAAAACAAAAATAATAGTAGCTAACTCCAAAAACAAGGTTTTAATCCCCTATTTATCGAAAACATGTCCTAATGAAAAAGGAATTGAAATAAGGAAAATTTTGTCCAGAAATGCGGCTTTAATCGACGACCTCATTAACAGACTATCAATTCGATTGCCTTTGTCAGTCCATACTTGGAATTATTTTTCTTCACCGGATAGCACATTCTCTTAATCAAATGACGTACCAGCAATACAGCCTATCAATCTAACTACAGCCCGTCATGATCCTCCGTCGTTCCACACTTAGAATCTTGAAAATTCAAGTACTAGAACCTTCTCTGAACTAATTAACGGTTCACAAGTATGGTCCTTTGTTCAATTGGTGGACCATCATTTGTGCTCGTAGTTCTAAACTTGATCAAATTTCCCTGATATTCTCCCTTAGCCTGAACTGCCCATCAACGGTCACCACCTACGGTCCGTCGATGAAATGAAGGACCATCGATGTCTTTTGTAGGTCTCAATCTGCACTTTTTTCAGCTGCCTTATTCGTTTTCAACCTGGACATATTTCCTACAAAATTAGACACAAAACTTGTTTAAACTACTACAAAAAGGCTCTAGACACACACAACTCTTAATAAAAATGCATTGAAAATGTCGTGTGATCACGGTACATCACTTGTGCTTAGAAAATGGAGCCATACCTAAAGAGTGCTTTATTATATGGCTCATTTTCCATAGGAAGTTGGAAACAACAGAATGACTAACTAATGGGGTCTGAATGTACCTACATGTGCGTTAATCTAGAGTGAGGAAGAATCTATCGATCACTTATTTGGGTAATGCCTATTCTCCATATGTATGTGGAACATATTACTTGTGTGGATACAACAAGACTTTCCAGTTTCAGAATGAACTTTGTTTCTACAATGGAGTAATCAACATGGAAAAGAGAATTCATATCAAGCTCAAATATTTAAAATTATTTTGACAGAATGTGTGTATGCGTTGTGGATTGGAAGGAACAATAGAGTATTTGTGAACAAGAGTAGACATATGGAAAATATGGAGCATGAACTAGCCTACATAACTAGTATTAGATCCCAACATAACATTAGAAATATTTTGCTCTAATATAACAAGTACTGAGCAATAGAGATATATTAGAGCTCTAGTACATTAGGATCCATCTAAGAACCAAGCATGCTATGTTGGCAGCTTGAATTGTAATGTTTTGCTACTAGTAATAAAATATAATCGTTAGTTACCAAAAAAATAATATTATAACAAAAACCCAAGTACGTGAAAGATGAATATTTTGAAGAAAGTCATGATAAGTCATTTCACAATTATAATAATTGAAGTAGTAAAACATTTGTTTGAAATTATTACAAAATAACAATGAAAAAAAAATAGTGATGAAAAATCTTACAATTGGGGAGAAACAACTATGAATAATATAAGTACTTGTGAAACTTAAAATTGTTAAGAAGGGAGTTGTGTTTAAGGGTGGGATGGGGCTGAGGGATTGTATTACCCTATAATTAAATAAGGGAATAATTTTTGCTTAATTATTTTTAAAAAGAGGTTAAATAAGTAATTTTCCTTGAAAAGAAAACAAAAATAAAAAGAAGATGAAAAATCATGGGGTTAGTACGTGAAAATACAAATAGAAATTTGGGGCTGAGAAATCTTCCTTTCTATAAGAAAATATCAAATAGAAAAAAAAACTTAAAAAATAGAGATAGCGAATAAAAGGATGAAGAGCGATGAAGGGAAGGTATTTACAACAGAGAATTTATCAAGTTCAAGGTAAATCTTCTTGTTCCATGGTTGTTTTGCCATGATTTTCTATAGACTAGATAATCTACTTTGGTGTGTTAATTTAGAGACAAAAGTAGATGAGTAAGTTATGAAAATTGACTAAAGCAGGAGATATTAGATCAATGAAATAACTTATGACTTGAATAACTATAATTTAGCAATTTGATGGACAATAGAGTCCACAAGGGTTGGAAATATGTATCTTCGTTTATGAATTATCCTTAGCAAGTAATTAACTCGAGATTGATACAATATGATTATAGATTGATCGAATGAAGCTTTACAGATGGTCCGAGTAACAAGTTTGGTACTTCAATGTGAGTATTATGAGTAGTAATCTTACCAAGATTTGAGTTTTAGAACTTTCATAATTTATACCTGGGTTATAAAGTGATTGATTTACCAAAATATTTTGAACTTGCATATGAGACAAATATTTTACTTGATATGATACCTAAATAGTTATTTGAGATGAACTCATTTTTATAAGACATAACTATTAATACTTAAGATATGATTAGCTTTATCAAAAGATTTCAAAATTTACTTAAGAAATAGTATTTTGACATATATTTTGAATAAAGTTTTATATACTATGACTTGAATGTCTTTTACCATTTTGAAATGTTTCATCTAATTACAAAGAAAAGTATAAATGAGAGTAGTTGTTGATTAATTTTGTAGATAGCGGCGAGTTCATTAGATCTGATGCACCTTGTAACAAATTACCAATAAAGCCCTTGCTAGTGAGAAAGTAGAACTAGCATATTGTTACCGATATCCTTCGAGTAAGGATCTAGTTTTCACGATCGAGGACCACCCTCTAGACGTAATCGACGCCTACATCCTCGAAGAGGCCTTAGACAAGCCCTTAGCATACTTCATGGCATTTCATAGGTGAAAAAAAAACAAAAGAAAAATTAAAACTTTACATATGAAGTTCACATAGACTTCTCATATATCGAAAATAGTATACAATTGTCTCACACAAACCTTCTAACATGAAAATGCAAGATTTGGGACATAGCCCTTACAATATTAAAAAATGTCTCATAAGAGAATACAACATAGTCTTTACAAGATTGGAAATACAACAAAGTCTTTAAACTAATCAAATAACATGAACTAGAATGATAGGTTTCGTCCTCAGACTTGAGGACTCACCAACTTGGGAATCTACCCAAGCTTCTTGAATTTGTCCTTGAAACTCTTCAATGGCCTGAACCTACATAATTGTAGAAATAGAGAGAATATCGGTCAGTATGAACCACATATACCAAGTATGGATATATGCAAGTAAACCAATTGAAAATATGCACAAGGGGGCATTTTAGTTATAATCATGTCAAGTTACTTTGAAAGCTTTCATACACATTCCAAGAATATAGTCAAGTCCATAACATAATCACAACAAGACATTTTCATATTACATGTTCAAGAGCAACATTATAATAAATCCATAAGCAATATTTCTTCAATACATCACAATACCTTTACCCACAATCCCAATTCAAGTCAACTAGTGAAATGTATATGTGAAGCCCCACCACATAAACTAGGTAAACTAAGAAATATACCATAAGAATTTCCATTACATCATATGACATCATTAGTCAACCTAATACATAACAATTTAGAACAACAACATGAATATCAAGTGAAACAAACTTCATATGACACCAACATTAAATAGAATCAACATTATGCATTCCATTCATAATATATGAATATAAAGAAACCACCCTAGGACTTATTCCCTTAAAGTCCACATATGCAATGCATAGGTGAAGTCCCATTTCCTTACCTACAAGAGTATACCTCTCAAGTCATCTTAGTTATTATGCATCTTTTTACCTTTATTCATTCATTTTACTTTCGAGAAACTTTGTCATAACTGAGATGAGACCATGTGAGTTAAAACTGGAATCTGGAGTCAACCTCTTACACCAAAAAGAGGGCATACTACTTTCCATTGTAGGACATATACATCATAATAGCTTCTATGTAGATCCATTAGCTAGGTTTCCTATCGGGTCACATAGTTTAGGAACTAGGAGTTTGTTACTAAAAACCTTCTTTATACCAAATAGCATTGTAGTTTCTACCTCATGAGAGATCATTACTTCATAACATAGTCATAAAATGTACATGAGAATTACCTTCAACTCCACAGAGTCACATACCTTATCATTATCTCACAATTCATCATATTCATAACATGATTATACCTTCATAACTTCATCATTCATATTTCAATTAATTAACATTATCAAATATAAACCAACAATAACATAATAGCAATACTATTTGATAACCATGGAGGTCTTACCAATGACCTCCATGAAATCCATTCAATACCCCATTCCAAATCAACAATGTACACATATTATCTTCATCATACAACAACAAATTATATAAGAACACCCTTAATTTCATTATCATTAGCCATCAATTAATATACTTCAAAAGTTCGAGTTAAGGGAAAAGAGACATCCATGGATTCTTCAAGAAATATATCAAAACCCATCAATTAAGCACCAATATACAATTTAACAATCCTAAGAAATCATAATTCATCATAATTACTCAAAAATATCAGTTTTAGAAGAAAACCAATTTGTAAAAAAAACCCTTGAATTTGGTGATTTTTGAAATCATCTTTGAATGGACGCTTGCAGAAAGAATCCCAAGAGTGAAAGTATCCATACCTTAGGAAGACTTATCCATGAAATTGATTAACGAACTCCGAGATTGGGTCTTCTTCTTGAAGCTTCAATGTGTCTTCAATGCAGGTTGAGGTAGAGGAGAGTGTAGAGAAATGTGGGAGTAATTGGGTTTCAATTTGGGATTTGGTTTTGAAGTGGGAATTGAGTGATAAATGACTGATATACCGTGGTTTCACGGTATTTTTAATATTTTTTCCTTAAGTTTAGTGTGTGTCCAAAAGCTTTTTTGTATTAATTTTTATGTAAACGTTTCTCTTTATTTGCAAGGGAAAATCATGTATCTAAAGATGAACGCGGAAGTTTTTTATTGCAAGATTTAATGAAGAAAAGTTTACCACCTAGGATCTTCTGACAGTCCGTCGTGCTGTTTGGCATCTTAGTAGGCGTGAAGGAGAGATGGAAGTCTGACCGTGTGGGGTTACAAAGTGCATGAGGACCGTCGTTAGCCCCATGACGGTTTGTCTTGTTGTTCGTCCGTGATGATCAGAAGAAGTAGTATCAGTAACCCAGATTCCAAGAGCTAAGGTTATGGAAACCAGAGACTCCTCGGACGGGACCGTTATCCTGTGACGATCCTCATTACTGCCGTAAAGGGTAATGAAGAGAGTAGTAGAAGAATGTGCAAAAGTATGGGACGAAGAGGAGTCAATGACGGCCATCGTGACCACGAGACCTTCGCGGGTCATCGACAGCCACGTGTTGACAGATTTTCAGCAAATAGGGAGCCATCTTTTATTAGGTTTTGCTGTTATAAAAGTTTGAAAACTCGTTTCTTGGGGTTAGAATCTCAGATTAGTTTAGGGGACTTTCTTATAGTAAGACTTTTGGTTATTAGACACTTTCATGTTAGATTCTTCGTGAGGGGATTATTTTGATTATTACACTTTGGATTGTTACACTTTCGTCTGGAGTAGATTGTTGGTGATTTTGTTGATTAATCAAGTAAATTTTTGGATTTTATTCTTTCTCATTGAAGTAGGTGAATGAATTTTTATATATATGAATATTTTGATTATGACTATGGGTAACTAAACTCGATAACTAGGCTTGTGGGAACCATTGTGAATAATAAGGTTAATCTAATTAAAAAAACAATTTCTAGAATAGTTTCTGCATGTTTGATGTACACTGCTTTAGGCCTCATCACGAAGTCTTTTTAAACGGATAGCCAACATTAGAACTAGCTAATTGGCTACTTGCGAAAACCAAGGAGGTAGGATATAGAAAAGAATTATAAAACATAGAGTAGTGTATACTATCTTTAATAGGTAGTATTGATTGGTACGAGGGAATAACTTAGTCAAATATCGAAACAAAAGCTTAATATAGGGTAAAGTACTGGTTAGTATAGCAACACACGTTAGCCGGACCAAGGTGCGGAGTGAAATTTTCAGAGAGCAGGACCAAGGATTAGAAATAATTAACTTATCCCTTTGCAAGCAAGATACTAGAAAACATTGTTATAGTTAGATTATTCAAATTGGACCCTGTGGGGGGCCGACACGGTAAACCCTAGTACTTTAGTAATTTGATTAAACTCCAACATTTGAATCTGTTGTTGTCTACTTTAATTAGGAGTTATTTCATTAATTGAGCTATAAAACCCCCCTTTTATTGTCTTGTTTTTAAGGGACATAATTTTGACTAAATAATAGTAATAATAGATTGAAGTTAAGTCGAATATTTTCCTCGGTGGAACGATCCCAAGCCACATTAGTTGGGTCTTTACTTGATCGACACTTTAATTTTATTTGAGAAGTAAGTTGAGCTATAAAAATTTTGGCGCCGGCGGCAGAGAAAGTAGCTTAGAGTAAACTGGACACTATTACTATTACTTTAGTCATTTTTTTTGATAATTTTACTTTGTTTTTTGTTTTTTCTTAGTCGTGCAGAACTATCGTCCTTGTACGCCAAAACCACGGAGAAGAAGAGAACCATAATTTCCCTACGCTACGAGTTAGAGAGTACCAATAAGCAAACGGAATCAAAAACTTGGGTATTAATGCTGATTATCCAAAACAAGAACATGCCAACTATGGTGATGGTCAGGTTAGTTATACCCGAATGCTCCGGGTGAAAACCAACAGAGGGGACAAAATCCGTCCACATCCCCAAGATATACAAAGGCTATGACCATATAGCAGACTACGATAGGGCCACTTGTCTTTCCCCCTCTACCACAAGGCCACACTTTGTGTAAACTAGTAGGCCTGATACAAATGCTCACTGCCAGCGGTTTGTTTGAGGGCTACCTTCTAAAGGATCAAATGCCCATATATCTATAGGTAAGGAAGGTGTAAAAGTTGTGTAGGGAGCCCCTGACTTGGGACTGGGATGTAATAGGGCTATAAGTGTTCCTCTCTCACTGACGGGGAGAGGCTTGCAATTGGGTTTCACTGAGCTCCCTTAAACTCAATTTTCATTGGAACCAAACTAAGCGACGTTTTTTTAGGGAAAACCGCTTACTACCCGGTCTCAAGAAACTAAACCATAAAGAATAGGAACCAACTTCTGTGGCACTACCAGGCGAATCAGTTAGTAGTTCTTGGTATAGATTCACATCATTTAGAAGCGTCCCAAATCACGCAGCTTCTGAGTCCTAAAGGAATACTTCTAGCGGGGAGGGAGAGGCTGCTAATAACAAAGTGGGTGGATCCTCTATGGTGTGGTTCTTATGTTGCGTGTCCTTCTGTCTTGTGCGATTGACGAATAGTTAGCGACAATCTCCCGAACAATAAAGTTGGAGAGTACAGAAGTAAAAATAGTGGAGGAGAAAACTTTCTCAGCACATCCACTCATACAAACCCAGCCACAGATCAGATTCGTGAAGCGATGGCTCAGATGAGAATTGAGCTTGGGTGGTATTAAAATATCATGGGGGTGCAGAAAAAGATAAATGCAGTTTAATTCTTCTCAAACCACCCCCACCAAATGATGAATGCTATATGCAGAGGATTCTCTGAGGTAAAGAGCCGACGGGGGGTTTTCGATAGAGTGGCCTAAGTCTCAAATTAGGGAATTGGCGTCAAGTCACGGAAACACCGGTCAGATCTCTTGGTTATGGTCCCCTCTACCGTGAGGTCCTTCTGGGTCCGGCGCTGGGCCCCTACACACCGCAACCACCCCCTTCACCCGGTGACTCTGGTACACCTACCTGATTAGGACTGTCTCTATATCCCCTCCTTGCCCACTTGTGCAGTTCTTTCCTAGGGTCTGGAGATAGTATGAGCGAGTTGGTGTGGAAAACCATGTGAGGAGGTTCAGACGATAAATGATGAGCACATAAAGAAGTAGGGTAATTTGAGGGTATGGCAAGAAATTAGAAAGTTTGATAACATGCAATATCGATTTTTAAGAGATTGAGTTGCAAATGGCCCAATTATTTGCGACTGTGAACACAACGCTAATCGGGCACTCTTCCTTAGCAACAATGTCCAAAACCTGAAAATGACGGACAACATATGGCAATCACTATCGGGGTGGTAAGCAGAACCATTGACCACCTATGTCTGTTTTTTTTCGTCTAAGGATAAAAAAGGGGAAATAAAAGCTAATCATAAGGTGATAGAGCGTCGTAGTTGGTAAGAGAAGATTAACACTGGAAAGATGCTGAAGTGCCTATAAGGGTAATTCCCCATGGCCTAGGATCCCCCATCTTTCCTAAGATATTAGTGAGAAGATCGAGGATGGTAAATATAGGCCGTTTTATAACAATGGTGAAGCAGCTTCCTATCAATGTCCCTTTGGTATAAGCTTCTAGAACAACTGCTCGGTTATTGACCAAGTTTATGAAGATTGGCTACAAAGAAAAGATCGGTCACTTTCAAGGATGAGGAGAGAATGCAACATTGTAGTTGCTATTGCCTACAAGAATCTCGTACAAAAAGAAAGAAGATAGATCCGGGTGCGTTCACTATCCTTCTCTAGTCGGGTCATTCACATTTTGCAAAGCATCATTATGTGATCTAGGGTTAAAGCATAAAATCTCATGCCCTCTGATAACAAGAAGTTTGGTTTGGGTGACACAAAGCCCAATGCCAGGCAGTACTGGATGACTGATCGCGAACAGTGCTGAAAAGTCCTATGGGAATACTCCATGATGTGCTGGAAAAGTGGAGTATATTTCGGCAAGATTTATTATCTTGATTGTGAAGTTGATTTTGAAGTTCCTATTATCTTGGGAGCACCTTAGTGATATGGAAAAGGGGCCTATATGAAATTTCGGTTGAAAATGAAGAAGCGACATTCAACATTTGTAGGGTCATGAGGCAGAGTGAGAGCTCCAATCGGCTATCTGCTATATCCTATAAAGAAACTGAAGAATGATTATGACCTAAAAAGTGAAAAAAAAACGAGAGCTTATGGTTGGGATTTGGTTGCTTTTTGACAATTCTAGGTTGCCTGTGGCTTCCAGGGCAAGTGCAAGTCCAAAATGGATTGGCCCTACTGATACCTAATTATTTCCTCATGGATCAGTGAGTTTAGAAAAACAAGGATGGAGTGTGGTTTTAAGGTGAATGGAGAACGAATAATAAAACTCTATTTTCAGGATGCTAAATCGGAAAAATGAAATGATTGAGGCAGACCACTTGATGAAGGTTGCCTTGAGTAATCCAAGTGTCTCAGTCGTGCCGCGACGTTAAATCAGGAGCTTTTTGGGAGGCAACCCCAATGCATAAGTTTTTTTATAGTAAGGGTAGCATTTTCTACTAAGGGTTTTAAATTTGCAAGCACATCACCCAGGAAATTGGTAGAAAATCACTCGGCAGTAGTCATGACGAACCATCGATGGACCGTCACATCATTGACGAAAGTCGCATGAATCCGTCGTGTCAGGTACATCTTTCAGTTATTTTTAAAACTAGGGAACACGCGACGGAACCAATGACGGAACGTTGCAGTTGTGACGGACCGTCGTGGGGGACTCGTCGCATCTTAATGAGCATACCCGACCCGACCCAGCTGGGAACTTCTAAAACTTTTCAACCTATAAAACCTCCCACCCCTTCATTTGAACGGTTTCTTTCCCTCTTTCTCCCATTACCTCCCTTTTAAACTTTCCACTTCCTACCTCACTTTCAACCAATCATTTCTCCAAATTCCCCAAATCATAAAATCCACTCTTTACTAGTAGGAGTCTGCTGCTGTGGTTCTGTTCTTTCTATCCAAGTGCCTAACTTGCTTATCTTCTCCTGTTCTCAGGTATGTGTCTCTGATTTCTACCCATTTAAATTCCATTTTTGTTTTTCAATTAGTATGACAGTCTTATTGATGGGTCTTATTCCTTTGATCCGATTGTGGTCTACCGAGGTGAGATCCTTAAAGGCCTTTTTAAAATCTAGAAATACGTTCGTGAGCATTGCTAGTTTACTAGGTATTTTGGTAGAACGTATAGGTTAAACACAAGTATTCCATCTGAGTCAAAGAGGATGAATGTGGCATCCTCAGTTCTGTCAATGAATGAAAAGAACGACGGACCCCGAGGGACAGGACCGTGTACCCATGACGGGCCGTCATAGGGTCCGTTCCAACACCCCCAACACCCCACTGTCCAATTTTCTCCAAATGTACACCAACGGACACATGCGATTGACCGTCTTCCCCATGATGGTCCGTCCTGCACAATCGTTCTAGTTGTGAGAGACCCTTTTTTCTAATGGTCTCCTACTTTTTCTAAGTGTCCTCTGATGGACATCTATAACGGACCGTCACATCCTCAATGGTCCATCCTACACAACCGTCATGACGGTCAGAGACCCCTCTCCTAAGGGTCTCTATACTTTTTCTATGTGTCCTCTGACGGACATCTACGACGGACCATCACATCCCCGACGGTCCGTCCTGCACAACCATCGTGAAGGTCAGAGACCCCTCTCCTAAGGGTCTCCATACTTTTATTAAGTGTCCTCTGACGGACATCTACGATGGACCGACACATCATCGACGGTCCGTCCTACACAACCGTGGTGATGGTCAGAGACCTCTCTCCTAAGGGTCTCCATACTTTTTCTAAGTGTCCTCTGACGGACATTTACGATGGACCATCACATCCTCAACGGTCCATCCTGCACAACCGTCATGACGGTCAGAGACCCCTCTCCTAAGGGTATCCATAATTTTTCTAAGTGTCCTCTGACGGACATCTATGACGGATCGTCATATCCTAGATGGTCCATCCTGCACAACCGTTGTGACGGTCAGATACCCCTCTTCTAAGAGTCTCTAAGACGGACATCGATGATGGACCGTCATTGTCACGACAGTCTTTCCTGCTTATCCGTCATACTTGTCAGAGACTTTTCTTCAGGGGTATCCACATCAACATAGTTGAAGTAAGACATGACGAACCCCATGACAGTCCATCGTACTCACGACGAACCATCACCTGGTTCGTCGTTTTTTACTGTTACTGCAAAAAAGTCATTACAACTCTTATATTTATTTTTTTCCATTTTTCCTCATCTTATTTACTCCTTCTCGTGCTAATATTAATTCTTTACAGGTACTATCTACTATGGCACCAAAACAAGATCGAGTTAAAGACGTTGGGTGAAAAAAGTACTCGCCTCGTATGCCAACCTGCGTCATTGGCTCTGGATGATGAGTTGACCCCGAGTAAGGACCCCAGCACTGGCCCACTCCATTCCAAGTTGCACGTGCTGCCACAGCTACGCCCAAAAAGGTAGCGTCTGGTGTAGTCACTGCCTCCCAGTCTGATGCGGAGCGCACACTGACTGGCACACCTTCTTGGTCAGCTACTCATGAAGAAGGAGCGTCTGGATCCTTAGAAGTTTTGTGGTCGGAGGAAGCCTCCAGGTCTGCTGAAGTCCCTGCACCCACCACAGCTGCACAGTCTGCCTCGTCTGATGAGGCTGACAGTTCTGAATCCACTCCCGGTTCACTGACTCGTCCTTTCACCCAGGTTGTCGACCAGCCCAACCGGTGGTGTGTCGACGGGCAGTATCAAATTTATTCAGACGCGAAGTTTCTGAATGATAAAGGAGTCATGATACGAACCCTTACATTAGAGAGGCGGGTCCTTATGGGAAGTCTCCCTACTATTCCAGAGATCCATAATCTCTTCACTAGACACCAACTGGAGTGGACAACGCTCTCTTTAGGACGTTATAGTGAAGAGTTTGTTCGAGAGTTCTACGCCTCCTACATGGCTACACTCAGATCACAGATTGATAAGCGGGCTGCCCCGCCAAATAGGCCTCACTTGATCATGTCCGATTAGGTGTCATTCATGTTGATATCTTTCTGCCTGCCATCCACCGGTATCTATACGGCGAGGATGTTAATGCCAACCGGACCCCTCTCACCGTCAAGTTCGACTACCGGTGGCAAATTGTCAAAGATGGCCTATTCTTGCATGAGCCATCGCTGAGAGAGGCCACCAAGAGGCGGATGGCCCTGCATTTGTCTATTGATGGAGAGAGTGCCAAATGGGTAATCGAGCCAAAGGGAACCATCAAGAAGGCTAACTTGACCTTCACGGCTAAGTTCTTATGGTTGATTGTCCGCCACTGCCTTCCCCCCCCCCCCACCCCTGCGTAGCCGCTGATAATATATTCACATGGGATCATGCAAAGTTCTAATGGCGGCTATTGAATAGCCGGGGGTTTGAGGTGGACTTAGTCTTGCTTTCAGCGCGGTCATGGCACGAGAGGGATTTTAAGGTCACAAAATACGTACCTTTTCAGTGCAATGATTTTTCTTTATGCAGGTCCGCTGGTGTACCCATATGGCACATTTATCAGCTCAAGACTCCGTTGGGCACTGTTGATGTCAGCCTCATCAGGGATGAGGTCAATGAGTTTGCTCCACGCAGAGGGCCCCGTCCAGAGTTGCCTCCACTTGGTGATAATCTAACTGATACGGTAGCACATGCTCGCACCGCTACATAGGCTGCTTCTGAAACCACTGACACTACCCCAGTCGAGTCTATCCCGGGTAGTAGCACTATTCCGAGCTCTTCTCGCTCATCCCCTTTCCCCGCTCAAGTCCCGCTTGTTAGGTTCCAGAAATTAGAGGCACAGATGGCTACACTTCTGCATCACATCCAAGCTTGGATGCAGAGGTCTATTGCTGAGGTAGAAGAGCGCTTGGAGTGGAGGATGGTCCAGCACACAGAGAGGAAGATCGCTGAGGTTCATCAGTGCTTGGGCATTTTTGAATTACGGGTGCTATCCCGGACAGCCCCTCAGGTGGATGTGTTGACCCTTCAAGCTGCGGTCGAGAGTCTTCGAAAAGACATTGATATGATCCTAGATTCTAGGTTGCCTGAGTCTGAGGCCCCTTCTGCAGAGCCTGCTGAGGACACAGTGATGGCGGCCTTATTCGCCACTTCTGAGATTCCACCACCTCCCCCTCAAGAGAATGCCAAGAGGCGTAAGGGTCGAGAGGAGGATGAGGCTAGAGCACGGAAAAAAGAGCATCGTGAGATGGAGGCTGTTAGGAGAGCCTCGCTTTCTTAAAAGGAGGCGCGTCGGATGAGGGATGTAGAGTCAGCTGGTGGGGCATCTAGCTCCAGAGATGTGGCGATAGCGGGAGGCACTGCTGATAGTGTTGTTTCTCATGAGGACACTACTGAGGGTGTCCATATTATATAGGTAGTTGGTTTTGGGGAATCATACCCACCAGCTTACTGATTGTCAGCGCTTTGCGCCCTAAGTTTGCTTCACCTACCACTCTCGTATTTCAATTTTTTTTTACGCATTGGGGACAATTGCATGTCTTTTTGTTGTGGGTGGGGTAAATGGAAAGTGAGTGTTGGGTTGAAGTCTGAATAGCCCAATTCACTATCCACTTTTGGGGTTTTCTTGCCTGTGTTTTTTCCCCAGGAGACTAATTATTTTTATGTTTGTAAAACCGGCATGTTCTATTATCTTGTGTCTAGTTTAACTATGAAGCAGATGGCTAAGATGATATCATGATGAAATGGAAAATGACGCAGACTAGGCATAGTAATTGATAATCTGTTGGCTTAAGTGACCTAGAGAACACCATGCATGACCCTAAAGTCTAAAAATTCGAAACTAGGTGTCTGATAATCTGGTAGAGTAATGAGATGTCAAGTGCAGTGTGAGGAAGATTTGAAATGTCCACTATTTGTACTCTGAGCTGAAACTTGCCTGGTAGTCTGCTCTAAAAGTAAGTTGTAATAGACAATTAGGAAGGATCATTAGGCCTTTGTTCAATATAGCCCATTTTTAGCCTAATAAAAAAAAACAAATGAAATTAATCCTTCTTTACCAAATGATTTGAGCTTAAATAACCTTTCTTTTTACCCCAACTGATCATTTATGAGGAATAATGTGTGGCCCTGGTCTCTCCTTGGACATGTGCACATCAGCTATGCCAAAAGCATAAGTTGAGGGGAGTCTAATATAGTAAATAACCTTTTTATGGTCCTGACCCAACTTTGGGTATTGTTTACTGGACTCATGGCAAAGCCATGAGTTGAGGGGGCTGTATGAGGAATGATCTGCGAAAGTTTATACGCGCAAACTTACTTCTCGCAGTAGAAGTAAAAAGCGATTGGTCAAGTAAATAACCCAACTAGTGAGGTTGGGATCGCCCACGAAGGAAAATAGTCTAGACTCAACTTCCAAACCTATTATACTATTGTTTGGTCATGACGTCAATAACTGCCTTTTGAAAGTAAAAACATAAAAAGGGGGGTTTCTATCTCTAAATAAGTGAAAATAAATAACGCACTTGAAAGAGACACTGACAGTTTTAATGTTGGGGTGTTAATCAATTAATCAAAGGACTAGGGTTTACGTGTTACCCACAGGTTCATTAACTTGAGAAACTCTAACTATAACAATTCTTTCATAGTATCTTGCCATGCCAAGTGAAAGTTATGTATTTCTACATTCCTTGGTCCGACATTAGAAATTCACTCCGCAACTTTGCCGGCTAGGTGTTGACTATCCTAACCCTTATCCTACCTCATTATTAAAAAGCATCGTATTCGATATGTGACTAAGTATTACCTCGTACCAATCAATACTAGCCTATTAGATAGTAGACACTAACTCTATGTAAATAATTCTTTCCTATTATCTACCTCTTGGTTCGGCAAGTAGCATTAGGCGAGTTCTAAACGTTGGCCATCCGTTAAAAAGACTTCTAACGAAAGAACTATTAATACAGCAAGACACTAATTAGAATTGTTATTTTAGTTAGGGTTGATACTCATTATTTGCCTCTGGTTCCCACAACCTAGTTAGGAGTTTAGTACTTATAGTCATAAACACAATAATCCAAAATATAAATAGGAATTCATGTACTAACTTCAATGGAAGTAGAAGTAAAATCGAAAAAGTTGCTTGATTAATCACCAACAATCAATGATAAATTAAAAGTCCCCCTAACACTAATACCAAAGATTCTAATAATTGATGTGCTAAAATACTGGTCTGACCTCCAAAAAGGAGGTTTTCGACACAGTATTATAAAAAATAAAATCTAATTAAAACAAGGATTCTAAAAATAGATGGAAATCTGCCAAAACGCGCATGCGGTCGACGGACCGTTATAGTCATGACTGGACCGTCATGGAACTCGTGTCCCATACTTGTGCACTTTCTTCTGCTGCCTCTCTTCATTCCCTCGACGGCAAGTATGACGGCCGTAATAGGCACACGTCCGTCGGGGGTCTTTGTTTCAAAATACTTCTTCAACTCTTTGAATAGGGTATGGGATCACTTCTCTGATTCTCACGAGAACCTGCAGGAGGACGGACCGTTAGAGCCAGGACGGACGGTCACAAGCTTCGTAATCCCACCCACTTGGTAGACTTCCAATCTTCCTTCAGCCAGCTTCTCTACAGCCACTCGAACCGTAACAAGCACGGACGGGAAACGTCATAAGCTCCGTAGGTGGTCTTTCTGCCATTTCTTCCTTCAAACTCTCGCATTTGGATTTGGAGCTGATTTCTGCAAAACAAAGAGACACTATATTAAAAATTGCACACAAGGCTTTGGACGCACTAAACTTAAGGGAAAAAGTATTAATGATATCGTGAAACACGGGTATCAACACCCTCATTAATTCGTTGTTTGTCCTCAAGCGACGCACTATGACTCACTACACAATCTTTGTACCATAAGTATCCCATGTTTTATCCTTCGCAATCATTTGCTATCAATCCGATAATCTCATCAATCGAAGGCATTCTTATACTATAAGCTGAATTTTTGTGGGATCAGAACATGGACACAGACTCCCATGCATTAAACCACCTATCATCTCAATTTCTCACCAAGGTGCTAACAATTGGCTATTGCAAACTAATGTTCCTAACTTTAGAACAAAATATCATTTTCACACAATGATTTCAGTTTGAGTATAAAGGAGTACTTTTCCAACACTCGCTCCAGAACAAAGTCACACTCATTAATACCTATTGCCAAAAACTTGCCTATTTTTTCACTGCCTTAAAGTTCATATACAAACCTTAGGATCACGATAGGACTTTTCAGCTTTACACATAGGCTCAGGGTCAGGTAGGGTATATTAGGAACTTTAGTGACTTTTTGACCCTCTTGACATATCGGCCTAAACCTTCCCTATTTCAACATTTTATCTCGCCCAGTTTATCATATTCGGTCAACCTTGCTATTTCCTCTTCTTTCTTCATTGTTGTGAGTGACTCTCTTCTTTTCTTGTTTGTAATTCTTGAAGTTTTCTTTTTCTTTATTTTCTTTCAACGAGTTTCTTGAGTCACTTTACTTTGTTCTTCTCTCTCTTTGTTCTTTCAAACCCCACTTTCAGAGCATTTCATCCTAATAGCACCCTCAATCATGGCTTTGCCATGAAGTCAGGAGGTACAAAATACCCAAAATAGGCTCAGGGCCATAACGAAGGTGATTCATTGCCATTAGCACCCTCAACTTATGATTTTGGCAAAGATGAGGTGCCACTGTCAAGGATGGACAGGGCTTAAACACTTTGTTCCAGAAAAGATCAGTTGGGGTGAAAAAGAAGGTGTAATTTTAAGCTCAGATTATTTGGATCAAAGAAGGATAAAATTTCTTGGTTTCTTTTTATTTAGTCTCAGAAATGGGGCTATATTGAATAGGGCCTATGATCCTTTCCTAATTGTCTATGACAACTTACTTGTTCGCAGATAACCAGGCAAGTTCTAGATCAGTACCAATGGTGGACTATCCAAATTTCATCACACTCACTTTGGACAGTTCATCACTATTACCAGATATTAGACCCCTAGTTTGAAGGAATTCTGAAGTAGTAAACATGAGGCAAATAGCACGTGTCCCTCAGACAGGTCGACAGAAGGGGCTCAGACTCCGGCACCCTTGCCTCAGGATCGTGTCTTATGTCGCATGAAGACTGTGACTGCAGCCTGAAGAGTCAACACATCCACCGCGGGCTGGTCGGGCTACACACTCTCAAGCAAAGGCGTCCCCGACGCTGGTTTGACCGCAGAATCTTTTGCCCGCTCGTAAATGCTGCATTCTTCTATCTAACGTGCTTCAGACTCAGTAATAGACTTTGCCATCACGGATTGAATTATGGATGCAAGAGAAGGTGGCCATTTGTGCCTCTAGTTTTTGGACCCTAGCAAGCGGGACCAGTAACGATAGAAGGGGCCTGTGCGAGAGGGCTTGGGGCTGTGCTACTACCCTAGAAGACTCGGTCGGGGTAGTGTCAGTGGACGCTGTGTAGCTGTGCGGGCCTGGGCTACCGTATCGCAAGATCTATCATCAAGTGGGGGCAGCTCCTGGACGGGGCCCTCTACGTGGAGCCAAATCATTGGCTCGTCTCTGATGAGGCCGAAATCGACAGTGCCTGGGGTCTTAGCGCGATCAACGTGCATATGGGCACCACCTCGGACCCTCCAAAGGGCAAAGATATAAATGGGAAGGGGTAGGTAGTAGTGACCGTGAATGGGCCCATCCGTGCATGGACTGCCTGGAGAATCCATGCGAAGTCACCCGAAGCCGGCTATCATTGCCGCCCATCAACACTGTCGATCCCAGGTAACGATGTTATCACCAGCTGTGGGGAAAAGGCAGCAGCCGTGACGGACGAGCAGCGCCACAAGAATTTGCTCGAACGTGAGGTTGGCCTTCTTGATGGCCCCCTTCGACTCAGTGACCCTAATCGGCAACCTATCCATTCTATGATAGTGCGGGCCATCGACCTATGGTTGTCTCTCTCAGTGCTGGCTCGCGCAAAGAACTGTCCATCCTTTTACTATTGCCTTATGTCGGGTAGTTAACTCGGCAGGGATAATGGTCCCGAGTAGCATCTGCACTCTCGCCGTATGGAACAACGGATGGATGGCAGGGAAATGTAAAACCTGCACGCCCCACTGGGACTCGACCTTGCTCCAATGGGGCATGTTTAGCGGGAGCACCCGCCTGTCGATCTGTGACGGAGAGTCTCTACGTAGGATGAGTTAGAACTCTCGGACCATTTCCTCGGGTTATCGTCCAAAACGGACGTGCTATCCACTCTAAACGATGTCCTGGTGAAGAGGTTATGGATCTACGGGCATTGTCGGGAGACTCCTGTAAGTACACGCCGCTCCAAGGTGAGTGTTCGAGTCATTACTCCTTTTAAGTCAGGAACTGGCGTCGGAGTAAACTTGAAATTGGCGTCGACACGTCACCGGTTTTGGATGATCAGCGGGCTGCGGTGGGGATCTGAGATGGGATGCGACAGGATTGTAGGAGTCTAAAAGTTTGATCCCAATCAAAGCCCAAAAAATCCTAATAACCAAATGTCAGCCTCATAGACGAGGGCCGACGCTGCAGCAGTGGCGGGTTGCGGGAACCTCTGCGAGCCTGAAGCTTCCTCGACCATTGATACTCTACTGAGCCAACGCAGTTCCATTTGTGGCTGACCCAGAGGGGGGTTGTGTGCCGGTCAGGCGTGCGTCCTCATCAGGACTTGGAGGCCAGTGACTACGCCGGGATTGCCCCTTTTGGGTGTGGCTCTGGGGCACGCGCAGCACGGGAAGGGGCTGAAGTGCCTGGGGGCACGTCTCAGGGTCACGACTCATCATCAGAGCGAGGACCATGTGGGCCGAAGGGGCGACAATTCGATCGGCCCGCGTGCGTAGGTGTGGTCTGGCTTGGGGGCCATAGTAGATAGTACTGGTAACGAATCAATATTATTATGGACTAGTGGCAGGCAAACAAGACAGGCAGCCAATACGAAATAAAACATGAATAATCGTGTTGTCAGTAGTGATATTGAAAACTGTATCACACGACGGGCCAGATGACGGGCTCGTCGTGGCTATATGAAGGGACCGTCATGAGGTCCGTCGTTCGTAATTAGTCTATTGTATATTATAAAAACCCTGAAGGAGGGGTCTCTGACTCATGACGGTAGGAGCAGGGAAGGACCCATGACGGTAGAGAGGACGGACCATCGTGGTTACGACGGTCCGTCGTAGGGACACTTAATTAGAAAATTCTTGGAGACCCTTAGCAGAGGGGTTCTTGACCATCATGGACGGTCGTGCAGCACGGATCATCGTGGGGGTATGACGGTCGTCACATGTCTCGTTGAATGGACATTTGGAAAAAGTGAGAGACCCTTAGAAACAGTCTCGTACAACCAGAACGGGGTGCAGGACAGAAGTCGTGAGTATGACGGTTATGGCACAGTCTCAGTGAAGGACCACTTAGAAAAAGTGAGGACCTTAGAAACAGGGGTCATCTCTGACAACAGGAAAGGTTGGCAAGACGGACCGTTGTGAATACGAAGGTCCGTCACATGTGACGTGGGAACAGGTGCTTAGGGATTTTGGAATGGACCCTTACGACGGTCCGTCGTGTGAAGAAGGTCCGACATTGGGGTCCGTTCGGATAGCAGAGTTGGATAGCACTGGGGGGTGCCTATGCATTCTCGATGCACCCCACAGGGTCTTGTAGTGTTGTGGACCTCTCTGTGTTTATCCTAACTACCTCGGAAACTAGAAAACAAGAAAAATCACCTAGTTAGGGTATGTAACATGCAAATTCGAAACATTTTGAGCTAGGTTTAGGACATAATCATAAAAGGACACAATATACGACTAAGAAACTACGCTAATCCTAACTAATAAACAAAAATACAAGATCAATGAGTATAAAATTTAGAGACACATACCTTAGAAATGGAGAAAAAGCAAAATGGACAAGATCAGTTGGCAAGGTAGACACCTAACAGCAGCAGCTCTGGACTAGTAGATGCTAATTGTAGGCTTAGGAGGATTGTGGGGCAATGATCAGTGAGGGGAAAATGGGAAGTGAAAAAGAGAGGGAGTGAACGGAATAATGAATGAATGGGGTGAAATGGGGGTTGGGGTGTTTAAACGGTAGATTTGGAAAAGGGCCAGCCAGGTCGGGTCGGGTATAATCATTAATCACGCGCGGTTCCCACGCGGTCCCGTCGCAGTTTTTACAACCAGTCGTGGGTCCCGTTGTGGTGCCTATTTTCAAAATAGCATAAAAGCGTCGACCTAGATGACGGATGTATACGACGGTCGTCGACAGGCCAACGGTCCGTTTATAGATCCGTCAGAGTGGCTGCGGCGGAGTAGCTTTATGCGGAATTTCTGGTGATGGGCAGAAATTCAAAAACCCATAATGGAAAAAATGCTACCATGACATGAAAGATTGATAAGATTGGGTTGCAATTGACTCCAACAAGCGCCTGATTTAATGTCGCCACGATGGGGAACTTGATACTCAGACTTCATCAAGCTGGTATGCCTTGTAACTTCATTTGCGATTCAGCTGCCGAAATAGATTTCTATGGCGCTGTCCACACCTGACCCGCACCACCCTCCTTTATTTTCAACTTCAAATGCTCACTGAGGGAATAGTTGGGTAACAGTGTAAGGACCAGTCCATTGGACTTGACTTTGCCTGGAAACAAGCGCAACTGGAATTGAATAAAGCACCAAATTCCATGACGCATAAACTTCGTGTTCACTTATTGTCATGGTACTCTTACTTTTCTTGTATAGGGCTGAGTTTTCATAGGCTTTCAGGCGAAATCATCAAAGTTCATTCCACCATTTAACGTTGCTTTGCAGCTTCGCTCCAATCCATTTTAACTTCTTCATAGCCCACATTGGCTTTAGCTCTAACTCACAAGTCGGGAAGAGGACACAGGCATTCTTAAGGCCCTATGACAAGGTAGGATGGGACATACNTATATCCCCGATAAGAAGTATTCTTTCAATGACTCATCATCTATACGGTGTTGATTGTAACACTTCCAAGAATGAAGGTGAATCTATCCCAAGAACTACTAACTGACTCTAAGGGTAGTGCCACAAAGTTTATTCACTCTGTCTTGTGGTTTTTAGTTTACTTGGAGACCGGATAGTGAGCGTGCTTTAAGAAGACATACGCTTAGTTGATCGAAGTAAAGATGGAGTGTATGGGAGCTCAGTGAACCAAATAAGAAGGCCTCTACCGTCAGTGAGAGAGGAAAACACCTGAGAACCTATTACATCTATATCCAAAATCAGGCTTCCCACACAACTTTAACCACATGCCCTTACTTAGCTATTATGGGCATTGATGGATCCTAGAGTTATCCTGAAAACAAAAACCTCTGGCAGTGAAACATTTGCTTCAGGCTCTTAGTTACAAAAAGTGTGGCATGTGGTAGAGGAGGCAAGAAGACAAGTGGCCCATCCGAACGTTGCTATGTTATCATACCCTCTGTAGTAGCTTTGGGGCCGTGGAAAAAAAAAACAGGATTTTGTCCCCTCTATTGATGTTTCACCCGGAGCATCGGGTAACATTGCCCATGAACATCCAACCGGAACTGGATGATTCTGGTTTGATCATCTTCATTTATCCCAAGTTTGACTTCATATTGCGCAGGTACGCTGCTAAACTCAAGATCGAGGGAAACGGAAACAATGGTTCTCTTCCTCTCCGTTTATTTGGCATACAAGGAGGATAGTTCTGAAAGAAATCAAAAACAATAAAAGAAGTAAAATCAGAAAATATAAATAAACTATAGTAATAAGTTCAAGTTAATCTAAAAAGCTAAATCCCGGCAGCGGCGCCAAAATTTTGATACGCTCAAACTTACTTCTCGAATAGAAGTAAAGACGGTCGTGTCAGTAAATACCCAACTAGTGCGGGTTGAGATTCGTTCCCACGAGGGAAAATAGTCTAGACTCAACTTCAACCTATTTATTACTATTGGTTGGTCCAAACTCCTGGGAAAAGTAAAAAAAACATAAAAAGGGGGTTTCTCTATTCTAAATAAGTGAAAATAATAAACGCACTTGAAAGAGGACACTTGACAGTTTTGATGTTGGGTTTTATCAATTACTCAAAGTAACTAGGGTTACGTTGTTCTCCACAGGTATAACTTGATAAAACTTGAAACTCTAACCAATAAACAATTCTTTACTAGTATCTGCATGCAAAGTGATTAAGTTATGTATCTAAATCCTTCGTCCGGATCTAGGAAAATCTAACTCAACACCTTGGTGGGCCCGCTACGGTGTTGATATCGAACCCTTATCCTCCTCCATATTTAAGAAATGGTATTCGATATTGGACTAAGTTATACCTCGTACCCAATCAATACTGACTATAGATCGTATACAGAAATCTATGTGAATAATTCTTTTATATTATCTACCTTCTTGGTCCGGCACGTAGTAGCACTAGCGAGTCTAACGTTGGTCCATCGTTGTAAAAGACTTCTAATGAAAGAATTATTAATTCATGAAGACCACTAATCTAGATTGTTATTTTAGTTAGGGGTTTATCTCATTATTTTCCTATGGTTCCCACAAACCCTAGTTATGGAGTTTAGTACTCATAGCCATAAAACAATATTTCAAATCTATTAAATAGAAAATTCATGTACGTACTTCAATGAGAAAGTAAATTGGAAAGTTTGCTTGATAATCACAACAAAAATCGAGACCAACAATAAATGATAATCAAAAAGTTAACCCTAATACAAAGAGTCTAATTAATATGATGGTCTAACTATTTGGTGTCTGAATAAAAAACGAGGGTTTTTGAAGTTATTTTTAAAAAACAAAAAACTAATTAAATAAGGATTATAATAGCTGGAAATCTGCAAAACGCGGCTGGGTCGACGGAACCAGTGACGGACCGTCGTGTCATGACGGACAGTCATAGACCGTCGTCCCATACTTGTGCATTTCTTCTGCTGCTCTCTTCATTCCTCCGACGGCAAGTATGAGGAAGGTCATAGGCACAACGGTCCGTTGGGGGTCTTCGTTCCAAAATACTTCAAACTCTTAGAATTTAGGTACTGGGCATCACTATCTGATCTTCCGACGAACCTGCAGACTGACCGTCAGAGCCACGACGGACCATCACCCGCTTCGTAATCCCACACTTGGTAGAGTCCCCATCTTCCTTCAGAAGCTCTTTTCTACACTGCCACCTACGGGCCGTCACAAGCACGGACGGACCGTCATCAGATCGCTAGGGTTGTCTCTCTGCATTTCTTCTCGCAAAAATCTCTGCAATTTGGCTTGGGACAGGATTTCCAGTAACAAAAGGAAACTTATATAAAAATTAGCCACAAAACGGCTTTGGACAACACTAAACCTTAGGAAAAAAGTATTAATGATACCGTGAAACAACGGTTATATCAAAAAGTGGGGTTGAGAACAAAGAGAGAGAAAGAACAAGGTAGAAGGGACTCAAAGAACAGTGGAAATAAAGTGAAAAATAATAAAAATAAATAAATAAAAATAAATACAATACATACCAGAAAAAAAAAAAGAAGAGAGTCACTGCCACCCATGGGGAAGGAAAGACGGGGAAATAGCAGGTAAAAGAATATGAGAAATTGGGTGAAAAAATGATGAAAGTTGTTCTTGTGTGTTTAAGACGATTATTTCAAGGAGGGCCAAAATATACTAAAAGGTATACCTAAAAATACCCTCACTACCCTGATCCATATCACAGCCTAAGAAAAGCCAATCGTGATCTAAGAGTTGTGAGCGAAACTTAAACAGTGGAAAAAAAATGGCAAGCTGCTATTGAATATGTGTGAATAAGTATGAATTTGTTCTGAGAGTGAGTGTTGAAAAGTAAATCCTCTATACTCAACTGAAATCATTGTGTGAAAAATGAGGATGGTGTTTAAAAGTGAGGACCCTAATTGCAATACAGGAAAATAGATAGCACCTCGTGAGAAATTGAAGAGGATAGGTGTTAGTGCGTGGTGAGTCTGGTGTGTCATGGTCTGATTCCACTAATTCAAGGGAATAGTGATAACATGCATAATATGCTGAGTGAGGACTGATAGGATGATAAGCCAAATGAATTTGCGAAAGATAAAACATGGAGACTATGCTACAAAGATTTTGTAGGAATTCAAAGTGCGGCGCTGAGAACAAAACAACAAATTTAAGTTGAGGGTTTCAAGGGTATTTAAGCTTTTTCATAAGGTTTATGTGTGTCCAAAAGCCTTTTTGTATTAATTTTTATGTAAGTTTCTCTTATTTGTAGGAAATATGTCTAAAGATGAACGCGAAAGTTTTTGAGCAAGAAAAAATGCAGAAAAGTTACCACCTACGGAGCTTGTGACGGTCCGTCGTGCCTGTGATGGTCCGTACGTGGCATCGTTGTGAAGTTCCTGAAGGAAGATGGGGAAGTCTGACCAAGTGTGGGGTTATGAAGTGCATGACGGACTGTCGTAGCCATGACGGTCCGTCCTGCTGGTTCGTCGTGATGGTCAGAGAAGTAGTCCCAGATTCCAAGAGTTTAAGTGTTATAGAATGGAGACCCTTGACGGACCGTTGTTCCTGTGACGATCTGTCATACCTGCCGTTGAGGGTAATGAAGAGAGCAGCAGAAGAATTTATAAAGTATGGGCCGACGGAGTCCATGACAGCCCGTCGTGACCACGATGACCCGTCGCGAGGTCCATCGACCCAGCCGCGTTTTGACAAATTTTCAGCAAATAGAGTCCAGCTTTTATTAGGTTTTTGTTTTTAATAAATACTTCGAAAAACCTCATTTTTAGGGTTAGACTTTTAGATAGTTAGACTCTCTTATAGTTAGACTCTTGGTTATTAGACACATTCATGTTAGATTCTTTGTGAGGAGATTATTTGATTATTTACACTTTGGTTGTTTAAACTTTTCTCTATAGTTGATTATTGGTGATTTGTCGATTAATCACAGTAAATTTCTGGATTTTATTTTTTTTTCATTGAAGAGTGCAAGAATTCTTATATCTATATATGAATATTGTGATTAGGACTATGGGTAATAAACGCCATAAATAGGGTTGTTGGAATTATGGAGCGAATAATAAGGTATAAAATCTAACTAAAATAACAATTCTAGCGTAGTGTCTTGGCATGTATTGATAATTCTTACGCTTAGAAGTTCTTTTTAAAAGGATGGCCAACGTTTAGAAATCGCCATTAATGCTACTTCGCCGGACCAATGAGGTATAGAATAGGGACAGAATTATCAACCATAGATTTAGTGTGTATTTACTATCTAATAGGCTTATTATTGATTGGTAACGAGGATCGGTAATAACTTAGTCAAATATCGAATACAATGCGAATATGAGGTAAAGAAAGGTTGTATAGCAAAACCCACGTAGCCGGACAGGGCGGAGTGAATTTTCTAATGTCGGACCAAAGGAGGATTTAGAAAACTAACCTATCACTTTGCATGAACGCTTACTAGGAAAGATTGTATAGTTAGATTATCAAATAGGAAACCTGTGGGGAAAAATGTAAACCCTAGTTACTTTTTATTAATTTTCTCTAACTCCAACATTTAAATCGTAGTTTTCTAACTTTATTTAGCTAGTTATTTTCATTAATGTTAGCAATTAAAAAAAAAACCTTTATTGTCTTTGTTTTTAAGGAAATAATGACTAAATAATGGTAACAATAGATTGAAGTTAAATCTGAAACTATTTTCCTCGTGGGAACGATCCCAACTCATTAGTAGGTTCTTACTTGATACGACCGCTTTTACTTGCTTATTTGGAAAAGGTAGTTTGAGCGTATCAATGACCTAAATCAATATATATATATATATATTTGAAACCCCTAAAATACCCCTCACTAAGTTTGACTTTTAAAATAAAAGTGCAACTTGACCTTGACTTAGAAAACCCATTCATCTTTCACGCCCTTCTTCACAAGCAGTGAAAAGCTCGACGACTCGTGGTGATGCTCGTGAAGTGTAAGGCAGTAAGCTCACCCAACGTGCCAACATAGAGGGTTCTATGTACTCTTCCCGAACTCCTCTCCTTTCTCGTGAACTTGTACCCACGGCCCGTCAAGTAGCTCATGGTGCCTTAGGAAGTAGTCCCTCCAAAACACTTTATTTCACAAAATGTTTAAGGCAAGAACACGACCAAGCCTCCCTTCCATCAAGTGCACCACGAGTCTTGAAGTTAGTCGTGGTGCCTTGGACAGTATCTAGTCCAAGACTCCACCCTTTTTCCATGGACAAGGCATCTTCACAAGCTCCCCTACTTGCCCATGGTCATGCTCATAAAGGTTGAGGTAGTAGGCTCCCTTTTGGGGCAACCTTGGCCTTTAGCTTTGTCTTGCCCCAAAAGGTTTGGCACTCCTCCCTTGGAATTGATCCTTAATCCCCCTATTAGGAACCTATGTACACTCCCATAATCTTCGCATTGTCAAAACCTTAGACACCCCCTTTTGAACCATCCTATCACCACTAGCACCACATTAGTTTAGGTTACTAGTTCACCGGACGTTATGGTCATTTTTAATTGCTTATTAACCTATATTCCCAAACTAAGATAGCTAAAATATAGGACCTCTAATATTTTTATAAGCCTTGAAAATTCATTAAACGACTCATGGATCCCTTGCTTAAGTCATTTAATCAGTAGGTGTAACACCAGCAATATAAATATTTAACTCCTTTAAGAGGAGTTAACTTTAATTGGTTACTTCTTAAACAGAAGGTCACACTAGTTACATGATTCATCCTTGGAAATCTTCCAGTTATAATATGACGCCTCGAGGATACCCCTAGATGCGGAAACAGGACCTAGGATCACGAGTGACCCCATGCTAACTCTATTGGCTTATAATAAGTATACTTTTGTTATTTTTGGATAAAAATTGAATAAGTTCACTTATGTCAAAGCTAAACTAATAAAGATAAACTGAGATGAAATAATGGAGAATACCATACTATTTGAATATATTAAAAGTGATAGTTTAAAACAACTTAAAAGTTAAACTCTAACTCTATTGCTAAATTTAACTATGTATGAAATAAGCCTTAAACTAATTAGAAGTGGGACATGACCCAACTAAATCTAGCAAAAAACTAAAAAACTAAAGACTAGAACCAATGGAAAATAATCATGTAACTTGTCTTCAAAGAGTGAGGATATAACTGTTGAACAAAAGATCAGGAACCGGTCTATACGTTATTTGAAAGCTAAGAACCTGGGCCTATATCACGAGAAGATGTAGCGTAGAGTATGTGTCAGTACTTGAAAAGTCCTGAGCATACAAGGTAGAGTAAAGCTGAATATAACATAGTTTAATAGAGCAATAAAGCAATAATATGATTTGAACAGGATAAGACCACTAAACATGAACTAACTGAATGCATGACCAAGTTTTTCACATGCTGAGACTGAATAATGAACTGTACTAATAATATGGTCAATGCAATAGAGTCTGACTGAACTTTAGTAGCTATAAATAACTAACAGAAAACTACATGAGCTAAATGTGGAGTCTGATGTATACGCCCCATCGAAAGGATCCAATATATCTTGCCAAATGTATCGATACATGACTAGCGTTATCACAAGAATGATGCCTACAGAGAGGAATTACAACCTACAGGGCACGCAATTGTGGGACTTAAGAGTTACTGACCCTAGTTCAACTCTGTAATAAGCTACTCCAAATTGATTACATAAATAAGCAATATTCTGACTGAAATATTATAATAATGGATAGCTCAAAATATGAACATGCAAACTGAGAATGCAACAGCCATACTGATAATATGACATTGGTAAATTTGACACCTATGTATATATCTGAATTAATTGACCGATCATGTGCAGTTCATGAACTAAAATAACTACATAGCTAGGGATTCAAATTTCATGCAAAGAACTAAGCAACAATATTATAATCTGATTTGAATAATACTAACAGTTGAAACCTAATAATTTCTAATATGAACCTAGGTCTACATAATATCAAGGGAATCAAGAAATTAACTGAAAACTAGGGACCTACTGGGAAAAAGGAACCCTCTAGTTAAATCCCAAATACTTGGTGGCAAATTTCACAGAGAAATCTTTTGATTTTGGGGATAGAATTGATGAAACCTTGTTGCATTCTTGGAAGGGTCTCGGTCGCCTGTTTTCTCATGTTTTGTTATAGGTTTGATGACGTTTTGATAAATAAAGGTTTTGAGTATGTCTGACTAATTTATTAGACTTATTTTGAGTAAAACAAGGTTGTTTAGGCATAGAATGACGAAGTTTATGTGCCTAATATTTAGGGAAAAGAAAAAAAATGACTCTAAATTAATTCTGACAAAGTCCATTCACAAAGGGAATGACGGTCCATTGTTTGACCTACAGGCCATCGTTTCGGTCTGTTGGTCAAGTCTGTCCCATAGGGCTTCACTAAAATGAGCATAACTTCTTACTCTGAGATCAGGTTTTAGCAAACTCAGTGGCATTGGAAAATTTATTCAATTATATACCATATCATAGGTCTTGTGTTACCTTCTAACTGGCTATTAACCTTTACCAATGGTCCATATCTCTAACCATGGATTGTACTGGTCGATCGTGGGTGGGATCTGAGACTATTAAGACTTAAGCCTTAACCATGGAACCTCACATACGATCTGTGGATGGTTTCGCTGATACTACACCGGTGTTACATTCCGAAAGTCCATGACCTAAGCTTTAGCCTAACATGATTAACTAAACATTAAAATAATATTTATAAGCCTAAGATAATGTTTATACACAATTTAGGAAGGTTTAGATTCAAGGCATAAAGAATCATCCATGACGTCCAGAAGTTAGTCTAAATCGAACTAGTTGATATCCCTAGTCCCTATATTTGGTGAAGGATTGGGAGGGTCAAATAAAACCTAAAACTTGTAAAAATACTCTAAAAATGTAAAATTTAGTATATACGATCTAAACATAACTCCCCAAGGACCACCCGAAGGGTCCTTGATAAGGACCCTAAAGTGGGCAGGCGGACTGCAAAAGCACCCTGAAAATTGTTGCGCGTCGTGCAGCCAGCAGTGGAGGAAAAAAATTTCCTCTACACGTGGAGCCTCCACGAGGCTTAATTCCACAAATCGTATTTCAAAAAAATAAAATCTAAAATTAGCCCCGCGACGCCTACCCACTTCCTAGATTCGTTTAAATTGTATTTTAAGCATTTTGACTTCACAAAAAAAAACCAATTAAGTGAGGCATCTTTTTGGTAGTTTAAGGGGTGATTATATAGCCTAAGGGTACGTTTTAAGTCATTTTTCACTCACCTAAAAAAATCCCACAACAAAACCTAAAAGCTCTCATCTCTCTCTACTTTCTCTCTTCCTAATTCCTCCATTGAAGAAGCAAGAAAGCTTGAAGAGACACACAATTATCTCGGGATTTTCACTTCAATTTAGGGTATTAATCTCATTAAAGTATAGGTTATTTACTCTGGGATCATTTCCCCAAGAGGTCCTTTAAAAAAATTCATTTTTAAATCACACAATTTTTTTTCCAAGGGTTTTCTATTTAATGAGTTTTCTTTAAACTTCAAATTGGTGATAAATTATTATTGCCTAGTGACTAATTAAGTGAGGCTTTTTGATAATGATGTAATTGATTCAATTTCATGTAGTCCATGTGCCATTTTCCAAATGCCCCAAAATCTTGGCTCTTGCTTACAAAAGTGATTGGGAAATCGATGAATGTCTTAGTGTTAGAACTTTTTGGTTTTTTTTTTTTATATTTTATAATTCATCTATTTAATGCCTAGGGTAATTTATTGTTGATTAAGTTATTTCTTGAAAATTCATGATGAACCCCTTTTCCCCAATCCCTAGGTATGAATTTAAGGGCAAATTGGATAGTGATGATGCATTGACTTATTCTTGTATCAATAACTATTGAATGATGTTCTACAAAACTATATTGGATTAATTAAATTGTTTGTTGATGTAAAGACCGATGATGATGTCTTTTAAGAAGATGGCTAAGCCTTTATTTTATGATCCTAACATTTACTTCGAGTATGATGACTTGTGAGTGATGATGTAATTCAATTGAAGCATGTCTTGTGATTAGCCTAAGTAGGTGTTGGTATGATGTTAAATTAAAATGTCTTGATTATGTGATTGTGAGATTATGCTTAAGATGTAATGATATAAGGTTGGTTATGAAGTACCTATCTCCCTTAATATGATATAATAAGGATAATGTGTTAATCATACATATGAAGGTGGTATTGAAAGAATGTTCTCATGCAATTCCGATTAAGCTAATGACTATGACTATACGAGAAGGTTAGACCTTTATGACCTAAACTAATATATGATTACTAATGAAAGACGTTTCAAAAGGGACTCTAGATTAGCACTGAGTGAAGTTGAAGATGAGGCGTGGTGCCTTCCCAAGGAGGGAAGGTAGGGTTCACCATAGTACTCACGGGGTGGATAACCCCATAGCAACAAAAAGGGCATAGAGTGATGTTTCCATAAAAGCCCCCAAGCTCCATAAACTATGTTGCCACCATAGGAATACTACCTAAAGGATCGAAATAGATTGCTACTTTTATGGGTAGACCACCTTCCATCGATGTAAGGTTTTACAACACTGGATTCCACACTTACCTCTTGTGGTCTATGTCGTTTAAGGCAAGTGTTCCCGAAAATAAAATAAAGTAATGTTGTTAACACTAACTTGGGTGACTTCAGGGGTTGACTTAGTCTAGGTAGGGATATGGGACTCTACCTAGGCATTGAACTAGTTGGATTTGAGAGAAGTCCTAGAAGGTTGTTCTTATGATCTTAATCAGTGAATGTTATGACTATGTTGATTTTACAAGTGGATGATCCTATATGATGTTAGTTTCATTTATGAACATGTTATTGGTCTATATTGTTAAACATGATAGTGAGTACTCTTAATTCTATATTATGTAATTTTATGCATTGCTTCTGATCCCTCATTTGGTTTCCTTGGTTGAATAAGGTTATGGGGCTTTACTTGGTTATTGCACTTGTATCTTGATCTGGGTAATGAGTAAGAGTCTTGCTTATGTGATGAAGTTATGAACTCTATACATGTTGACTTGACTATTACTTTTTGAGGTTGATCTTGCATTGTACATGGGTTTGAATTATGTAATATATAATTGTTGGTCCATATGGGTTCATGATTTGTTCATAGGTTTTCAAAAAAAGTTAAGTCCCTTTTAGATGGTTTGAACAAATTCCTCTTTTAGCATGATTTAATTGTTTTAAATTTGGTGCATATAACATACTTAGTACCAGTGTATACTAAACTTATCTTGATGGTTACTTACAAATGTAGGATCTGAGTTGAGAGCTTAAGAACCGTTTGAAGACTAATTATAGATTTCCCAAGTGTTCAGTAGCTCCGAGGACCGATGCCACTATCTTGAATTTGATATGTTTAGTCATAAGTTACAACTTAGTTCATTCTTTTTCTTGTGTGGACTTTGTATCTATTCCGATATGAGGCCTTTATTGTAATTGAAGAGTATGGGTTGTGAACCAAGATGTTGATTCGACTTAGGTGGTTTATATGAGACGTATTTCTGGACTTTTATGAACATATATGCTATATTATGTATGCAAAAATAAAAGTAGAAGACCAGTAATATTTCTTATAGAGGAGTACTATGTGTGCTCGATAAATATATATGTGTAAGCGCGAGGGTCAAAGCTAAACCTCAATGTAAGACGTAGTTAAAAAGTTTTTTAATTTTCCGCTAATTAACTAGGAAATGTATGACGAAGCAAAGAAGTTAGTTATTAGTCCTTCCGGAACCGAGACACCAGTTACTCATGTACCGTGGTTTCACCGTATTTTTAATATTTTTTCCTTAAGTTTAGTGTGTGTCCAAAATCCTTTTTTTGCATTGATTTTTATGTAAGTTTCTACTTATTTGCAGGAAATCTGTCCAAAAATGAACGCGGAAGTTTTTGAGCGAGAAATGCATAAGAGACCACCTACGGAGCTTATAAGGTCTAGCGAGTCTATGACAGTCCGTAGGTGGTATCGTAGTGAGGAGAGAAACTGCTGAAGGAAGATGGGGAAGTCTGACCTAGTGTGGGATTATGGAAGTCTATAACGGACCGTCATAGCCACGACGGTCCGTCTTGCTGGTTCGTCGTAATGATCTGAGAGTAGTCCTAGTACCCAAATTCCAAAAAGTTAAAGTATTATGGAACGGAGACCCACGACGTACCGTCGTGCTTGGAACGGTACGTCATACCTCTTCGTTGAGGGTAATGAAGAAAGCAACAGAAGAATTTGTGAAGTATGGGACGACGGTGGCCATGACGGCCCGTCATGACCACTACGGTCTGTCACGAGGTCCGTCGACTCAGACGTGCTTGGACAGATTTTCAGTAATTAGAATCCATATTTTATTAGGTTTTTGTTTTTATTATAAATAGTTCAAAAAACCTCGTGTGGTGGGGGTTTAGAACTTTTCACTTACTTTACGTATCTTGTTCAAGTAGTGAAGAATTAATTTCAGAATTGATACACTTTTCTTTATGGAAATTGATGTTGTTGTTTCATGATTAATGAATTCTTATATCTAATATATGAAATAGTGGGATTATGACCCTGAGTAACTAAACTTCAGAAACTAGGGTTGTGGGAACATGATGTGATATACTGAGGTCAAATCTAACTAAAATAGCAATTCTTTCTACAAATAGGTCTTGCCATGTGTAGTGATAATTCTTTCGTTTTAGAAGGAAGTGTTTTAAGGATGACCAACGTTAGAACTCGTCTTAATGCTACTTGCAGGACCAAGGAGGGTCGATAATAGAAAAGAATTATCAACATAAATTTAGGTCACTATGTAATAGGCTTAGTGTCAGTTGGTACGAGGTTAATAAATAGTCAAATATCGAATATACAATGCTTAATATGAGGTGAAAGGTAAGGGTATATAGCAAAACACATAGCCGGGACCAAGGGTGTGAGTGATGAAAATTTTCTGATCCCGGGACAAGGGACTTAGAGATAATAAACTACACTTAAATGCACGATAATAGGAAAGAATATTAAGTTAGGATTATCAAGTTAGGAACCTGTGGGGAACACTTAAGCTCTAGTTACTTTTATTAATGATAAACTCGAGATTTGATCTGTTAGTTCTACTTTATTGGTTAATATTTTAATAAATTTAGAAATAAAAAAACCCCCTTTTGTATTTTATTTTCTAGGAAAATAGGTTGACTAAATATAGTAATAATAGGAATAAAGTTAAGTTGACTATTTTCCTCGTTAGATCGATACAAACCTCATTAGTTGGTGTTCTTATGATACGATCGCTTACTTCTATTTGAGAAGTAAGTTTGGACCGTTATCAGTTACTTCTACGGGGTGCTTTTCGGAAGTGACGAACTTGGTATCACAGCATGAGGTTGAATATCTTTAGGATTGATGTCTTATTAAGCCACGTCTATGTAGGTTCTTATTCATAATTGTGAGGCACGCCACACTTATGAGTGAGAAGCTATATGATGCTTAGGAAATTCTCATTTTCTTGGAAATCCAATATCGTGCCTCTAGAGTCTACTTTATGGGTGCTTTTACCTAAACCTTGTATTATGGTTATAGGTATGAATACTCGAAGATAGCCGCACGAGGACTTGATGAAGAGATTGCTAATACGGGAGTTCCTTCCCGTGACAATCAAGATCCTCCTCTTAAAGAAGTTGCTAATGATGATCAAGCTCCGGCCAATATTCTGGCCTTGTCATATTGGGAAATAAGGGAAACCCTTCTCCAAATGGCCCAAGCCATTACTACTCAAGCACAATATGTCACTACTCAAGCTCAAGCCATGACGACTCAAGCTAATCGGGAGGTGGTACCCCGAGGAAACCAATATGTTAGTACCATCTCCTCCCGTTGGAGGGATTCCACAAGGATGAATCCCCCTACTTTTTATGGGTCCAAAGTGGAGGAAAACCCCTAAGTTTTGATTGATGAAGTCTACAAATTCCTCTATGCTATGTGGTTGACTACTAGTGAAAGGTGGAGTTAGCCACCTACCAACTGAATGACGTGGCCCAAACTTGGTACATCCAATGGAGAGACAATAGGTCGTTGAGGAGTGGTCTGGTGACATGGGAGATTTGCAAGAAGACTTTTCTTGATAGGTTCTTTCCAAGAGAAAAGAGGGAAGCTAAGGTGGAATAATTTGTCAACTTTCGTCAAGAAGGTATGAGTGTGCTTGACTACTCTTTCAAATTTATTAAGTTGTCAAAATATGCTCCTTCTTTGGTTTCTGACTTCTTTGGTTTCTGACCCGAGGGATGAGATGAGCCGCTTTGTGACGGGAGTGTTCGATGACTTGAAAGAAGAATGTCATTCGGCTATGCTACATGATAATATGAATATTCCTCGTCTGATGGTTCATGCTCAACAAGTGTAGGAGGCAAGGATTAAGAAGAAGAGTAGAGTTTCCAATAGGTCAAAGTCATTTAATGGTGGTTCTTCAAAGGGTAGGCTTGATATACAAGACAGATCAAGGTTCAAAAAGAGGTTTTATAATCAAGTTCCTTTCAAGTTCCCTAAGGATTGTGATGATATGGTGTCTAAATCTAAACCTCAAAAGGGAAGGGGTACTAGTTCACCAAATAAGAAGCCAACTTGTGTAAAGTGTGGCAAGAACCACTATAGTGATTACCTCATTTGGACGGAAAATTGCTTTAGTTATGGTAAGAGTGGTCACAAGGTGAGGGATTTCCCAAACTTGAAGGGTCAATACAAGGGTAGTGGGCAAGATCAAACAAGTGGTTCTAATGTTGATGCTTCAAAGAAGAATCGCTTTTATGATCTTCACTATATGGGTGAACAAGAGAGTTCTCCCGATATAGTGACCGGTATGTTAAAAGTCTTCTCGATTGATATTTATTCTTTACATGACTTAGGTCCTACATTATCTTTTGTTACTCCCTTGATAGCTATTAAGTTTGATATTTTTCTCCATGTCCTAAATGAACTATTTATGGTAACCACCCTAGTAGGTGATTCGGTTGTTGCAATATAACGTTGCCCATTCGAGTTACTCATGTTTAATTAGTAGAACTTGATATGGTTGATTTTGATGTCTTTTGGGAATGTATTGGTTGCTTTATTGTTTTTCTTCCACAGATTGTAGAACAAGAATTGTCAAGTTCAATTTTCTAAATGAACCCATCTTAGAGTGGAAGGGGGAAATTCTATTCCTAGAGGTCGTATTATTTCTTGTCTAAAAGCTTGTAAAATGATATCTAAAGGGTGTTTATACCACATGGTGAGAGTCAAATATTAAGTCTCTGAAGTTCCTCCCATTGAGTTGGTCCCCGTAGTGAGGGAATTTTCGGAAGTCTTCCCTAATGATTTTCCTGGTATTCCTCCCGAATGGGAAATTAATTTTTGTACTGACTTGCTACCGGATACCAATTCCATTTCAATTCCTCCTTATCAGATGACTCTGTCTGAATTGATAGAGTTAAAGGCTCAACTTAAAAGATTTACTAGAGAAAGACTGCATAGAACTAGTATTTCTCTATGGGGTGCTCCTATGTTGTTTGTGAAGAAGAAGGATGGGTACCTTAGAATGTGCACTGATTATCGTCAACTCAATAAAGTCACTATTAAGAACAAGTATCCTCTCCCTCGGATCGACGACTTGTTTTGTCAACTCCAAATGGCAAGCTACTTTTCTAAGATTGACTTGAGATCGGGGAATCACCAACTTAGGGTGAGAGATGAGGATATACCAAAAACAACATTCCGAACTAGATATGGTCACTATGAGTTCTTTGCAATGTCTTTTGATCTCACTAATGCCCCAGCTGGCCTTATGGATCGTCATTAAATAGGGGTTTCAAAAGTTACCAAGATCCATTGTCATTGTCTTCATTGAGACATCTTGGTATATTAGAAAAATGAGGGGAAACAAAATGGAACCATTTGAGGGTGCGTGTTAACTGTTTACAAGTACCTAAGGAAACCAATTGTTTGCCAAGAATAACAAATCTGAGTTTTGGTTGGTCATATCATCTCTAGTGAGGGGGTTGAGGTTGATCTAAGGAAAATTGAGGCGGTAAAAAATTGGCCTAGACCATTGACTCCAACCGACATAAGGAGTTTCTTAGGTCTAGCGGGTTATTATAGGGGGTTTGTGGATTGTTTTGCGTCCATTGCATCTCCGTTGACTACTTTGATCCAAAAGAGTGTGAAATATGAGTGGTCGGAGGCATGTGAAAGAAGCTTCCAAATCTTGAAGGATAGGCTTACTTCTGCTTCAGTGTTGACTTTACCAGAGGGTACCAAGGGATTCTTTGTGTATTGTGATTCATCCCGAGTGGGATTAGGGTGTGTTCTTATGCAACACAGGAAAGTAATAGCCTATGCCTCTAGACAACTTAAGGTGCATGAGAAGAATTATCCTATAACACCTCAGAAAATTCTCTCTAACTAAGACATGAGCCGTTAATCGTAGTGACTGAGATCTTACCAAGGAATTAAAAATTTCTTAAGTCTTAAGGCCAGTTCTCTAGTTTTAGCACGAAGCGTTCCAAAAAGAATTAAATTGGGGATAACAAAAATCTAAAATTTTGAGTGTTAAGCTAAGTATGAGTTTTGGATCAATTTCAAACGACCATAACTCCCAGTACAAGTTGAGTTAGGTTTGATACAATTTACCATTGGAAATATCTTTGAATTATCTTTCCAAATCCTCCGAGTTTTCTAAATTTTAAATTTGGATAAGTGATATATGACCTTTTAAAGTTACGTTGTCCAGCTAAGGAATGTTTAGCCGAAATAGTAAGGGGTATTTTGGTCCTTTCCTTACCCAATCAGATTTAACTCATTTTCACTATTATTTTTGGGTTCTAATACTTTTGGGTTAAGTGTTATAATCCTAATAAACACCTAATGTTTTAGTTTGAGAGTTCAAGAAAAGGCAAGAAAAGAAAAAACGAGAATAGAGGCAAGGATGAAGGCTTTTGTCAACGTTCTTGAGTCAAGATGCAGATTTTCGCCATGGGTCTAATCGCTAAAAGGTATGTAAGCTTCCACGGTGTTGGTTTTGTTCACCCACACGCCAAACATGTTATTTTTAGTGTAATTATCATTCTCAAAAAGTTCAAGGATTTAAGTTCTTGTTAGGTGTTCTTAAGGTTCATTGTAGATCTTGTCTTGTAGGTGTTTTGATGATTTGTTGACGTAAAAGTGGTTTTGGGGAGTGTTTTTTTTAATGTATTAGTGTTTTCTTAGGTTGGGGAATTGAATATAAGTAAAACTTAAGAAAAGAAATCGATTAAAAGTGATTTAGGGTCAGAAAATAAGAGCAAAATTAGTCAAAAGCGTGTTTTGGGGAATGCTAGCGCGACGTGCCCCAAATGCGTCCAGAGGGATGGGGCAGCGCGCCTGAAGTGCACCCAAATGCACTAACTGATGTTAGGGGTTGGCGCCCCGTGCCTGGAATGAATCACCGTCACTTTCCCCCACTTTATTTGCGTCAGATGTCCAATTTGAGCTCATTTAAAGTGTATATTCACTCCTTTTGATTCTAAACACTTTAAAATACTTATAAACTCTTATAAATCCTTCATAAAATGAATCATAATCTTGAAATAATAAATCAAATTAGAGGTAAATTCAAGATTAAGTTTTGAGAATTCTTCCAAACCTTTTGAGAGAGTCCCTTCGAGTCTGTTTGAGTAGTCTTCCACAACTTCTAGTAACTTGTTTCAAGACCCAATCAAGTATGAGGAAAAATATTTTTATTCATGAGTTTACTTTATCATCATGAGACTCTCCATGTCATGAACCCAAAATCTTGAATTCATAATTCACTTCAAGATAGAGAATTAAGAGTAGAGTTCAAGAAAGATTTTAAATTCAATTGTTAATCTTTTATGCAAACCATTAATTTGAAATAAATTTTGAGGAAGTAAGTAACGGAATGAGAAGATTTGTATACATGAGTTCCATCTAGTTACTTAGACCTTCGAGTAGAGTCGAGTTGTTCATGACCATAACTTTCACATGATTTCCATAAATTGAGTATCATTGAGAGAAATGATATCCCCAAGTTTGAAGTCTTGAGTATTGAGTTCCTTATTTATTTTGAGATTACATTTGTAATCACGGGACTATTACATGTTACCCATGAAGTCTTTGAGTTGAGTTGTTCATGCATATAATTCTGCATGAACCGTATAAGTGAACAGTCATGAGTTGAGAAGTATCCTTGAGTTCTTGAGTTGAATAGTTCATGCTCATAATTACGCATGAACGCTCCAAGTTGAAATTTAGGAAAATATCCACATGAGATCATGAACCTTTAATCCATACTTCAATTCAAGAAAAGTTAAGAGTCAAGTTTAAATGTTAAGAAGCAACTCAAAGTGAGTTCTTAAAATTTTTCAAAGGGTCTTAAACAATCATTTTAACTTTGATTTAAGGCTCAAGTTACAAGTCGAACAAAGAGAAAAGAGTTGAGTTAAATTCTGAAAAGCTATAAGGAAACTAAGTATTCCCTAAGAGTCAAGTTTCAAGTCAATAAATAGTAAAGAGTTGAGTTAAATTCTCAAAATCTATAAAGGAAATAAGTATTCCATAAGAGTTCAGTTTCAAGTTAAGAAAAGAGCAAGAGTTGAGTTCATTTCTCAAAAGTTATAAGGAACTAACTATTCCCTAAAGGTTTATAAATGTTTCACATTTAGGTTGAAATGAAACTAAGAGTTCCAAAAGAGTTTTGAACTAAAAGGGGAACATTGATTCCAAAAAAGAGCTTTTCAAAGATAAAGGTTCAGCAAATTATCTCAACCCAAAGTAAGGAAGTTTTATTAAAAGTATAAGCTAAAGTATGTTTTGGGATTAGTATTGAGTATTGATGTGGGAATGAGAGTTCAGATAACTCAAGTCCCCATGTAAACCATGTAGCCACCATGGGTATTAACACGTCATACTTTTTAGAAAATCACGTAAAATTAGCCAGTGGATCGACTAGGAAGAGGATGTCCTATATCGATGGCAAGGTATAGGGCAGTTCTGGAAGCGTCGACAAGACGTTGTATCACCACTTAGGCTCATAGTGGTGGTTGTCATATGGGGCTATGGGAATTCATTCATGCATTGCACAAGTAGACTTTGAGAGGGAGTACGACATGTTCTTGTGCTATTATTATCTTGAGTTAACATCATGTTTTTAAACAGCTTTTCTTTATATTGCAATTGTTTTAAACTGCTTTATATTGAAATGAGTTCAGTTGAGTATCTTGAGTTAATTTGTACTTCATTGAGTCGAGTACCATATCTTTGAGTTGAATATCTAATCTTTGAGTTGAGTATCTTATTTTTTATGAGTTGAGTTGAAAAGAGGTTAGTAAGTTTCCTTTTTATTCAAGTATCAAGCTTATGTTATGCCTTAGAATTACCCTTACATACTCATACATTCCACATACTGCCAATTGGCCTGCATCTTTTGATCATGCAGACACAGGTATTCAGGATTATCAAAAAGAGCTTTGTTGAAACATTCCAGAGTTCGAGTTAGCCATGGTGAGCCTCTTTGTTTCCGGAGGATTTCATTTACTTTTTAATTTAGTAAGGAGGTCGAGGGTAATGTCCCAACTTCCATCTTTATCTATTAGGCGCTTCATAGATAGTCAGTATAGTTGAGGAGTCTGTATTAATTATTTATTTTATCAAATGTTTTAAACACTAAAGTTTCCTATTTTATGGCTAGTTGAATATATTATTTTTATTTAGAGTTCTTCATTCCAGTTTTAAGCTTTTGTATGCTTAAGTTAGTCTTCCGCTTGTAGTCAGCTAGGATGAGGGTTCTCTTGGGGACCAACAATGGTCTTCAAGTGTCTGCCACGTCTAGAATGTAGACTCAGGTCGTGATATATTCAACTCATGTTCTTGATATAGCGTCTGTGGTATTTTCCTTGAAAATATTGAGGCATTACTTATATGGTATTCATGCTGATGTGTATACCAACCACAAGAGTCTTTAATATGTGTTTACTCAAAAGGAGTTAAATCTTCAAGAAAGAAGAATGGTTGAAATTATTCAAGGATTATGACATGATTGTTATCTACAATCCCGGCAAGGCTAACATGGTTGCGGATGCTCTAAGTCTTATGACTATGGGTAGTGTGTCTCATGTAGAAGAAGACAAGAAAAACCTAGTGAAAGATGTTCATAGGCAGGCTCGTTTGGGTGTTAGATTGGAAGATTCTCCAAATGGTGGTTTTATAGTCCATCATAACTACAAATCATGTTTGGTGGTTGAGGTGAATTCTAAGTAACATCTTGATCAACCATTGATGGAGTTGAAAGAGTCGGTTCTTGGTATGTTAATCGAGTCATTCTCCTTAGGGGGGATGCTGTCTTGAGGTATCAAGGAAGCTTATGTGTGATCAATGTTGAGACTGAGAAGAAACGATACTTAAGGAGTCTGGTTAGTGTTTGTTATTCCAGGCATCCAGGTTCTACAAGATGGGATCATGACTTAGAAAGTGTTTTGGTGGAATCTTAAAGGGGACATAGCGTTTAATTGTTGCTGCAAAAATGTCCAAATTGCCAACAAGTGAAAGTCGAGCCCCAAAAGCCAAATAGTTTACTTCAAGAAATCCAAGTTCCTTATTGGAAGTGGGAAGGCATAAATATAGATTACATGGTAGGTTTTTCTCGGACACAAAAGCAACATAACTCTATATGGGTGGTTGTGGATAGGTTGACCAAATCCGCTTATTTCATTTCCGTCAAGTCCACATACATGGCGAAAGATTATACAAGGATATTCATATATAAGATTGTGTGTCACCATGGTATTCCGTTATCCATCATATTAGATAGGGGTGCACAATTCACATCTATGTTTTGGAAGTCATCCAAAAAAAAGTTGGGTACCAAGGTGAAGTTAAGCACTACTTTTCATCCCCAAATAGATGGTCAAGTGGAGCGCACTATTCAAACCCTTGAGGATATTCACACAGATTGCATAATTGATTTCAAAGGAAATTGGGATAAACATTTGCCTTTGGTTAATTTTTCGTATAACAATAGTTACCATTCATCTATATCTATGGATCCTTTCGACGCCTTGTATGGTAGGAGATGTAGATCTCTAATTGGATGGTTTGAAATGGGAGAATCTTCACTCTTTGGTCCCGAATCAATTTATAAGACTTTGGAGAAAGTTCATATAATAAGGAACCGATTGAAAACAGCCTTTAGCCGGGAAAGGTCTTATGCCGACCATAGGATAAGAGACTTAGAGTTCGAAGTATGTGATAAAGTGTATCTAAAAATTTCACCCATGAAGGGAGTGGTGAGATTTGGAAGAAAGGGAAGTTGATTCCTCGTTATGTGAGCATGAAATTTTTCAAAGGGTTGGAAAAGGTGCATACGAGTTGAAATTACCTAGTGAATTGGCTTCGGTTCATTCGGTTTTCCATGTATCCATGCTTAAGAAATGCATTGGTGATCCTGAGTCTATACTTTCTATTGAGGGTCTAGGTGTGGAAGAGAACCACTCCTATGAGGAGGTTCCAGTTGAAATCCTTGATAGACAAGTGAAGAGATTGAGGAGCAAGCAGGTGTCTTCCGTAAAGGTGTTATGGAAGAATCACCTAACTGAGGGAGAAACATGGAAGTCGAGACCGACATGAAGTATCGTATCCTCATATCTTTTCTAATTAAGGTCACTTGTTCCTATTAATAATGAAAATAATCAATAAATTGAATTTGGTTTGATTTGCAAAGATGTGCATATTTTGATAAAGGTTGTGTCAAAATGAGTTTTCATGAAAGAAGTTTTTTGTTTTAACTTGAACTTATAGGAAATGTACGCTTTTGACTTCTTGAGATTTTGGTCCTTTGATGTTGTCTTGAGAAGAATACCATGGTAACTCTTTGGTGTTATTTTGAGCCTATGATTGGTGTTGAGAAGGTATTTCCTCAATATGTGCTATGAAAATTGAGCTCTTATGTGAAATAACTTGTGATTTGAATTTCTATGTATAATGTCATGATTATGTGTTGAATGGAGTTGTGAAGTAATCCTATAATCTATGACTCATGATGATTATATGCATGTTGTTAGTTATGTTGCTAGGCTTGAGTCTAACTTCTCCCACAAAATATTTTAGTGTCATTCAGGGACAAATGTTCCTAAAAGGGGGGATAATGTACACTCCGAAAGTCCATGACTTAATATAGAGCCCCATATTATGAAATAAACTTTAAAATACTTTTTATAAGCCTAAAATAATGTTTATAAACCATTTACGAAGTTCTAGAGTCAAGTCATCAAGAAACATCCATGACGTCCGAAAGCTAGTCTAAATGGAAATAGTTGACCTTCCTATGTTTGGTAAAGGAATGGGAGGGTCAAATTAAGTCTAAAACTAGGAAAAATACTTTAAACAGGTAAAATTTAGTATAGAGGATCTAAACATTTGGTAATGAATCCCCAAGGAACATCCGAAAGGTCCTTGAGGAGAACCCTAAACTGGGCAGGCAGGCTGCCAAAGCATCCTGCCTGGAAATTGGAAGTTGTTGTGCGTTGTGCAGACAGCACGTGGGAGAAAAATAATTGTTCCTCGCCACGCGGATCCTCTACAAGGTTCACTTCCTAAAATCATATCTCAAAAAAATAAAATCTTAAATCAGCCCCGCAACGCGCACCCATTTCCCAGATTCGCTGAAATCATATTTTAAGCATTTTGACTTCACAAAAAAATCCAATCAAGTGAGGGGTCTTTTATTTAATTTAGGGTGTGATTAAATATAGCCTAATGGTCAATTTTAAGTCATTTTTCACTCACCTTAAACAAAATCCAAAAGCTCTCATCTATCTCTAGGATTTCACTTCACTTTTGTAGATTAATCTTCATTAAGGTATGGGTTCTTCACTCTTGGGATTCCTTTCCTCAAGAGGTCCTTTCAAAGTTGATTTCTAAATCACCCAATTCCATGGGTTTTTCTATTCAAATGGGTTTTCTTCTAAACTTCAAATTGATAATAAATTGGGATTGCCTATGATTAATTTAATGTTGATTGTTGGTTAATTGATGCAATTTCATGTAGTTAATGTCCCTTTTCCCCAATCTGCAATCTGTATCTTTTTGATTATAAATTGATGGGAATTGATTAAATGCTTATTTAGATTCATCTATGGACTGCCTAGGGTAATGCACTTTTGAGATTGAATCATTTCTTGAAGTATTCTTGATGAAACCATTTTCCCCAAACCCTAGGTTATGAATTGAAGGTAAATTGGATAGTGATGATGCAATTGACTTAGTTATTGTATTAAATACTATTGAATGATGTTACGACACCTACTATTAGACGAAATTGGTTGGTTTATGGTAAGACCATGATGATGGATTTTGAAGGATATTGGGTATGTTTTTGTGATCCTAACCTCTACTTCGATTATGATGACTTATGAGTGATGATGTAGTTCAATTGAAGCATGTATTGTGATTAGCCTAAGTAGGTGTTGGTATGATGTTGAATTGAAATGTCTTAATTATGTGATTATAAGATTATGTTTAAGATGTAATGATATAAGGTTGGTTATGAAGTACTTATGAGCCTTACCATGATAAATGAGGTTAATGTGCTAATCTCATATATGAGGGTTATACTGAAAGGATGTTCTAATGCAATTCCTATTGAGTTAATTACTATGACTATACAAGGGGGTTAGACCTCTATGACCTAAACTAATTTATGATTATTGATAAAAGATGTTTCAAAAGGTACTCTTGCTTAGCACCAAGTCCGAGTGAAATTGAAGATGAGGGGTGGCACCTTCTCAAGGAGGGAAGGTAGGGTTTACCATAATCCTCACAGGGTGGATAGCCTCATAACCCCAACAAGGGCATAGAGTGTTTCCATGATAGCCCCCAATATCCACAAACTATGTTGCCTCCATAAGAATACTAGCTAGTGTGTCCACCTAGATGTTATGTTCATGTTTTGTACTTCTTTGGCCGGTAGACCACCTTCCATCGGTGTAAAGTTTTACAACACTAGATTCCACACTTAGCTCTTGTGGTCTATGTCGGTTAAGGAAAGTTTCCCTATAGTAAAATGAATTAATGTTGTGAACACAAACTTGGATGACTTAAGGGGTTGACTTAGTTTAGGTAGGTGTATGGGAATCTACCTAGGCATTGCATTAGTTTGATTTGAGGAAAGTCCTAGAAGGTTGTTTCTTATGATATTAATAAGTTAATGTTATGAATATGTTGATTTTACAAGTTGATGATCCTATACGATGTTAGTTTCATTTATGAATATGTTATTGGTCTATATTGCTAAACATGATGGTGACTACTCTTGATGCTATATTATGTGACGTTAGGCATTGCTTATGATCCCTCATTTGTCTTACTTGGTTGAGTAAGGTTATGGGACTTTACTTGATCATTGTACTTGTAGACTTGATGTGGGGTTATGAGTAAGAGTCTTGCTTATGTGATGAAGTTAAGAACTCTATACATGTTGACTTGACTATTACTTGTTGAGGTTGGTATTGTGTTGTACATGGGTTTGAATTATGTATTATGTAATTTTTGGTCTATATGTATTTATTATTGTGCATAAGTCTTTTCAAAGTACATTAGCATGGTTTTGAACAAATGTCCTCTTTAGCATGATTTCAGTTGTTTTTGTTCATATACGCATACTTAGTACAAGTGTGCACTAACCCATCATTTATGTTTACTAGAAATGTAGGATCCGTCCGTTGAGCTTATAGAAGGCATTTGAAGATTACTTGGATATTTCCCAACTGTTCGCTAGGTCCTCACCTTCCGAGGACGATGTCACTATCTTGCTATTTGATATTGTTTAGTCTTAAAGATAATTTAGTTCATTCTCTTTCTTTGTTGACTTTTTATATACCTATATGAGGCCTTTATTGTAATAAAGTATGGGTTGAACCCAAGATGTTGTATTCGAATTACATGGTTTAATATGAGACGTATTCTGGACTTCTTATGAACATATACTGCTATATTATGTATGCAAAATAAAAGTAGAAGACTGTGTAATCTTCTTATATGAGGAGTCTATGTCTACTCGCTAAATATATCATGTGTAAGCGAGAGGTCTAAGTAAACCTCATTGTCAAAATAGTTAAAAAGATTTTAAGTTTTCCGCTAATTTAACCTATGAAATGTAATGAAGAATGCTAAGAGGTTAGTCTTAGTCCTCTTCGAGGACGACGACACATATTACTTCTAGGGGGTGCTCCCGGATGTCAAAACCAGATTTGCTGAAAACTAGGATTTTTTATTTTGAGATATGAGGTTTTACGTTATCTCTTCCTTGGGAACATTTGTCCTTGAATGATGTCTAAACTAGATGAATATGGAGGAAAGAATTGTTAATCCCTACTACTAAGTACTAAAAACTGATTCTAACTAAACTAAGTACACAAAACATGCAAATACGTTGAAAATCAAGATTGACGGAATGAACAAGATACTAAGCTGATTTTTGCATGAATGACTAAAAACTGAAGAGGAACCATTATCTCAAGATGGAATGGGATTATAAATAAAGAGATGAGGATACTTGGCCTTCATGGATGTTTCTTCTTCCCAAGTATCTCCCTCTACGAACTGACTTCTCTACAAAACCTTAACTGAAGCGATTTCTTAATTTCTCATATTCTAATGCGACGATCAAGAATCTCAAATGGCGAATCATTATAAGTGAGAATATATTTCATATCTACACTCCCTAAATGTACTATCGATGTTGAATTACCCACACACTTCTTCAACACCGAAATATGAAAGATCGTATGCACTGATGCTTGTCCGCTACTAACTCTAACTCATAAAACACTTTACCAATCCTTTTTGGAATCTTGTAATGGCCTACATATCTATGACTGAACTTCTCTTTCTTTCCAAATCTCATCACATCTTTCATAGGTTACACTTTCAAGAAAACTCAATAATCTATTTCAGACTCTAAGTTCTGTCTCAATGCATCTTCATAGGACTTTTGTCTTAAGTCTAATGGTGACGAGCTGAACTTTTTTCCATAGCTTCATAAACCGAATCTGGCCCAATCAAGGCTTCTTCACCTACTCATCCACCTTTGTAACACATAAGCGACACAGGTAGTGAAGCACACCATCTCTCCTTTGGGAGAAAACCTCAGTTTTCTATTGATGGACTGCACCATTTAGTTGAAGCAATATTGTACCGTTATGAACTATTACACCACCATCTAAACTATTACACCACCATCTGATATTCTCATAAGCCGAACTTCCAAGCAAGAAAGCTTGTGAACCTCCTTCGCTAGTTATTTTTCTTTCTTCCTCAACATGTGTTACACTACCCGTAGATAGTTTGCTAAGATAATCTGCTACTATATTTGCCTTAACCGAATGGTAGTGCCAACTAATATCATAATTTTTAAGGAACTCAAGCCATCTCCTCAGGCGAAGATTCAATTCTTTCTAGGTGAACACATACTGAAGACTCTTATGGCATATGAACACATCTACGTGAACACCATACAGGTAATGTCATAAAATCTTAAATGCAAACACCATTGCTGCAAGCTCGAGGTCATGAGTTGGGTAGTTCTTCTCATGCATCTTATGTTGTCTGGAAGCATAAGATATAACCTTACCTCATTGCATCAACATACAACCTACGATGACTCATTCATCACAATAGATCATGTAACTGTCTGAATCCCATTATCTGTAGTCAATTTTCAGTTCGGAAATGATTTTATTACAATCATTTGACCATTGAAATTTGACATTTTTCTGAGTTAGCTTCGTCAATGGAGAGGATATGGATGAAAATACTTCCACAAACCTTCTGTAATAACCAACTAGACCTAAGAAAATTCTGATATTTATAGGAAAGGTAGGTATGAGTCATTTTTTAAGTACTTCTATCTTCTGAGGATCAACTCGAATCCCTTTTCTAGACATAATATGACCAAGGAAAGAAAAATATTACAACCAAAACTCACATTTGCTAAACTTAGCGAATAATTGGCGATCCTTGAGAGTTTGCAGAACAATCGTCAAACAAGTCTCTTGTTATTCCACATTCCTAGAGTAAAGACGATAATGAACAAGTCCAAATAATACTTGAGCACCCAGATCATCAAATCCATAAAATCTACATGAGCATTGGTTAGTCCAAATGAAATAATTACAAATTCATATTGACCATTCTGAGTTCTAAAGGTTGTCTTTGGAATGTCATCATCCCTGACTCTAAGATGATGATAGCCGGATCTGAGGTCTACCTTTGAGAAATGACTAGCACCTTGAAGTTTGTAAAACAAGTATAAAATCATGGGGATGGAGTACTTATTCTTGATTGTGACTTTGTAAAATAACCTATAGTGAATTCACATTCTGAGAAAACCATATTTCTTCTTCACAAATAACACTAGTGCATCCCATGGTGAAATACTAAGTGTGATTAAACCCTTATCTAGAAGGTCTTTCAACAGCTCATTCAACTCTTTAAGATCAGCTGGAGTCATTATGTAAGGAGGAATAAAGATAGGTTGGATATCTGGAAGGAGATCAATTTCAAATTTGATTTTCCTTTTGGGAAGAACTCCGGGAAAATCTTCTGGAAACACTACTGAGAACTCATGGAACTGGATCAAGTGTTGGGATTTTGTAGATTGAATCCTTAACCTGAACTAGATGATAGAGAAAACTTTTTGAGATCATCTTTCTAGTCGTAAGGTAAGAAATGAATCGTCCCATATGCTCTAAGATTCGACCATTACATTCTAAGATTGGTTCGTATGCAAACTGAAAACAATCCTAGTTCTACAATCGATTGATGCATGACATGAATGTAACCAATGCATGCCTAGAATCACATCGAAGTCTACCATCTTTGACTCTACAAGATCTACTAAGGTGCCTTTCTGAGAGACAATGACAAGGTAATATATTTATTCACCGACTAAAGTAGAGAATGATAAGTGTTTTGAGATAGTTTCTGGACTAACGTCGAATTTGAGTGTTATATAAGGAGTTACAAAATACAAGGTAGCCCCTGTTCTCTTTTCATTGAGTGAAATGTATGTGAGCCACATCCTTAATCTAGGATGCCAATTCCACACTATGAGTATCAATCACTACAAAGATTTTCTTAACCTAATCAATGAAGTTTTTTGGGTCTTTACCAACTTGTGACCCCAAAATCTTAGGTAGATTCATATTAACATAATCTCAAACTCTAGTTGTCACTAATCCACCATTTCCATTAGTAGGAACTGGAACCTGTTGTTTGTTCTGGTTGGCCATACTCTAAGCCAAGAGCTAAATCACATTTCAAAACTCTATGTTCAGAACCTCATGGCCTTGAACTAGAGGAATTGTGTTAGCATTGCATGCATTAGTATTCATTGTGTAATATCTACGAGGAGGCATGATCTTAAGCGCATAACGACAAATTAGAACAAGAAATTAGATTATACCTTACGCACAATAAGAGTAGAAAAGAGAGTGAAGTTTTCCTAAAATAATTCGTAGCCTCCCTTTCACTAGGTGCACTTCACATCCATGAAAAAAAAGACTACTTAGTACGACTTTTCATAAATCCTAGGATACTTAAACATAATGCTCTGATACCAAGTTTTTTTCATGCCCCGTGGCTACTCCTGGACGCGTACATAGGCACACTATGATAATTGAAATAAGATAATTCTTCCTGTAAGCTAAATCATAAGATAAATTGAGATGAAATGATAGGATATATGAATATGAAAACTGAGAGTTTAAACAATAATTGAAAAGACAAACTCTAACTCTATAGTTGAATCTAACTCTATCTGAAATAAGATTTTAAATTGACTAGAAGTGTTCAGACATGCCCCAGCTAAATCTAGCAAAAAACTGAATAACTAAAGACTAAAATCAAGGAAAATAATCATGTAACTTGTCCTCGAAGAATGAGGACTCACCATTGTAGCTGGTGAACTGAAGATCGAAAACACATCTAAGCGTGATTTGGAAGCTGAGAATTTGTATCTACATCACGACAAGATGTAGCGCAGAATATGAGACAGTACTTGAAAGGTACTAAGCACGTAGGATAAAGTAAAGTTGAATAGAGCAATAAATCAATAAGATGATCTAAATATGATAAGAACATTGAACATGAACTAACTGAATGTAATGACAAAATTTATAATGTGATGAGACTGAATACTAAATCGCACTGATAAATATGGTCAATGCAATAGAGTCTACTGAACTGTGGAGCTACCAATAACCGACATAAAATCACATGAATTAAACATGCAAGTTTGCTGTTGGTATCGACCGTATCGAGAAGGAAGACTAATATTACCCTGACAAAAGGTTTGTTAGATGTATGATGGCAATGAGTCACTAAAATGATGACACGGAGGGAACTACAAAACATAGGGGCATGTAATTCTAGACATGGGGGTATGACCCTAGTCCAAATCGGTATAACCTACTCCCAATTGATTAGTAAAATAAGAATATTATGGGACTAAAAGATTTATACTGGATAACTCAATATACGAAATGCAAAATTGAGAACGCAAAAAATGATACGTATATAAACATTCGTAAACTATAGCGTATATATTATATATATAAATATATATATATATATATATATATATATTATAATATATAATGTGGACATTGTAATTGGAGCATTTATGATATATCTTGAATAATGACCTAGCATGTGCATTTCATGAAATAAAAGAACTACATAGCTAGAGTTCTAAATTTCATGTAAAGAACAAAGCAACAACATGATAGTCTAATTTAAATTATACTAACTGCTTAAACCCAACAATTTCTAATGATCAACAAACCCTAGGTCTACATAATATCAAGGGAATCAAGAAACTCACTGAATTCAAGGGACCTAATGGGCGAAAGAAATCCACTAGTGAAATCCCACATACTCGTTGACAAATTTCACGGAGAAATATTTTCATTTTGGAGTTGGAATTGATGAAATCTTGTTGCGTTCTTGGAAGGGCTTGGGTCGCCTCTTTTCTCCTCTTTTGTTCTAGGTTTGGCAACTTTTTTGATAAATAAAGGTTCTTGGTATGTTTGACTACGTTATTAGATTCATTTTGAGCAACATGACGTAGTATAGGCATAAAAAGACAAAGCTTAAGTGCACAATGTATAAGGGAAAGGAACAAGACGACCCTGGCTTAATTCTGACGAAGCTCATCCACGGTCCACGGAGGGAACGATGGTTTGTCGTTTGACCTACCAATCATTGTTTGGATTAGTTGGTAAAGTTTATTCGACAAGGCTTCACCAAAACAAGCATAATTTTTATTCCAAGATCAAATTTTAGTAAGCTCGGTGGCATTGGAAAGATGATTCAATTATCTATCATATCATAGCTCATGGGTCCCTAATTCCTTTTGTGCTAAGAGAGATGGTCATTGAAGTTAACCCAATCAACAATTTCCTCCTAACTTACTGCTGACCTTCACCAACGTTCAGACCTATGGTTCGTAGGTCAACCATGGATCGTAATATTTGATCGTCTTGGGCCTTAACCACGGAACCCCATACAATCCATGGATGGTTCTCTTGGTAATCACACAAATTTTTTTGACAACTAGAATTTTCTTCGTTTTGAGATCTGAGGTGTTACATATAAGATTTGTCATGGAAATATTTTTTGAGTTTAATATTAAATATTATATTAATTTTACTTATGTGAGGCATATAAGATTGAATGTTATTATTGTTTCAGAAATGACATTATTTCATCGTTGTAATTATGATGCTAGCATGTTTTCTAACTTGTCCCTAATTAAAATGGTTGTAGTTAAATATTATTACTCACTGAGCTAGTGTCTCACTCCTAGCTCAGGTGGCATTGACGAGGATTTCATTGACAAGAGAGTCATTTGATAGCACCTGGGAGCTCCGCATTGCTTCGCGTAACAAGAGATTTATCAAATTGCTATGTCATTTTTAAAAAAAAAACTCTTCGAGTCATAATTATTCCTTAATATTGTAGTCAAGAGGTTATTTTTAAACTTCTTTCCGTAATTGGAGAAGAAACTGGGTGATTGAAATGTTAATGGATATTGAGTCATGAGATCGAGATGTTATTAGTTATATTTTTGCTTTCTAAGATAGAGAAATATTGGATAAGCTCAAAAATAAATAAAACTCTGCTCGATTTTTTGTATATTTATGTTAAGGCGTGCCTTTAAAAAAAAATTCCTTAGCATCTACCAGTCACATATTTAATTCAGATCATGACAAGAATATCATTCACATCTATTGGGCCTAAATTTTTAATTCAAAAAGATAATTTCCCTTACTCTTATATTTATGGAAGTCATTTTCACTGCATTTTAGAAAAACAAATTGGATTAGAAAATATTTTCTCAAAATTTTATTACAATCAAACAAGAGGTTATAAGGAAAATATTTTTACTACTGCCAAATACAGAATAACCTTTTCAACAATTTCTACTCTATTTTTAAAGGTAAAAGGACAAAATATGTTTACTTGGTCATCAGATTTTTTCACTTAATTTTCAAAAAATTATTTCATTTAAAAAAAAAAAAGAAATAGTGTTTGACCATTATTATAAACAATTTGTATTATAGTCAATGTCTAATTTTGTGGAGTCCTTGTATGATATAATTAGGAATCCTACTTTGGGACAAGTAAGGTTTTCCTATAAATAAAGGTTTTCCCTCATTGTAAATAAGATTGTGAAAGATCTATGAATTCCCTTTGAATATACTTCAAGAGAAAGAGACGTCTTTTCTCTTCTACCCTACTTTCTTCTCCTTTTAAATTATAGTTTCTAACACGTTATCAGCATGATTGTTTCGATTCTTAAAGAATGATGAAGAAGACGGGAAAAAGTGCACAAGAGATTCGTGCATAAGTTATGCAATAAGGGGGGGGGTTCTTATCTTAAGGTATGATTCATCTTTATGTATAATTATTCTATTGACAGACTGGGAGTTACCATCTGGAGTAAGTATTTAAGAGAATGTCGACTTTTATACGTTTAATTTTAAGCATTAGGAAGAAAAGTTCTTAATTTATTTAGTAATTAAATAAGCACCAATTAGTGAAAGTATGTTTTAAAACCTGTTATATAAGATATCTGATCTATTAAGTATATATATTAACTATTAATGGTAATTATAATAAATCATAATTTTTTTTTTGTGTAATGATAAAGTAGATCATGTTAATGATCACAAACGTGAAGAAAATTAACTAATTATTTGAAGGCTTGAGGTTGAGCTCATTGTAGGTAAGAGCTGGGTTTACGCCAATCGCAACAAGAGGGGGTTAAGACATTGGTGTTAAGGTCCGGATGCACCATGATGAGGAAGGATATTGGGTTCAAGTTCATCTATGTAGTGCTAAGACACCTTTTCTTGGATAAGGACCTTGAATTTGAGTCTTAATGCACCATTTGATGATAACTAAATGACTAAAAGGAAAACCTATTTTTTTTATGAGAAGTCATGATGATGAAATGTACTGTATTGCTCTATTACTTGAAGTGAATGTTTGTAGTTAGTGCATAACAAGTCTAAAAAAAAGAAAAAAAGAAAATTGATTAATGATACACAGAATATGAACCTCCATGCGTGGGTACTAAAGTTATAAAGTTGATGTACTTAAATGATTATGTTCTTTCATGAAGAATGAGAGCTTTGGCAAATGATTTAACATACAGATCAATTCTTTTAAAGTGAATGAGGTGTAAGCATCAGCTGACGTGAAAAAGATCGCAATCTTTGATTGTAGATGTGGTATCACCAAAATTGTCTCTTGGCAGACATATGTTAAAGAAAAGTTCCATACTTTATCTTTTGACTTATATTGGATAGTAATTAGTGCAATTGAGACACATTATGTGGTAAATAAGAAGTTTACTGATTTTAATACTTTCGTAGCTTGACTCGATTGTCTGGGACATCATTAGTTTATAATGTTTAGACGAATTATGGAAAATTAAAATGAACATTCATGGAAGAAACTAAAAATTCTTATAAATGGTGAATTTTCTTGTACTATTTGTTAGCAAGATAAGCTAATTGTGAGACCATCATAAATGAAAGTTGAGATTGAATTCTCTGCTTTCTAGGAACGTATACAGATATTTGTGGACCTAGTCATCCACCTAGTGAATTGTTTAGATATTTAATGGTCCTAATAAATGTTCTTGTATATATATGGTCTCATGTGTGCCTATTATTATCTAGCAACTTGATGTTTGCAAAAATGTTTGCACAAATAATATGTATATGCACAATTTTCTTCAGATTAGTTCATTCAATGATGGGATCATGACTCACCTAAAGGGTGAAATAATTGAGAAGAAATAAATCTGAAAATTACTCTTAAATTAATAAAATTGAAATTTACTCATATAATAGTAAATCAGAAATTTACTAAAGCAAAAGGCACATGACGTAGTAGTCTTGGAGTTTACGAGTACTAATAATTTTATTAGTTGACATGAATAATTTGGTCATCCCAAAGATGTGCATACTGAGTAATGGACATACATTAAAAAACTAGAAGATTCTTTAAGAATTTTTTACGTTGCTTGTTTTCGTGATAAAGTTGATTGGATCAACTAAAGTTGGGACTAACCTAAATTCTGAAAAGTATAAAAGGTGAATATGGGCCCGTTCGCCTATAATGTGATATGATAAAAAGATGTATTTATAAGATAATCATATGTGCGTTTGTTGTCAACCTGTAGTTTGACATTCACAAAATTATTTGTGCAAAAATAATTGAGTTAAGAGCACAATTTCAGAATATGTAATCAAGACAATTTATCTTGATAATATTGATAAGTATTCAAGGTCCTATGACATTATGTGTCAGAGATAGTGAAATCATTGCTTGTGAAAATAAAACTTCATGTGTTGATCTAAAATATGATACCGCATACAAAAGTAAATTGTATGCATCAAACCAATAAATTATGATCAGATTTTCTTTCAATCGATTTATGGTTAAGGACCAAATATTTTTCATCTTATTATTTTGATATGTGGTATATAATCAATGAATATACATTGATGCACAAGGATAGATTCTTCAAAGATTGAGATATATGTTAGTTTGTCTAACATAAGGGGGAGACTAGAAGCAACACAAGAGTTGTAAATACATCTATTAAATGTGCCTTAAGGATAAAGTCTATGACATGCATAAAGAATGATAGACTAATCAATTCTAAATAAAATAATCCTTGAAAAAGGGGGAGGATCAAAGAATCATAATGATCATAATAAGGATACAATATGCTCTTGAAGATCTTACGACATAGCACTTTATAAATCGTCATAAGAGGGGTAGCTACCTAAAAATAATGAAGTGATGAGATGTCAATAAATTATGTCGTATTGTGAATCAATGCAAAATGATATATCATTTACAGTACCTATAATACAGTATCACGCGATATTGTAAAAGATTTTTATAATATAAATTCTACAACTATTAAAGCATGCTGGTATAGAAATAATTATCAAGTGAAAAGTGGAATGGTGCATCTTGATAAGTGTAAAGCTTATTTGACTTGCAATCTAGGTACTAGAAGATGTCATACATCTAATGTTGAATGTTGTCACTTAACAAAATTGAGATGAAAATATCGGATGAGTTCAAAATCTAAAGCATATACAAGTTTTTGAAAAACTTATTTATCATCCTCATAAGGATTAAATTGATTCAAAATGCATAGAGCATATACAATTATTATTATGCAAGTTGAGGACTATAATTAAAACTCTTGAAGAGTTTTCAAAAGACAATAGATTATTTGATTAAATAAGTAGAAGTAAGGAACTTGCAGAATTTTTTGATTATGAAGGAAAGATTCATAAAAGCAGATAGAAGAAAACTTATTTCATCAAGGTTTTTCTACACTCATGAGCTTGGTATTTCATCAAGGTTTTTCTACACTCATGAGCTCCCAAGAATGATGATATCAACATGCAACATGTTTGTTCAAGTAATACTACCATTGATTTATCCACCAATTCTCTACCAACTACAACTTTCAAGAAGATGATGCTCAAGCTTGAAAAACGAAGATTCTAGTCTCTAAATTAATGTTGTCACTAGGGGGAGTTAATACGCGTTATACTCTTTTTTCCTCACAAGATTTTGTCCCACTAGGTTTTTCTTGTAAGGTATTTAATGAGACATCCATAATGCATATTATTAGATATGTGTACTCTTTTTTCTTCACTAGATTTTTTTCCTATTGGGTTTTATCTAGTAAGGTTTTAACGAGGCACATAATCTACCGACATTAAAGGGGGAGTGTTATAAACAATTTGTATTATAGTGAATGTCTAATTATGTAGAGTCCTTGTAGGATATGGTTAGGAATCTCACTTGAGGATCAAGTAAGGTTTTCCTTCATTGTACATAAGATTTGTGAAAGATCTATGAAAATTCTGAATATACTTCAAGAGAAATAAGAAGTCTTTTATATTCTCCCTACTTTATTCTTCTTCTAAATTTATATAGTTTCATAACAACCGTAAAATTTTTGAATATAACTTAAAGTTATATTTGAAACTTAAAATACCAACAATTTTGTTTTTACTTGTTCATTTTTTAATTTATTTTATTTTCAAAAAAGTTCCTAAATTTTTTATTTTCATCAATATAACTTCATTTAAATTATATCTCATGTTCAAATAATATTTTATATATTAAAGACAAAAACATCTAAATTCTACATATTAACCGGAAAAAGTATTGCTAAACACAATTGCTCCAACTTCAAGTTGATTTTGTTTTTAATTTTCATAAAATTCCAAATATATATATGCTCTCACAATTTTGCAATATATAGGATACATATTCTCGTTATATGTAACTTTAACGTTTAATTATAACAAAAAATATATACCCTATTTATCTAACAAAAGACGTTAGACCAATCTCTTTCTCATATGTGATACCTATTCTTGTTTTAAGCCAATTCAACATATTAATGCATTAGGCACATTGATTTCAAAAAACAAACATAAGTAAAGAAAAGATATGTACTTTGATTCATATATCAATTATTACAAAAACAAATTAGGCCCAAGTCCAGCCACTCAAAGTTGTCCGCATAATTCATTTAGACACCTCAATTATTCTTCTGTCAATTGAACACTTTATTGTTTAAAAAGTCATTCCAATTAGACCACAAAATTACGAATGGCAAAAAAAAAACGTTGTAAGTCACTTTCCTTGAAGCGCGTTAATTTATTATAAAAATAATATTTTTTTTTCTTTTATTATACCTAAGTTAATTTTTTAAAAAAAATAACAAAAAAAAGAAGAAGAACAGTTTGTCTTCTTATTCTTCCCTATTCTATTCACCCACCACCCCACCCCAACCCCCATACCCATACATCAGGGTTATCTTCTTCCCCCGATCATTTTAATGATAATGATTCAAAATTTTATATCAGTGGTTATCTTCTTACCACCATTCTAATGGTGTCAACATTCTAGCATTTTGTTTCATTTATAATTTTCGAAGAGATTCTTTTCTCCAGTCTTTCTCTACCTAAAAACGAGATGAAGAAAAAGTTTAAATTAATAAAAAAGCGATGAAAAAAAATTGTCGGATTAAAGATGGAACTGTACAGGGAGGGGGGGGGGCGCCATTAATGGAGTTAGAGAAAAATGTTTGTTCCAGTTGAAGGCAGGGAAGTGGTTGTTAGGTTTACTTTTTTTTTGTCATTGTCTTTTACTGTAAAATAATTTTATTTTTCTTTACTTTATAATATAATGTTTAACTAATTTTGGTGAATTAAAAAAGAACATATGTCATTATTGAGTGGTAAAATGGACATGTCAGCGCGAGTTATTTCACACCTTTATCTATTTTTTGTTTATTCTCAAAAAAATGTTCAAATGGTTCAAATTTAGAATGGTTGAAATGTTCAATAGGTAATATATCTAGTTAAGGTGTCTAAATGAATAATCGGGACAAATATGAATGGCCGCACGTGACTTTGGCCAACAAATTATTCCTTGCACGCATCGCTTACCATATGGACTATTAAGTAAAACATTGTTATCAACCTAAAAAAAAAAAAACATTTCACGTCGATCGGCGATGGCGTTTCCGATTCCACCATGGCTGAATCAGTTCAGAGCTTCAGCAAATTCCTTCTTATCTCAATACGAGCCGTTAATTCTACTAATAACTCCTCTCTTCTCTCTTCTAATCGCTCGAATTCTTCAATCCATCTTCCTCGTTATTCACGAGCGAGGACTCAAAGCCACCATTATTAGCTTCGTTATGACCGCCATCAAGTATTTTCTCACATTCAACCCTTGCATCTCTTTAATTTCTCTTTAATCTGTTCGGAGCTCCGGAAATGATGTTTTGAGGGCAGTTTTTTTTTAGCGTTTGATTAGGTTTCTTATAATTAATTTTGACGCTTTCTGAGACTTTTAATATTTGTTTCTTAAATATAGGTTGGTGCCTGGTGTTAAGAAGCACATTGACTCTGAGAAGCAGAAGGTGAGTTAATTTTGAGCATTAAATACTCTGGTCTACTTCATTGAATACGGTGTTGTGTTTTTGTTTCTTTCAGTGATTATCACACTGACAAAGTTTGGTGAATTCCTGTTTGATTGTATAAAGTTGAATGAAAATTACTACCTTTCTTCTATGTTTATACACTTTGTTTGACTTAAAAAGGAGTTTAAGGTGTTAATTTGAGTTGTGCATTATACTAACGAAAAGAATGTAAACAGCTGAGAAATCATCAAATTGAAGTTTATAGTTTGGATTGTAAAATATAAATTTAAGTTCTTTCAAGTTGTGAAAATTATGTAAAGCAACATTATTAAAGGAATAGAGTCAAACATTTTGGAACATTCCAAGGTGGAAAGTGTGTTGTGTAAGTTGGAACAGGAGTACAGGAATAATAATCTTGAGTGAAATAGGTTGAGTATCAACTCATTCAAGCCATATATCGCGCCATTGTATTTAGATTTGCTTCATCTGGATGTTTTTAAAATTTTGACCTAGGCTAAATAATTTGTTGCATGCACTTGGAGTCGACTTGTTCAGCTTAAGAAAAAGAGCAGCCCAATGCACGAAGCATCCAACTTTCATGCAAGATTCAGGGAAGGGCCACATCCCAAGTAGATGTGATGTAGATTTTTTCAACTTGTTTTACAAAAATAATTCTAGCAAATAAAGTACCTGGTTAAGATTCTATTCTCACTTGTGCATCTATGTGGAAGCATTAAGAGTTTTCAATGATTAATGTCCTTTAGTTCTAATTATAAATCTGACATTCTCTGGCTTCAAAATTTGTTATCGAACTGAGCAGATAGTGGATAAGTTGCAAGGTTCTAGTAATAGAGATGGATGGAGAACTGAGTTGCCGAAGTCAGGTTTAGGAGATAACGTCCTAGTGCAAATGAGAGATGAGAAACAAAAAGATGTGACATGGCAGGGCAAATGTTCGGGCACCGTGTATGTTTCCATAATTATTGCACTATATAATATGTTATTAGCTAGTAGTTTGGAATTATATGTGTTTCTTGGTTAAATTAAACAATTTCTTTGCTCTTTATCCTGTGTAGAAAGATTAACAGATTTCTATTTTCTGAGCAGCTATATTGGCGGAAATGAGAATGAGGGACATTTTTCATTGATAAACGAGGCATGTTCCATGTAAGAGTGTTCATCCATTGTGTACATATGTATATTTAGTTGCTTTACTTGCACTAACTGATCAAGGGAAGGGTTGTTTCTTTTCATGTATCTTCTTCATGATAAACCTTCTGCCATAATAAATCTAGTCTAGTTATTGAGTGTATGATTAAACAGAAGAGGAAGAGGGAGCAAATTCAGTCTCTTGAAAACCTCCGTGTGGATGTACTACTTAATACAGATTTCAGGGGTTACAATAAACAACCAACATGTAGATTATTCTAGGTTGATTAAGACCTCAAAAAATATATTTAGTGGGTTAACTATGCTTCAGGGCATATAGGAAATGTCATACTTCACATGCTGACCGTGCTGGACGGAAGATGGAATTGAACCTACGAAATGCTTAGCAACTATTAAACGGAGTTTTGGATGCTCTCATAGCTCTACAACCTCTTCTTTTTTTCCTTTTAATGTGGATTGGTAACTTTACCATGTTATACCCCTTGATATATTTGAATCAATTATCCTTTTCTCATTAATCTAAGTGCATTACTCATCCGTGGTGTATTAGCTCTGTCATCTGGCAGATATTGTTTCTGATTTTTTTGAACATCTTGGATTAAAACAATAGATCTCAAATCTGTTGAGTTGTTTTAGCCCAAGCAACATATGTTGACATTTATGTTCATCTGTGACTGTCTTGAACAAAGAAAGCACGATACTCTGCCCATGCTAGTGTATCTGAGTCATGTAATCTATCTTATTATCGCAATGTGACTAGATTTTAATAACATCATTGTTAACTAATTAGTTTTTTCTAAAAAAAAATTTATTTATCTTCAGATTCTTCTTTGTTGTTGTCATGGGAGGGAATGCACTTGTTGAGTTTTCTTTTACAAGCAATACGCCTTCCATTTAAGATTTCTTATCATAAAACTTTCCATCTCTGCTTTCAGTATGAATAGATATTTCTTATTTCAGGTTTGCACATACCAATCCACTACATCTGAGTGTGTTCCCAAGCGTTGTTAGATTCGAAGCAGAAGTGGTTGCGATGACAGCAGCAATTCTTGGTAGTAAAGAAAAGGCTTCTGGAGGAAAAATTTGTGGAAATATGACATCAGGGGGGACTGAAAGTATATTATTAGCAGTTAAATCATCACGTGACTATATGAATGCCAAGAAGGGCATCACAAAACCAGAAATGTAGGTGCTGCTCTTTTCCTCTGTTTTCTTTAACATCCAGCCGTAAAATATCAGTCTCTAAATATAGTGAGTATCAATAATGACTGTAGGATAATACCAGTTTCCGCACACTCAGCATACGACAAGGCTGCACAATATTTCAAGATCAAGTTGTGGCGTGTCCCTGTTGATAAAGAATATCGAGCAGATGTTAAAGCTATTAACCGATATATTAACAAAAATACTATCATGGTAAAGTTTTGACTTTGGGAAGTTTTATGATCATTTTCCCTGATTTTAAGCAAAAAGTAACAATGATTAGTGGCTGGCGTGTTCCCCCATATTTTCATCCACCTTTTGATTTGGTGCTCCTTCCCATTTCCCCTCAGAGAATCTCAAGACAGAGACTCATGAAATGAGCCTTGACTCTGAACGATTGCATGAGAAGTCATAATTTGTAGGTTACTTAGCCGACGTCTGAATGAGAGACCTTATAGATGTCAAGTATTTAATCTGCTCACTAAAACATATGAGTATACAGATTGTTGGATCGGCACCTGGTTTTCCCCATGGCATAATCGATCCAATTGAGGTAAGTGCGTGGATCTTTTCCCAATTTCTAAATCTTTTATAAATACTGCTAAGTATAATGGATTTTTGATCCTTTACTCGCTAAATTTCCTAGTTAAATTCTCTTTCAGGAGCTTGGTGATTTGGCTTCTAGCTACCAAATTTGTTTCCATGTTGACCTTTGTCTTGGGGGCTTTGTCTTACCTTTCGCTCGTAAGTTGGGGTATGTTTGATGTACTTTGTTTCCAGGTTAAGTAGAATGCTCTGTACTAACTGTTTATCTAATTTTGTACTTCTATTGCGAGGTGGACCTATACTTCTACAAGAAGTTCCTTTTGCCTTGCCCTCCCATTGTGCAATGTACAAGTTCTTTGAGAGTCCGAGACCTATCAATGTGAGTAGTCCAAATCCAGATGACAAGGGAATGACCGGACCGACGTTACATGTATGTAAATCGAGCAAGTTCGCGTACCATATCTATCTATAGATAACCACACTTTGTCTATTATGTTCTTGCTCATCACTGTACAGATACCCTGTACCTCCATTTGATTTCACTGTTCAAGGAGTAACCTCAATCTCAGTGGATGTACACAAGTATGGGCTGGCCCCAAAAGGAACCAGTGTAGTTCTATACCGAAATCGTGAAATACGGAAGGTATAAAGGGCTACTTTCTGCCCCTTCTCTGCAATCACTGTTTAGCATTCAATTGAAGCATGTCTAAGCAGAAATTATGGATTTTTTTAATTATCCAGTTTGTGAGAGTTCATCGGAGATTAGACTTGTTCCTTTGGATATATTCTTCTCTATGACGAAATTTTGTTTTCTCTTGATTATGAACTTTGTAAGTTCATCCTTAATATAATATGTAGCCTTTATGTGACTGGAAATATTGTCTGGAATTTTAATGGTTTTTCTTGAATTTTAATGGTTTTTCTTTCTGAGATACCCTCTTTACCTTTCCCTTATCAATGTCGAAGTTGCAGAGAGAGCAGTATAGTATACCTTGAAACATTTGGTACGATGGTTCTACTTCATGTGCAATGAGTTGATACATTATGCTACACATTCAATTTATATGTATTTGTTTTAAAAGTAATCTGAGATCTTTTACATTTTCTTACTCCTGAAACATGTGCGGGGACTGGATGATCTTATACATTTTCTTACTCCTGAAACATGTGCGGGCACTGGACTAATTTGCTGCTGGTTCTTACATGTTAACAGCATCAATTTGTTGCTGGTAAGTTACTCATGTCAAAGAAGTATCCATTATTTGTAGCTTTGCTACTGACTCAAGGAAAAAAATCTCTATGAACTGTTGGTGGGGCAATTGATGTGATAATAAAAACTATATCTGCACTGCGATCAACTTCAGTGAAAGGAGTTTCCAGGTGCTCTGAACCTTAAATACATTATCAGAATTTTTTTTTTTTTAAAGAATAAATATTCCGTGAAACCAATTTAGTAAGAAAAATCAAATGTGTACCCTTGCAATAAAGTAAGTGGCCATGATCTGAGATAAGTTGCTATTACCTTTTGCCCTTCCACTTATGGAAAAAGAAATCACACTCTCTTTACCTGCGAAAAAAGGTAATAATTCTTAGGAAGTTCTGATGACATATCCCTTGTATTCACATGATAGTGACTGAGTGGACTGGTGGGCTTTATGTTTCTCCAACAATTGCTGGAAGCAGAGCTGGAGGTCTGATAGCTGGGGCTTGGGCAGCAATGATATCTTTAGGCTCCGAAGGTTATAGACCTTTCTCATTCTTGTTGGTTATCTCTTGGCATTTCCGTTTCTCGTTAGATGATGTTGTCACACCAGCGCCACCACGCCGCTTACTTCCCGCTCGTACGACGCCGTGAGCACGGCGCCGTGAGGAACATGTGTGATATATCGGACCGTATGCTCCAGACGATCACTAGGCAGTAAAACTTCGCATACCCTACCGGTCAGGCCGCGCTCCCGCTATAGTTCATTGGCTGCAGATCGGGCGCCAGCGTACGGACAGTAGGAGGCAAGGGCATGGAAGCTACCGTTCAATTCTTTTCCAGTCTAAGTACCATTGTACCTCACAATGATTCTACCTTCAGGATACAAGACATTCCAGAACTGTTTGTTATTGGAAGGCCTGATATGAGTATAATTGCTTTTGGATCTGATGTTGTAGACATATTTGAAGTCAATGATGTACTGTCGTCCAAAGGCTGGCGTTTAAATGCATTACAGAGACCTAACAGGTATTGCAACTGCACATGATGCACACTTTAATGTAACGAACTATTTCATGCTGACTGCTGGAAGCTTTCATTCTTCCAGCTCTATGCGTAAAGTTAAAAACAATTACCAGAAATTGACAGTTTTCGTCATAATCCTTGGATTAATTTGGGCAGGAGCAGTCTTCATCTTTTGGAAATAATACTTCTAGAATTCTAAGTACATAAATGGGAATACTCTTCTTAGTTGTTTGTATTGCATATTCGTTTCAGTGTTCATATTTGTGTGACGCTTCAACATGTACCAGTAGTTCAGATTTTTCTGAAGGATCTTAGAGATTCCGTGCAGACTGTAAGTGTGTCACTTCCATCTTTTTCTCTCCTTTGAATTTCCAATATCATAAATCTTTACAACTAGCATACCAAGATTTTCCTGTCAAATGAAATGTGGTTATCACTTATCAGTACCAGGAAAAGCTTATTGAAGGCGGCTTACCATGTACTGTTTAGGCCAAATGTATATCTTGTCAGCACTGCTCATATTTAGGGGCTTGAAAGTTTTATCTGTCTTCTGGTGCACTTGCTAAACAGGAAATGATCATTATTTTCCCCTCATAAATTTTTCTGGTCGGGATCTTTTACTTGGCCGTGTTTTAACCAATCAGATAACTGTATGAATTTAAGGCTCAGTTATTTTAGATGTATCTGTTCCTTCATAACCGCTTACTTGATTCTAATTCGATTCTTATCTTTGAAGTATATGTATACTATGTGATTTTCTGTTGAGAGGTCATTTATAGTGTTCTCCCCCATCAGGTAAAAGAAAATCCAGGCCCAGTTAACGGAGGGTTTGCTCCAATCTACGGTGCCGCAGGGAAGATGCCAGATAGAGTTATGGTTCAAGATTTACTGGTGGAATTTATGGACAGTTCATGCTAGTCATTTCTCAGCATACTGTTTGCATAGTTACTGCTGAATAGAAAAAATTGCAAGGGTTAATTAATATTGGATTTTCTGCATTATGGTTAATACAAACTGAATGTTAACAATTGAACACTGTTGATTCTTTTGTACTTGCTGAATGCATGCTAAAATATAATTGGTGGAACCCCTAAAATTATTATTACCATGGTATGGACAATATCTCTGTAGCTGTATCCTTTGTGTTGAAACATGAGATGCTGCTGGATTTACCAGTTTTCTGGCTGCTGCACTCAACTTTGCTTAATTTGTTACAGAAGAGCTGATTTGTAGGGAAAATTGTTAGTCTATTCTCTTATTCAACTCGAATTATGCTAGAGAAACCTTTGTGATGCGAGAGAATTCCCTTGTACACTCAACTTGTCATATTGGAGAATAGACATAAATACACATGTAAACTTGTTTTGAAAAGTTAGTTATAGACCTAAACTATTAGGATGATTTATTACACAATTATACTATTTAAAAATGAAAACAAAACCCTATTTTCATCACCATCCTACCCTACCCCAAATCATGCCTCTTCTTCTTCTGCCTCCTCTTCTTTCTGTTCTTCTTCTACCCCCTCTTCCTTTTCCTCTTCCTCTTCTCTGTCGTCTTTCTTTTCCTCTTCCTCTTCCTCTTCCTTGTCTTCTTCCTCTTCTCTGTCATCGTCTTTCTTTTCCTCTTCCTTGTCTTCTTCCTCTTTCTCAGTCTCAAAATGTGAAATCTCATGAGAGTTGTCGGTTTACGATTTCGAGTCTTTTTGAGGATTTGAGGTCCTAAAATTGTACCCACTTTTGACTAATCCAATGTACGGTTCGTTGGTCTTCCTACAGTTTGCACATGCCATCCATCGTTCCCAACTTATACCTTCAAAATTTTACTAAGTCTATGACTCAACTACAAGGCTTACCTATGATTCATATATGGGATGATGACCCATATCGGTGAACCATAAAAAGGGTATTGAAACTTGACTTTTAAGATTATTTAACCCACCACCCATAGTCTCCACCTACGACCCGTTAGAGCACCTACTAACCGTAGGTTGGGACCGTAGACACAAACACCATCTATGAAAGTCTTGCTAGTTGGGCGGTTGATGGGTTGATAGTTACGCTTGCCAGCTAGGTTGAGAGTTAATTGATTGAGTTGATTTTCACCCTTGCTAGTTGGTCTGGGAGTTGATTAGTTCTTGGATTTGGATCTAGATTACTCTTTTGTCTTGTAGACATAACTATTTTTTGTACTTGTTGGGCTTATGGGGTCCATTTTGGTTTTATATAACACTAAATTACTTATATACACAACTTTACTTACCTTATTCTCTATTTTAACCTACTTTTTTGAAATATTTCATAAATCCCTTATTTCTCTCAATTCCTAAAACTTTCAGGTATATAAAATCAATTAGCCAAAACCCACGCTTACTACTCTATTTTCACTCCTCTTTTCTGTTTCTAAATTCACTCCACATTCTTGGCAGTTACAATTTTTAAATTAATCTGATTTTCTCAAAAGGATTCTCTCTCTCAAGTCAATCAATTTCAAACATGTGAATAAGTAGGGTTTTTTCTTCTCCGTTATTGTCTTCTTCCATTTCTTTTTCCAAATGTTTTCTTAATACATATGGGTTCTTTTAGTATTGGGGTTACTCAACTAAATTCTTCTAATACTAATATGAGATTTTGGGTTCATCTCATCCTCCTCCAAAATGTCGTAGACTTGCTATGGCAATATATTGACAATGTTTTTATTGTTAATCTAATGAACTACCACAATGCATCAACAATATGATTACATTATCGATATGTTGAAAAGGAAAAGGAGAAACAGATCAGATTGTTGGATTTTTTTTTCTTGTTCATCTTTTTCTTTTGATAAATATGGATTCAGATTTTTAATGTATCTAATTATTTTTATTTTTTAAAATTAATGATAATGTTTTCTTTTCAATATTATGATACATTACAATTTCATCACGCTTCGTGTTCAAATTGTATAATCTACTATATATCAATTGTTGTTATGTATTTGTAGTGTTTAATTTTGGTTCACACTTATTTAAATTAGAAGATTAAGTGATGTACACATTACTCAATAAATATAAGATGTAATTTATGGTCTTACACTATGAGATTTATGTCAATTATACTAATATATTCATATTTTGAGGAGTTGTTCTAATTTTGTGAACTTATTGATACAAAAATAATGTTCAATAATAATAGACATTTTTGTATATATGTGGAGTTGGTGTAATTATGTGAAGTTATTGATACAAAAATAATATTAATTGTTGTATCATTCAAAACATGTACTATTAGAGTGTGTATCAGATACACAAAATTCATTAAAATGTATCAAATACACACATAAGATACATTGCAAGTTACTATTGTAATTCAATATTTGTATATTTATATGTTGAACAATTTTTATATCATGTTCAACTAGTGGACATTTAGTATCAAATATAAAAATCTTTGAAATTTATCAATTTCTATTGAAAATTAGTTATTCTTTTTTATCATTATGTATCAACTAAACATTAAGATACTTTGTAGTTATAATTATGTATCATATAATTAACTTGGCATGTTTCTCATGATGATTCATTTTATGTAGTTGCTTTTGTTGAGTTCCTTAGTAACGAAATCATCATCACTTCAAATAATTTTCGAGCTGATTATCTTCACACAAGATATGAAGCATTATTATGGCTATACAGTACTGAAAAAGTTAAGTTACACTATTTTCTCACATGATGTATCAGATACATTATTTATCAAAATTTAACAAAATTATTTATTACATGTACATTCGATCATATTTACAAATGTTAATAATTTGACAATATTATTAAATCATCATCACCATAACTGAACACAAATCTAAACATATTTATATTTCATTATAGCAACATTTCAACATATTGTATTGGAAATACATAAAAACACAATACATTGAAGTGTCTATACTTGTTATAGTGGAAAATAATTGAATCGAAATTATAAAGTGAAACATCAATGTTTTCTAAAAAAATCTATTAAAAAGTTTATGTCAATCATCTTTAGTAAATAAATACAAGTCCGTGTGTTATGACCTTGCCCACAACGTCCACAACAGTTTGTGTTTGTTGTTGGCTTTTCATCTGCATTCTTCTTCTTTTGATCGTCCATGCATCCTTTTGTATCTCAGTGGCAACACAATTTCTTTCGAAATAGACTCGTGAATCGATCAATACATAATTTCTGTTATATCATATATCTTACAAAACGACTACTAACTCGTGTATCACATAAATATTATACAAGAAAGCACAACAAAACAACAAGATACATACCCATCTATATTATACACACTTTAAAAATTGTGTCTTGTAAATAGAGAAATCGACACAATTCATAAAATTAAATTATTACGACACTCCCCTATAGAACGATACATTTACAACTTACATCAAATGTATCGATACATCATTGAAAACACATCAAGAAATTCATATCACAAAATTCAACACGTACAAAAAAAGCTTATGATTATATAATGTATCTAATAATAAGATATCTAATGTATCAACTTGCAACAAATAATATAGGTTTACCAATTTATTCATATACAAAATAATTTATCACAAAGAAATCACCATATATTTTCAAACTTACAACACATGCATTGATAAATTGTACTAAACACACATTGCAATTCAAATACAAACACCAATATATGTAAAACATATACAAGATACAACATATATAATGTATAAACCTACAACACATAATGTAGCATATGATTTGACACACAACACAATATTACAAAATCAGAAACCTTTTTTTGTCAGATCTTTTAATTTGAAAATTGAAATTACGCTTTACTTTGTATTTTACCATTGCACTCAATAAAATTGTTTTATCCTATGCATTTGCTTCACTTTCACTTTGATATCGTTCATATCTAATCTCAGTTTTCTAGACTCCCGAAATACTTAATAAGATGAAAATATTTATTTTGAATCTTATCAATTTCGAATGGACAAAATACAAATATACTAAGAACAAAGAAAAGAAATTAGAGATTTTATAACCTTCATAACTCACCTCGTTCACCCATTTTTTTTAATATGTCAACAAAATCGATATATTCATCTTTTTGTATTTGCAACTTCATCGAATTTTTTAAGATTAACACTTTTTTGATATTAATGGTTGTTAAATGAAGAAGATGTAATTAGAAATTTGATATTTGTAAATTTGTTACCTATTGGGATATGGACTGATAAGAATCAGTTAGGCGTTAATCAGGGAGATTTAAATAAGTAAATATATATTTAGCGCATTAATCAAGGAAATTAAAATAAGTAAAAATGAATTTTACCTGATTTATTCCTTTTTAAGCTCAAGAAAAAGTTGTTTACAATGTATCACATATAATGTATCCGGACGATAAGTATGAATCCGACTGCCTCTTTTTCTAAGGGGTTTTTGTAAATTAAAAATTAGTAGGTATAGGATGTAATTTAGATCTTACACTATGTGATTCCTATAATTTATTCTTTATTCAAACTTCCGCATGATTGTATCTTCTTGGCTTATGGGGTCCAACTAGGTTTAGTTTAATTGAACTTAGATTCACTTTTGATATGCTCGTGTGCCTTCTTTTCATATCCCCTTTGGCATCTACTTGTGTCTAGATTCTATCTTATCATATTTTCTTTATCTTTCTTTCTCTGTCGGTCTATAATACCTACTAAGTACCTTTGTTTTGATATTTATGCTATACTTTTCATCTTTTCGTGATGCAGGTCCTAATTCCAGCAACCGGTGGCAATTGTTCATGTTGTCCTTTGTAGCTTGTGGATATCGGAGTTGAGGGCGATCATTTGGCATTTTGGATCAACTTGTCTCCTTCTGTACTTATGTTAGCTTGAATTTTGCCTTCGAGTTGACTCGTTGTAGTCCATTTTGCGGACTTTTATTTATCTTGTCAAATAACTCTGTACTCATGACTTTCAGGTTTTTGAAGGTTTCCATTGTATATAATTTTTGGTTTGCTTTCCGTGTTTATCTTTACTTATTCTTAGCATTATTTTCTGTTTATTTCTAACGTGTACCCACTACTTGTCATTCTGAACATGAGTCATGTAACACCCCGTAGTCAAAACAGGCCAAAAACAAGCTTTAAAGAAAAAAAAATATGCAGGTGCAACCAACGGTGGCATCGACGGACCGTAGCCTGACCCACGGTCCGTCCTGCACAACCTTCGATGGGATCAAAAACTCCCAAAAATTTCATCCCAGAAAAATTGGTTAGGTCTTGAATGACGTACGGACTTACGGTCCATAGGTCAGACGACGGTCCGTAGTCCATGACCGTCGATCACTACTCCCTTCATACACTTTCTGACAAGATCTAAGGATGACCAGCACGGTCTGTAGGTGAAAAATTTACAGAAAGTTAATGGGAAATACATTTGGGTAAACTTCAAATGATCATAACTCTTATGTCAAAATGAATTAGGTATCCCATGACCTACCTAAAGATAGATAATTGAATTAGATTTCCATAGCCACCAACCTTGCTACAATCGAACCTCCGAGTAAAAAAGTTATGCCCATTTTAGTATAGACCTATCGAACAGGCCCAATCGACGGACCCAACGACGGGGCATCGGTCAGACGATGGACCATCAGTCCTAGCCGTCGTTTGGTCCAACAAAAACTTTACCAGTGGTCTTTTTGACTTTCTCACTCCGTTTAAACCCTAAGTTACGTTGTTTTGACCTTAAATCATCAGATTTTAATCAGTTTAAGCCTAAAAACATAATTAAAACATATCCAAGTCAAATCATTAAATCAAAATTAAGAAATTAGAAGCAAGGGAGGAGAAAAGGATCAAGAACCCTAGTTCAAGAATGCAACAAGCTCCAGCAGTTCCAGCCCCAAACTTTAGTATTTTTCCGTGGATTTCATCACCTGGTATGTGGAATTTCACTAGTTGATTCCTTTCACCCATTGGGTCCCTAGTTTTCAGTCAGTTCTTAATTCTCTTATCATAAATTTATTAGCTATATATTCCAATTCATATTATTATGTTATTACTCAGATTATTGCATGAATTTCAGAACCCTAGCTTTGTATTTCTTTAGTTCTTGAATTACACATGCTTTGTCAGATATTTCAGCTATTTAGTTATACATGTCTCAGTTTTTAATGCATCATTAACAGATTAAATGTTGCATTCTCAGTTTGCATGTTCAGTTTTGAGCTATCCAATATTTACAGAAAATTCAAACATAATCAGTTAACTATATAAATCCATGGGAGTAGCATAATACCGAGTTGTACTAGGGTTCAACGTACCCAATTAGTCCCAGAACTACTAGCCAAGTAGGTTGTAAGTTCCCTCTGTGGACAATCAGTTTAGTGATCACACCAGCATGCCTTTATATCTTTGGCAGGGTATATTGGGTCCTCACGATGGGGCGTGTACATCGGACTCCATATTTAGATCATGTAGTTTTATTATCGGTTATTAGTAGCTCCCACAGTTCAGTCAGACTCTCTTGCATTGACCATTTATCATTATACTCAGTATCCAATTTAAGCATGTTATAAATTGGTAGTTCCATCCAGTTAGCTCAGAATTCAATTTATCATGTCAGATTATTATACTTGCTTTTATGCTTGTTCAATTATGTTTTATTTTAGCTTTACTCTATTCTACATGCTCAGTAGCTTTCAAGTACTGACGCATACATGCGCTACATCTTCTCTTCATGTAGGTTCAGGTTCTCAGCATCCAGATCACGCATAGATCGATTTCCGATCTCCAGTTCAGAAGATTCAGTGGTGAGTCCTCATTCCTCGAGGACAACAGTAATGAGTGTCATTTCAGTCATTAGTCATTTAGTTTTAGTTTTTGCTAGATTAGTTGGGGCTTGTACCGGTATTTCTAGTCAAGATTAGAGGTTTATTTTAGACATAGTTAGATTCAACTTAGTATTGAGTTAATATTTTCATTGTATTGAACTCATCAGTTTTCATATATCAGTTTTAGCATAAGGGTATTCCCCATCTTTTCATATTAGTTATGATTTAGCTTCCGCATCAGTTTATTATCTTTAGTATGGTCATGATCATTTCATCAGGGTTAGCTTGAGATCACTTGTGGTTCTAAGTTCCGCGTTCGCGTCTCGGGGGTAGCTCGGAGCGTGACAAGTCAGCTAACCTACTGGAGGGTTTTAATATGAATCATAATGACTCAGATTGTCGGGTCGTGACATCTAATGGGTTATTGTAGGTGCCATCATGACTTGGTAAGTTGGGTTGAGACATACATGAAAAAAAAAAACTCTGAGGTAAGTATTTTTTTTTCTACTTAGAAAGTGAGTTTGGCAGTATGAGTAGATGTTTTCTCTGTTTGGGTTCATAACTGTGCTATTGAATCTACAATTAAGGTAATATCACCAATCCTTTGGGAAAACAATTACTTAGAAAAATAGTCCCTTTGAGAGATGTTTGACCTCGCCTCTATATCCTATAAAAATAGAGCTTATGAAATATTTATGAAATTGGGAAATAGATGTTCTACAAAGGTTGTATGGAATAGAATGAAGAGTTAGAGTTTTTGCTGGAAGAAGAACAAAATGAGTCTTTAGTGGTCCTTATCTTACCACACCACATATGGAGACACCTCATATAGGTAAATTGATTTGGCAACACGAGAAAAAACACCTATCACTTAGGTTTTCTGAGTATCTAAAGTTAAGTAAACAAATGTCTGATGAGATTTAGGAATGAGCATATTTTTTTAAAAAAAATGAAAAGTAGGAAGGAGAGTGATAAGGTTCTATTATCCATCCAAAGCAGTTGCTAAAGTTGTATTTTTTATTTAAGAATATTTGAAGTAATGTGCATATTTGAATACTTGAATATAACTTCAAATGTGAAATAAATAAATAGAAAATAAGATATAAATTGTGTTTCCATTTGATTTTTTATGATCAAACATCTATTTATAGATAAATTGGAAAAAAATATCTTCAAAAATAGAGTTAAACAGGTCAGTAAACTTTTGCAATATGCACATATTTTATAAATAAATATCATGATACAATTCTAATTGAGTTGGCTGATCTGATTTGTTGAACTAACAAGAGCGAGAGTTTATTCTGATCTATAATTCAGACTTCACAAACATTCTTTAAGTTATTTAGTTATATTATTTTATAATGATTAATTTTAAGTTATAGATTTATAAAGTTAGTTCAATTTTATAAGTTATGAAGTAGGTTCTTACTTACTAATTTTTAAGGTTTCGGATTAATAATAGAAAATTATTTTTTATCGATACAAAATCAGAAACTAAGAAAAATCATTTATTAGGAATAATTTAGAAGAAGTTAACTATTTTTTTTTCCTGAAATGAAGAACAAACTCTTAAAGAACTAATTGATTACTAATAGTTTATTAAAGTCATCTATTCTGTTAGGATATTGCCCAAATTTTCTTTACTTATTTGAAGTTTTATATTTTCTAATGAAAAAGACAAAGCATTACTATAAATGTTATTATTTTTCTTGAAGGAAAATATAATATTATTTCATATTTGGCTTGTTCTTTACTTTAAGGAAAATGTTTTAGAGTAGCTAGTCGTTTTATTGTAAGAAAAGCTTTTAGGACTCTATAAATATAGTTTTGTTTCTTGTAACATAACACAACAATAACATCGTCATTTAAAAACTTTTGTTTATGGGGAGATTTATTCTCTCTACAGTTTCAATATTTTTTTATATTAGTTTTGATATAATGATATTTTGATTTTTAGTATAAGTTTTTGTTATCTGGTTTATCAACCATAAGATTTGCAATTGTAAGCTTCCACTTGACGTCATAATCACCCCTTTATAACCAAACAAGTGGTATCAAAGCAAATGGTCTAACAATCACATGGTTCAATGATTCAATGACTGAATAAAATTAAAGACAAGCTCAAGTGGTCTCAAATCAATTTGCAATCAACGTGATGATAATGAAGATTTTTGTGCTACTACATGTGGAGAAATTTTTTAAATATGTTTTCAATAATACTCTGCTGCTCCATCCTTTGAAACAAAATAATTTTTCAACATTTTCAACCCCTGCAAACTTTTAATGCTCGGACTTCACTTTTAACTCATGCATCAAACTACTAATACATGAGCTTCACTTTTAACCCATGCATCTTACTTTAACGCATGAGCTCAACTTTTGACTCATGCATATTACATTTAACGCATCAGATGAATTTTCAACCCTGATCATAAATTTTAACACAGGGCTCCAATTTTAACTCATACCAATTTTCAAATCATGGTAAAAGCAGTGATACATGAAAATTGTGTGAAGAAAGAGGACCAAAATTATTATGCCAAGAAATTCAAGACAAAAAGGGAGATTTATTAAGATTTTGCCCTGATTTTCTTACTTTATTTGAAGTTTTATTTTCCTAAAGGAAAAGACAAAATATTACCGTAAATATTTTTACTTTTTCTGAAAGAAAAATATAATATTATTCATTTGCTTTATTCTTTCCTTTTAGGAAAAAGTTTTGGAGTAGCTAGTCCTTTTCTAGTATGCAATTTTTTTAGGACTCTATAAATATAGGTTTGTTTCTTCCAACATAACACAACAATAACATCCGGAATATAGTCGTTTAGAGACTTTTTTTATGAGGAGATTTATTCTTTCTACAGTTTCATTATTTTTTTTTATATTAGTTTTGATATAATAATATTTTGATTTTTAGTATAAGTTTTATTTATCTGATTTATCAACCATATGATTTGCAATTTTAAGCTTCCTTATGACGTCATAATCGCTCCTTTATTGTCCAACATATTCATGAGTTATTTAGAATTCATTATGACCAAATAAAATCTCTTTTGCAAAAGCTGTGAGATTCACACTTGATGTACCATTTTTCTTCATAGCTTTCGTATCTAAATAAATCCATTTTTCTTGACATTTTTGCTCAGTTCTTTCCCTTCTTTGATGCCTTCCATCACGATCATGATTCATATATTAAAATCATCTTTTTCCACGACACCACCTTCATTGGAATTAATCTAAACTATTTTTCTAAATATCTTGAATGAATTTTGAGTTACAAACTTGATCATTCTAGATCTGACATGCCGCAATAGGTATCTCAGATGCTATTCTTTCTAAAGTTGAATTTCATCCAAAGTGAGTCAGAACACAACCAAAAGAAAGGTGCTTTAGAACTTTCACTTTTGAGCACCAACTCACTATCTTCCCCTGATTTTCAAGTTCATATTTGCAACTCAAACTGTCCTCCATCTCATCCCCGTCTTGCCCTTCCATAATCACCCACAAGAATGGCCTTCTACATTTTAGCAACCCCTGACCAATCTCTTCCATCAATTGATTTGATATTTTGGAGTAACTATCAAATGCTATGTAGATAACTGATCCCTTATCCTTTGAGTTCAAGCAATCCATATAATTCCTTGAACTTATCTCAATCATATCAACTCGAAAAATATTATCATCAAGAAAAATTGAAGGAATTGAAGGCCTAATTTCCACCATAGTCACATGCTTTAAAATTCCCAAAGCATCAAATTTCAAAGCATCAAAAGTATTCACAAGAACTCTTGGATTTTCTTCACTATCTAACATTTCAATTTTTCCTTTAATAGACTTAGCTCCCCAGTTGGTACTCTCCACGTCATCAAACACAAAAGAAGAAAAATCAATTGGATAAGTGGTGGAAATCCTTTTAACTCGATTATTTTTCTTTACCATCACAATTGTTAAAATAATCAGAATATTCTGTGAATCTATAATAGTAAACATAAAAAATTGTGTCTGGTTGGATCCAAAATAATGTAGATGGGATATTTATTTTTTTGGCCATTGTGTTGGGAAAACGCGGACACAGCACCAAGGCATTTATGGTAAAAGTTAACTGAATAAAATGGAAAATAATGACACCACGTCAAAATTTTACGTGGAACCCTTCTGAATAAGGGAAACCACGGGCCAAGAGGAGCACTGATATTACTATAGTAAGGAATTTTACATTAAACACTGTGTAGTCACGAATACAACATCTACGTACGCCTACTCACAAACACTTCAAAGGACAACAACTCTTTTTGGTTTCCGTCTTACTAAAATACGCTCACACTCTATTTTTCTTCACAGACTATTTTCTTGTATAGTCTATGGAATAACCTCACGTTGCTCTCAAAATGGTTTTCTCTCTAACTTGTGTGTTTCTACAATGAGCAGAATGCTCTATTGATGAAGGATAAAACCTACCTATGTCATAATGACATATGTAACCATAGCAAAGTCAAAATGGGTTGCAATCTTACTCATTTGCCACTACCAAATCGTTCTTTTCAACTCCATTACTATTCCTTTTTAAACACGTGCTTGTAACCATTGAGTAGCTAAAAGTTTGACTAAAATGGATGGATTCAACAAATCTCCCCCTCCCAGTCCCATTTACCTGAAGAAGGTATCTTCAACTTCTTTAGAGAGAGCTCTACCCACAGAGTTCTTTGCATAACTCGAACTTGTCTTTTGTGTAAATCGACTTGGGTCAGCATATCTGGCAGGATTTTCACTTGTGTGAATCTTTTTGACAGTGAAATGATTCATTCTCACTTTCTCACGAATCCAATATATCTACGTCATGTGTTTTGTTCTTTGCATGGTACATGGATTTCTTCTCAGTCTATTGGCACTCTGACTGTCACAATAGACAAATACTCATCTGATCAAACCAAGCTCTGAAGAAATCGCTTTAGCCATATCAATCTCCTTGCCTGCTCTCAGTAGCCGCAATAGTACTCACTTCATTGTAGATGGCAAACACATTTCTCAACTTTGCTCCATGATATAGCTCCCCCTGCAAAATTAAACAAATATCCAGTAGTGGCGCTTTTCTGTTATCAAGGTCACCTGCCATATATCAGAATCTGTATAGCCTTTCAAGATTGGATTTGATGCTCCAAAACACAAGCATTGCATCTGCGCTTCCTCTAGATACCTGAGTACTCCATTTTCACAATCTTCCCAATGCTCTTTTACCCCGGATTTTTTAGAGAAATCTACTACAACAACAAAATGCGTGAGCAATATCAGGTTCTAAGTGGCACACCAGTGAATACATTAGACTTCCGACAACGAGGAATAGGAACTTTGGCCATGTGTCTCTTTTTTCCTCCCGAGCTGTCCTAGGACACATCTTCTTGGCTCAACTCATCTGACCATCAGAGTATCTAACAGGCTTAAATTTTCATATTGAAGCGCTCCAGTACGCGTTCATGTACTTTTCTGGACAAATAAATCTCCTTTTATCTCTAAGACAGTACTATTCTCATGCCCAAATGTGCTTGGCATGACCCAAGTCTTTCATAGAACAGACTTACACAACTCTTTCCTTTAGATCTCAATCTTGGAAGTATTTTTGCCCCACATCACAGTATCATCCACTACAACACAAGGATGATAAAATCATTGTCAAAAATTTTTTGTACAAATACGCTGATCTGAAGAAGTCTTCTTATAGCCCGCTCCCCCCATAACAGATTCAAACTTTTTGTACCACTGTCTGGAGCTTGTTTAAGGCCATAAATCGACTCTTTTAAGTTTGAATACAAAATTTTCTTACCATCTACTGTGAAAACCCTCAAGGGTTGTTCCCTATAATCTCTTCTCTAGGTCACACGTCGTAAGGAAACCGGCTTCACGATCCATCTGCTCATCTCTAAATTAAGACTAGCAGCCAAACCTAGAACTGTGCGAATCGAGGACATTTTTCCAACAAGGAGAAAATATTTTCGTCAAAGTCATACCTTTCTTTGACCGAATCCCTTAACAACCAATCTACTTTGTACCTGGGCTTCAAGTTTGTGTTCTTCAAACTTTAACTTTGAACACCCACTTGTTTCTTCAAAGCTCCTCATGCCCTTGGGCAATTTTACCAACTCATATTGATGGTTCTCAATGCAAAGACTTCAATCTCGTCTTGCCTGGCTTCAATCCATTGGTTTCTTGTGTCATCTTCCTGGCCTCCTCATAACATTCAGGTTCTTTTCTCCCCCGTCCGTGAGTAACACACTATCCCTGGGTAATAACGGAGGAAGGAAACCGCTTCTTGTGGACCTTCGAAGCGGAAATTTATTCGTCCACAACTTCATGAGCACACAGGGATCATCAATAACAATATCATTGTTATTAAATCAACATCAACATGTGATTTGATACATGATTCTGGGCGTCACCATGATTATCAAAACCCAATACATCATGCACATCTTGTGTGAGAACTTCATCATGATGACCTATACCATCAAAATTTGAAGATTCTACCTTCTCCGCTTTGTCAATATCTTCAATTGTTTGAGTCTCCAATGAAAATATATCACGGCTTCTCACAATTTCTTTTCAAAATTGGTCATACTAGCCTGTAACCAATTCATCTAGGCCATATCCAATGAAATATGCATTGCTGTCTTGGCATCTAATTTTGACCTCTCATCTTTCGTCGGCACATGTACAAATCTTGCAACAAATACTCTCAATGGTCATAGAAACACCTTTCCTACCAAACACTATTGGGTACATACTTGCAAAGCAACAGCAGGAAATAGATTAATACTGTGCAGCGGTCATAAAGCCTCACCCAAAATGAGTTTGGCAACTTTGCTTCAGAGCAACATCTAACCTTTCCATCAGTCCTGTTCATCCTCTCAGCAAACCATTAAGCTGAGATCTTGGAGGAGTCTTCTGGTGTCCTATACCAACCTTGATTCTGCAGTATTCGTCAAATGGTCCACAAATTCACCACCATTATCAGTACGAATACCTTTCAATTTGTTTTTTTGTGTTTCTTTCCAGTTTTCTCTTTCAACTGAAGCCCTGAACTGCTTAAAGACACCTGAACACTTGGTCTTAGTCTTCAAGACCATCGACCCCAAAGTTTTTCTATAGCAATCATCAACTGAAAGTGACAAAGTAAAAGTTGCACACCCAATGTTCCTTTGTCTTCATTGGACCACATAAATCATAGTGGCACTAACTCAAGCACTCTGTCTTTCTCGAAGGAGGGTTGGACTTAAGGAAACTCTATTTTGTTGCCATCCAAGCAGTGCTCACATTTTTTTCAATTTAGCACTTTGGCAATTTGACAATAATTTTCTTTCTTGGCTAGAACATTAAGTCTTTCTTCGCTAATGTGGCTAAGCCTCTTGTGCCATAATGTTGAAGAGCTATCGCTCCTCAACCGCATTCACCATATCAACACAAGCAGAGGGCCGTAATCAGTCATAGACCACACGTTGTTACCACGAGCCACAACAAGGAACCCTTAATGATCTTCCATTTTCCATCACCGTTTGGGTAACTAACATATCCTTCTCATCTAAAACACCAACAGAAATTGGTGCAGACGAACATAAGGAGGCATGTTTCACATTTTTCAAACTATTATTCCAACCAGTTTCCCCACAATTGTACATACCAACCACCCTAGAAACAGTCCTCATTACCCATACCTCAAGGTTCCAAAATCACCAGGAGTGTAGGAAGAGAAAAATCCTTCCTTGATGTCACATAGATGCGTCCAGTGTCCTACAACCCGCTTGGACTCATCCAAGCAATATTTTATCATGTTTGCAATCAAGAACGGTAAACAAGACTTCGGTGGTGACGGTGGCTAGGCATTTCATTGCCAATCTTCTTGTTTCCTCCCTCTTTGTTTTGTTCTCCTCTTCCAACTTCCGAGCAGAACTTCTTTTGGTGTGCCTTTCTGCCACCATGATAGCACTCAATATCCTTAAATCTGCCTTTGGATTTGCTCCTATTTGTTCTCTATGCAGAATACGAGTTTTATTTCTCCCCCTGGGGGCCAGTTAATCAGGACATCCGACTAAGAGGACCCTTGAGTTTTTTCTTCTCATCTCTTCGTTCAAGAACACTACTCTTGGGCGGAACTCCCTAGAGATCACACCCATCCGGACAGAATTTGACATGACGTCTAAATGTTTTCCCATGAATCTGTTAAGGAACCCAGAAGAACAAGCCTTTTGAATTTCTTCATCAAATTTGATGGCCTCATAGCAATAATTGATTCATAATCCCCTGAAATTATTCGATGGTCTGTCATCGGGAACCTCATTATACTTCAAATCCACATCTGCGTTATGAAGAACATTTTGGTTGTTGCCAGTCTTTCGTTTCGAGCATACAAACTTCAAGATGCTCCCAAAGGTTCGGCATGTGTTTCTCCAGAGATGTGGTTTCACACATTAAAAATCGTCGCCCAATGCCTAATGAATCCACCACAAACCTTCTTTGCAACAGATTCCACTCTTCATCTGTCAATTATCATGCTTTACAGTGGTCAATACTGTTTTATAAAAATTCTTGCTAAAGCAATCTTCCATTTTTTTTTCCCTCCAAATGGCATAATTAACACCATTCAAGTAAAACCATTCTACTTGTGTTGGCTTCCATTGTTTTCCCCCAAAAAATATAGTTATCGCAAATCAAAGTAAATCTTTTTCTGATGTGGAAGTTTGTCAGACTGTGCTGCAACCACAGGAGCATACCAGATAAAACCTTGGCTTCTGATACCAGTTTGGTTGGGAAACGCGACAAGCACAAAAGTATATATGGTAAAAGTATGTGAAATAAAATGGAAAATAGACACCAAGAATTTTACGTGGAAACCCTTCTGAATAATGGAAAAACCACGGGCCAAGAGGAGCCTGGATATTACTATAGTAAGGAATTTTACAAACTGTGTAGTCACGAATACACACTCCAAGTAACTACTACCCACTCAAAAGAACAACGACTCTTTTTGGGTTTCCGTCTTACTAAAATATCGCTCCACTCTATTTTTCTCTTCACATACTCTTTTCTTGTATAGTCTATGGAAATAAAACCCTCACTTTGCTCTCAAAATGGTTTTTCTCTCTACCTGGTGTGTTCCTCCAAATGAGCAAGAATTCTCTATTATAGAAGGATAAAACCATACCTATGTCCCTAATGACATATGTAAACATAAGCAAAGTCAAAATGGTTGCAATCTTAACCAATTTGCCAACTAACCAAATCTTTTTCTCCTTTTCAACTCCAATTACTATTTCCTTTTTAACAATTGCTTGTACCAATTGAGTATCAAGTTGACTAAGACTGGATGATTCAACACATTGAACCAACCCATTACATGATAATGATGTTGATGACATGTGAAAAAAGGGTACCTTTTTACATTTGATTGAATCATATTGAAAATGAATTTTGACCCACAAGACTTTACTGAATAATAGAACAAAAGGAACTCATAAATTGAACTTAACTGGAATTCGCCATCAGAGCAAGGAGCAAAACTTAATCCTTCAACATTTAAGAGTTTTTTTTTTATTTTGCTGAAAGCTGGCAGGCTTTTAGTTAAAGTGACTTCAATGCCTAAGTTGATTGAATTTTTGAAAAATTGAAGACATGGATTAATTTGGACATGACCTTAAAATAGTGCTTAAGGACATGAGACTTTTCATACTTCAAATTTTCATGTTTTGAATGGTGAAAAATGAGGTATCCATGAAGGAGAATGAGAATTTTGGGAAGGAGAAGTTTGATAATGAATATAACGTTTTAAAAGGGTTTGATTACAACTTATTAAGGTCACACATATTTATACCAGTAAGTAGATGATTCTAGATATAGAAAATTAATCCTATTCTTTGACTATCTACCTTAAATAATTTTCTTTTTGAGATTATATAAATATTTATTAAATAAAATAGTATCAAAAGATATTTTAGTCAACCTTTCTAGAAGCTCTAAGAAGTATCTAAATTCTTTGTTGTTCATAGAGTTAACTTTAGTATTCAATAAAAAATAAAGAGATATTCCATATATGGCAAAGACATTTAAGGAAATAATGTTATATAGCTATAGCTTTCATAATTGCACTCCAAGAGTATATTTTAGTTTGCTGAAGAAATTTAAATTTTTATTAAAAAAGTTGATTAAAATTTAAACAATATATAAAAAGGACGCTAAATACGGTAACATAAAATTTACAGAATATCATGATTCAAGCAAATCGTTTTAATCAAATATTTTTCCCAAAATGAGTTATAAAATGATACAAACTCCATAACTATTGGTTTCCTCATACGACTGAAGCTTCATTAAACGTAAAATTGTGGTTGACCAATATTCTTGTATATTCGATGCCAGGTAAGCGCCTCTTTCAAGGAAACTTCATGTTTTGATTTGTATTATATATATGTAAGTAATTGTATAAAAGTATTGTGTGTGTATAACTATGTCAATATATAAATGTGTTTATTTGTCTATGTTTACTATATAAAAAAAGAGACTGAAGAATTATTAGGCGGTTACCCACTAAAGTGAAAACTTAGGAGGGAGAGAGTGAATTTTAATTTTCAAATTGAAAGTGTAAGAGTGATTTAGGAGAAATACAGGGAACGGAAATAGGAGAGATAAAATTGAGTTTGTATAAAATTATATATAATGGTCGAGAAACCTTTTTTCATTTTGTATACAAGGAATTTCTAGGTCCAATAATCAATGGCAAAAAATCGAACTATAGTCACATATAGTAATTAAATTAAACTATACCCTTGCTGATTAATAAACGAGTAATATTTTTCAACTCGCGTACTTTTTCCAAACATAAAACTAGAAATGCATGATAGCTTTAGATTTAGTAACAAAAAAGGCTAATAATTTTAAGTAGTATGTTCTATTATCAAATGTAAGGTGTGCTGACAATTTAGAGATACAAAAACATGACATTTTTGTTGTTTGCATGAATCATCATTACATTTCATGAAGAAAACAGAAGAAATGCGTTAGTAGTTTAGTCTAAGAAAAAAAACAATTAAAACAAGTAGTATGTCATATAATCAGATGTAACGTGTGCTAATAAATAAGAGATACAAAAGAATTCAATATTTATTGTTGCTGAATTATCATTATTATTTAGTAAAAAATGCACGAAATGCATAAGTACTTTAGTCTAAGAAACAAAAAAAAACCATAATGTTAGCAAGTAGTATATTTTATTATTTGATATATCATGTGCTAACAAATTAGAGATAAAAATATGGTATTTTTATTGTTCGAAGAATCGTGTTGTTCATTTAGTAAAAAAAATGCAAGAAATGAATGAGCATATAATACTTTAAACTAGGAAACAAAAAAAATAGCAAGTAGTGCGTTTTATTTTTAGATATATATCATGTCTTAACAAATAAAAGATACAAAAGCATGACATATGTACATATTCGATTGTATATTATTATTTTTTAAATTAAATTAATGATACTGTAATTTAAAATCACTTCAACATATAATACATATATATTACCTATCTACACTATAATTATTCTATCAAGTGTGTAACTTTTCAATTGCCTTTAAGGGTTCAACGATGTGAAATAATCAAACAATGAAACATCGGTACTTTTTATTTTTTGGATGTAATCTAAAGAATCAAAAGATCCAAGCTATGGGTCGTATTGATGTTTCACTGAACTTTTAGATATATTCAAATGTTATAAGAGTTCCTATAATTTTTTGAATCCTCATACATTGGGTTGATCTTTTTTCGTGTTCCAAATAAAGGATTATAAATATAGGTAATAGTACATCAAACCATATTATTTGTGTCCCTGCTCTGATATTGAAATATTTGATGGTATATCTTATATAAAAGTTTTAACCGTTAGAGAAAACACTTTTATTTACCTAATTATAGATTCTAACTATTGATTAGTTCGCGAAGAGAAAAGAAAAAAAAAAATAAAACTATATATATAGATATATATATATAAATACATTAAAGATTTTTCTGTTGAATTAATTTCATTAGGCGAAAAAGACATGGATACACTTATAGTGGAATGACATGGTTGGTTTGAAAATTTCCTATATTCCTCAACCGATATTGGCCTAGAGTTTTCTATGATTGTATTTTAAAAGTTGGTTTTGAAGTTTGAGCTTAAAGTTGAGAATTTGTGTAAGTTTTAGATCGAAAGGCTTAAGTTGTTCAAAAGTGAGTTCCAGTGTCTTTTGAAGTTTTTAGTATCGGAATGGAATTTCAACGATTTCATCAGTGCTGAAAGTGGAATATGATCTTTTGGCATTGTCGGTTTCAGATTCGGAGTCTTTTTGAGGATTTGAGGTCCTAAGTTGTCAATTTTTTAAAAATTTAGCCTTTGAGTTGATTTTGATCAACATTCAGGGTTGGTATGCTCAAATCAGATTTCCGAGAATTTAGTTAGATTTAGAGCTTGTTTTTCAAATTTTAGGTGTTCAGTTAATTTCTTATGATTTTCAAGGTTGTTGAGTCAAGAAGACCTCAAATTCATATTTTGACGGTTTCATTGAGTCTAGAATGTCGTGTATGATTGTTTTGCATATGTAGTTTGTGTACACAAGGTTTCGAATGAATCTTGAGGGTCCTTTCAATGTGTTAAGTGTTGACTATTTTATCTGATGCTTGAGTTATGTACCGTTCGCTTTTGCAACACGCCTTCTGGTTAAGCAAACTCTAGACCTTTTGAGGGGCTCACTTTTGCGATGGTTGCTTTCGTATAGCCTGGCTTATAAAGGTGTCACCCTCAGTTTTTGTGGGGTTCCCTTAAGTGAACCAATGTCCTCTTAGGAGACATTAGAGAAGGGTTTTGACCTACAAATTTCAGGGTTTTAATTCCTGTTTTTCATTTTTTAACTTAGAAAATCCTTGGTGGTGATTTTAAAGGATTTTTTGTGCTAAGTCATTTAAGTAAGCTTTTATGATCCTAAAACTTAATTTTCCTTTGATTATTTATGGATTTTAACATCAAAATTTGGGATTTTGATTGGTAAATGACAAGAATTTACAAGAAGGGTTTTCACTAATTAGTTCCTAAAGACTAGATTTTTTTTCCAAGTATTAAATTTTGAATTCAAACTTTCCTTTTTAAATTGGTTTCCAAGTTGATTTACCCCTTTTATCGAGGAAATTGATGTGTACATTGTTGGTTTAGAAAATTTATTGTGAATAATTGCTTGTATATAGATTGTGTGACTTCAGAATTGATTTGAAAGGAGAAGACTCAATTCTTGGAGAAATTACATTATTGGTTTAAAGCAAGTGATTTCTTAAGCTTTATAATATACTAGAATTGTCTACTCTCTTCATCGTATGTGTGTTGTGGAGTAATCGGGAATGAGTGAAGGGTTTTATTGTTGCACTTGATTAATGTTAATTAAAATAAGAAGGGGTAAATTGTCACACCCCAAACTAAAGGGGTGCAACTGTCTCCTAATGCCAAAACTCGGGCTCGAGCCGACTCTGCTGAACCATTTGCTACTAGCGCATGACAACCACACGTAATCAAGAAAAGAAACAAGTATATGTGGCTTAAAATAAAGCCCTCGGCCACTGTGATCTCTTTACCGAAAATGAAAGCAAGTATATATCAAGACAATACAATAAACAACTAACATACTTAAGAAAACCAACAAACTATGCTAGCATGGCCATAACATAATTATACAACCCACACACTAGTTTGAATGCTTCAAAGAATAGTAAAGATTTGTGGGACAGGGCCCCAACATACCCATAAAAATATATACAACAAAGGCTAACAAACCTCCAAACTCTGGTAGCTCCGGAGGAAAGGGGCTAGCCAACCGAATAAAAGTCAATCCTGCTGTTGAAGAGGTCTACTGGATCTTCTATTGGGACCTACATGCATAAGTTCAGTTCCCCAGGCAATGGGGATTCAGTTCAAAATTATGTAAAGAGTACGAAAGGCAATAGACTATGAGCAAGTATCCTAATATACTGGAATATTCTGATAAATAGATCAAGGATAACATAAATGTACTGACCTGCTCCTAAATTTTAAACTTGTCAAATTAATAAAACAACAACCTAAACAAACACCCATAAGCTCGGAAGGTACAAACAACACACAAGACCACCTACTCAGCCCCCATAAGCTCGGAAGGTGCCAATCAATCTATATATCCCTACATATAGTCCCTAGATCCGTAGAAGTCACGTAGACCTCTTAGGCATTAATATATCCACGTAGGTAGCACATAGATCTCTTAGGCATCAATATAGCTTATAAAAAACTCTAAGCTCTCTTAGGCAACAACATGGCCTTGTAGATAGCACATAGCTTTCTTAGGCGTCAATATAGCCCTGTAGGCAACTCAAAGCTTTGTAGGCATCAATATAGCCCCTTAGGCAACTCATATACCTCTTAGGCATCCATGTATCCCCGTAGGCCTAACATTACCCTTCTAGGCATCATCAGATTCCTGCAGCTAACCATAATAGCCCCAAGGGCAACAAGAACAATTCCATCGCTAAAAGCGAGCAATTTAGTTATAAGCAAGTTATACAAATAGCCTCTAAGCCGTGTCAAACATAGGGACACTACTAGGTGAATAAAAAACTCAAAAGGGGAGGATGATATCAACTCAAGCAACCAACAATCAACAATTATTGCTACAAGTATAACAAGGATAACAACCCAATTACATGGCTCCTACGCTTTACGGAAACATGTTGTAAGTGGGGAATAAACTTAACATACCTTTTTTTCTGAATTAATGTGGCCTTATGAGTTTACTCACCCCCCTGATACTACAAAGAAGACATGACGATAATCGACACAAAAGAATATAAGATACTAAGATAATCCAATAAAAGATAGTATTTCGCTCGCAAATTGCTATTTGCGACGTATCAAAGCTAAATTTGATGAAAGAAGGGTCTTACTTTGATTTGAAGTTCGTGATACACCTCAAACATTAAAATATGTACAAACCCATGGTGTCCATACACCAAAGTATGATATGCTAGGAAATCAATAAAACAAAATATACCATGTTGATGAGCTCAACGCGTAGGGCAGTTTTTGTCAAATACTTAATTCACGAAATCTGTAAATTGGCTGATCCTAGAAGTGGGTTTGTGAGTTTTCTGGTTCTACCCTGCACTCTTGCATAGTCTTGCAAAAATGCAAATATCTCTCAATTATGAAGTTGTATGACCGAAGGGGTTAATGCATTGGAAACTAGAATCGTAGAACTTCGATTTCATAGGTTGTGGTCACCATAAATCTTTATCGATTAGGAGAAAACCTATGAGACATTTGACCCAAATTTCAAACAAATCTTTAAAAAGGAATTTACAATAAATTTTGCCAACTTTTATTTTTCCACTTACCTAACTTCAAAACTTGAGATACAACCCTTTAAAACATAAATTATCACCAAACCCACCTCTTTTTTAATACATTGTACCGCCAACCTCCTGGTCGTTTCCCACGAATATACAATCATTTATAATAATACCTTCAAAGTTGGGGTGTTAAATCTAGGCAAATCTTAGCATGTGTATGCAGGAGACATAATGTTAAACTGGAATTGTGACCAACCTCAAGGGTCCTCATCTAAAATTTCATGGCTTATTCATTTATATATAGAATCTCTATAATTTGCCTAAGTGATATCTTTACTTCATTATATAACTTCTTTGCTCTTTGGAAGCTAACTGTCAGAGAATCACGTGGTGGCCTACTGATGGTGATTAGTGAACCTTGTATGACATCTGTAGCCTACTGTTACAACAATGCGTGAAATCTCATAGTCTGGTAATGAGGTCTATCAAGGTATGTCCACAGGGCTCCTGCATGGTCTGCCCGTAGGCCTTTATCAGTCAGGTGAATCGACTAAGAAAAATTCCAGCTGACACTATCTAAATTTTGTGCACAGAGTAGAGTCGCACGTAGTAGACCTAAAAATATCCACACCATGCTGCAGAGTATCTAACATCAACTGCTTGCAATTATTTATAATAATTAAGTCATTAATGACATATCTCGCGATACAATTTGTCATTAATTTCTTTATCTAGAGAACCATATATGTTGTGACCTATACACATAAGAACATTCTGTAGCTGGCTGTGTTCTTTAAATTTATGCAACATGTACAGCGCTAACTTCTAAGAGTTCCTACTGTAGGCAAATATAGTTTTGTGAAACATATTGCTACCTTCAAGAGTACTGTAACACTATAGGTTTAGGACTCAACATGAAAGGGTTTATAAAATAGGATAAATTTCTTTCTATTATCATATAATTTCTAGTGACATTTATCGGAAGAACATGCGTGTTTAGGTCGTACCGTAAGGGAAAAAGAAGTTTTAGCTTGACATACCTCACTTCGGGACTTACTATCTTACATCGTCAAACTCCTTTGCTGGCAACTTTGTCTATTACATAAAATCATAAAGGAGAGTATAAGACACTAATCAACAGTCATGACATTTTCAAAAACAAAATAATAGTTCATGAGCGATAATCTTAACAATTACCACAATGGTTTATCACTATACCATTCTCTTTCTCTACTTCACAAGTAGGCTTATGACTGATTTACATGTTAAGTAGTACTCATAAATCATTTAAAGAAATAGCACCAACCCACTTAATCATCCACACTTAATATAAAAGTAAAACTCATGGCTTCTGATCACCATCCCACGGTTCCTTGCTAATGGTGTCAAATTCCTTTATAAGATCATAGTTTATGTTGGTCTATAAATACTGTCATAAATTAAAATGATAGGAGCTCATATAACCAGCTACCACATATTCTTAGTGATTTAGGAATTTCATCAAACAATTGTTGAGCGACAAACTTTGAAGAACTATAAGAGTTCCACTCTCTATACCTATCCTTCCATTTTAATGTAACCTCATTACTTCATAAATACAATACCATTGACCCCTCATTTGGTCAAAACAACAGCCAACACAACCTTCTACAAACTCCCTCCTCACGAAAATATCAACTACTATGCATGGACTCAGGGCTTCATATCACCGTCCAGTGAGTCCTACACGCAAATTATACTTAAAGCATCCTTTGAATACTATTTATGAGGATAGAAGAGGAGTCATACATATATATCCAAGATAGGAAGCCTTCCTTTTCTATTCTCCAAGAACAATACTTTTTCCTTCAACAAAACATTTAGTTAAGTATATTTATAGATCTATGGAGAGGAAGACACTCGGTTCTTGAAGAAACCAGCTTACCTTAATCATTGGAGGATTGAAGATGAGAAAACCTTGAAGAAATAACTTCAAACCATTCCTTAAAAGGTCTTGGGTATATGAGAGAGTTTATCCCAAACTTCTAATATAAAAACAAGTAGTTTGTCCGACTTTCTTTAATGTACTACATGTCCCGTAGTGATTGGGCAGTGTGCGCATCAATCATAGAATGACCATAACTTTTACTCTGATATTGTTTTAACGAGCGGTTTATTTTGCTGAAAACTAGACTCACATGCCTTTAAGTGGATCGGTTGTAGTCCCTCTAACTCGTTATGTATTAGGAGACATGCTCGTTTATAGTTGGATGAGAAACAAGATCATTTGTAGTATTCCTCCCCAATGAACCTTTAAACTTAAGTTTTTTGTTATGATATTTTTTTACTAAAACTTTTGTTTATTAAACCTTCAGATTACTATATATAAGGATTACATGGTATGATTAACCATATTTAATGATATACCTCCCCTTATATCACATCTATGCATAGGTGTTTATGAGTCGCAAATATATTTTAAGTTATGGGATATTACGTTATCCCCCTTTGGGTCACTCGTCCTCGAATGAAGGCAGCTCCTTAAGTTGATCTAAACTCTCTTATTTTAAATTTTTTTTTGGCATAGTTCCCTTTGTAAACAGGCCTATCCAAAACCTATCAGCCAACCAAAATATACACACAATGCTTCACAGAACCTCACCACGTAATAGTATGCAACAAATATTCACTAGGCTCTGCTTGGCCTTATACGAATGGAAACTAGACAAACTAATATCAAATACCTTATAGGATGGATGTTTCAACTCTCAAGAACATGTGGGTTTGTATCAAGTACCTTGTGTGGGTACTGAAACAAGTGGGGATACTTGGCCCTCATGTCATTCTCTGCTTCCCATGTGACTTTTTCTATATTCTGACTTCTCCAAAGTACATTGAGTGATGATACATCTTTTTTCCACAACTTCCTTACTTTTCGGTCCAATATTGCCACTAGGGCTTCCTCATAAGAAACTAGAAACGTCAACCCTTAAAAACTGTTCTATAACACTAGATAAGCAAGAGAACTATAGTCATTCTAACATGAACAGTAGCTTCTTGCTTATCGAATGTGGTTCACAACACATTTATAAACAAGACTATACTAGACACGACTTGCAGAATCCCTAGGATTCAATGTTGGTCTGATACAAAGTTTTTCATGCCCCAAACTCAAGGGATGCAACTGGATCCTAATTCTAAAACTCAAGCACGAGCCGACTTTACTAAACCATTTGCACTAGCACATGGAAACCACACACAATCAAGAAATCGAACATGTATATCATGGCTTTAAATTAAGCCCTTGGCCGAAAACTCCTTGTTACAGATATTAGATATATAAAAGAAACAACCACTCTTAAGAGTTCATATTAATAAATAACCAATTAGAACAGAAGTGCTGATTGTGCCGTCGAGCCTACTATGATCTATATAACAAAACTGAAAGCAGGTATATATCAAGCCAATACAACAAACAAGTAACATGCTTCAGAAAACCAACAAACCAGGCCATCATGGCCATAAACTATACACACCACACACTAGTTTGCAAGCCTCTAAGAGTACTAGAGAATGGCAGGACAGGGCCCCAACCTACCATAAAAATATATAATATAAAGGCTAACAAACCTGTAAACTCTAATTGCTCATAGGAAAGGGGCTAGCCAACCGGATAAAAGTCAATCCTTTTGTTGACGAGGTCTACTAGGTCGTCTGTCGGGACGTCCATGCATAAATTCATCTCAGTCCCCCATAAACTCGGCAGGTACATACAACACATAAGACCACCTACTTAGTGCTCCATAAGCTCGGAAGGTGACAATCAATATATATAACCCTATTGGTAGTCCCCTAGAGCCATAGGTTGTCACATAGTCCTCTTAGTCATTAATATAGCCTCGTAGGAATCACATATCTCTTTTGGCATCAAAATAGCTTATAGACAACTCATAGCCCTCTTAGGCAATATCATGGCCCTGTAGGAACCACATAGCCTTCTTAGGAGTCAATATAGCCCTGTAGGCTACACATATCCCTTGTAGGCATCAATATAGACCCGTAGGAAACTCATAACCCTCTTACGCATCCATATATCCCCTTAGGAAGAACATAGCCCTTCTAGGCATAGATCACATTCCTGCAGCTAACCATAGTAGACCCAAGGGCATCAATACCAATTCCATTGCTAAAAGCGTAATTTAGTTATAAGCAACATATACAATTAGCCTCTAAGACAGTGCCAAAGAACAAAACGTACTAACTGAATACTAGAATCTCAACAAGGGAGATTATATCAATCAACGTTCGATCAACAACAATCAATAATTATAAAGGCGACAATATAAAGATACAACCCAATTACATTGCACCTAAGTTTTACAGAAACATGTTGTAAGTAGGGAATATCCATAACATGCCTTTTTCGCTGAATTAACGTGGACTATGACCTTACATACAACCCCCTAGATACTATAACAAGGCTTGACCATAATCAACATAAAAGAATAAAAGATACTATGATAATCTAATAAATGATATGTATTTCCCTAGAAAAACTTATCAAAGCTAGATTCGATGAAAGAAGGGTCTTACTTTGATTTGAAGTTCGTAATACACCTCAAACTTTAAAATATATCCAAACCCATGTATTCCACACACCAAAGCACGATATGCTAGGAAATTGATAAAACAAAGTATACCATGTTGATAAGCTCAAAGAGTAGAACAACTTTTGTCAAAGACTTAATTCAAAAAAATATGTAACTTGGTTGATCATAGAAGTGGGTTTGTGAGTTTTCTGGTTCTTCCCTGCACTCTTGCACAGTCTTGCAAAAACCAAACATCTCTAAATTATGAAGTTATATGAACAAAAAGGTTGATGTGTTGGAAACTAGAATCGTAGACCTTCGATTTCAAAGGTTGTGGGCACCGTAACTCCTTGTATATTAGAAAAAACCTCTGAGACATTTGATCAAAATTTTGGAAAAATCTTTAAAAAGGAGTTTACAGTAACTTTCGCCAACTTTTATTTTGCCACTTTACCTAACTTCAAAACTTGAGATACAACCCTTTAAAACATAAATTATCACACTAACACATCATTCTTAATTCATTACCCAACCTCTTGGCCTTTCCACGAAGATAAAAGTTAATTTAGACCTTTCGAAAAGTTGTGGTGTTACATCTAGGCAAATCTGAGCATATCTATGTAGGAGTCATAATCCAAAACTGGAATTGTGACCAACCTCAAGGGTCCTCATCTAACATCTCATGGCTTAGTCATTTATATATAAAATCTCTATAATTTGCCTAAGTGATATCTTTAACTCTTATAGCGTTTCTTTTCTTTTTGGAAAGCCAACTATTAGAGAATCACATGATGGCCTACTTACAGTGATTAGTATGATATCTATAGACCACTATCATGACCATGCATGAAATCTCATAGTCTGGTAACGAGTTCTATCAAGGTATGTCCCCAGGGCACCTGTATGGTATCAGGCATGTGAATCTACAAAGAGAAATTCCAGTTGACTATATCTAAATTTTTTGAACAGAGTAGCGTCGCACGTAGTAGACATAATAATATCCACCCCGTGTTGCAGAGTAGTTTATAACATCAATTGCTTGCAATTATTTATAATAATTAAACATTAATGACATAGCTCGTGATACAATTTTTCATTCATTTATTTATCTGGAGAACCATATATCTTGTGACCTATACACTCGAACATTCTATAGTTGTCTGCTTTGTTTAAGTTTATGCAACATGTACACCACCAACTTCTATGAGTTTCAACAGTAGGCAAATATAGTTTTGTGAAACATATTGGTTCCTTGAAGAGTACTGTAACGTTATAGGTTTAGTATTCAACACGAGAGTGTGTATAAAATAGGATAACTTTCTTTCTAGTATAATAGCATTTCTAGTGACATTTATAAGAATAATATGCGAGTTTAGGTCGTTCCTTGAGGGAAAAAGAGGTTTTAGCTTTACATACCTTACTTCGGGACTTACTAACTTACATCGTCAAACTGCTTTGCTGACATTTTTTTCTATAACATAAAATCATAAAAAGCTAGTATAAGAAACTAATCAAGAGCCAGGATATTGTAAAAAACACAATAATAGTTCGCGAGCGATAATCTCAACAATTACCATTATGGTGTACCACCACACCCTTCTCTTTCTCTACTTTCCAAATGGCTTATGACTTATTTACATGTTCAGTCATAAATCCTTTAACCATAAAGAACCAGCCACCTTAATCATCCTTTAACATAAAAGTAAAACTCATGGCCTCTGATCACCATCACACGATGTCCTTGCTAATGGTGTCAAATTCCTTTATAAGCTCATTGTTTATGTTTATAGGGAAATAATTCCATAAATTAAAATAATAGGAGCTCATATAACCGGCTACCACATATTCTTAGTAATTTAGGCATTTCATCAAACACTTGGTGAGCGACAAACTTTGAAGAACTATAAGAGTTTTGTTCGCTATACCTAGCCTTTTGTTTTACTGTAACCAGTGTACTTTCCCAATACAATACCATTGACCCCTCATCTGGTCAAAATAAGAGACAACACAACCTTCTACAAATTCACTCCTTATTAAATTATCAACTACAATGCATGGACTCAGGACTTCGTATCACCTTCCCGTGAAACCTACCCACAAATTATACTTAAAGCATCCTTGAAATACTATTTATGAAGATAGCAGAGGTGTCATATCTATTTATCCAAGATAAGCAGCCCTTGCCTTTTCTATTCACCAAGAACAATACTTTTTCCGTCAAGAAAAATTTTTGCCAAGTATATTTATAGGTTTATGAAGAGGAAGACACTTGGTTCTCGAAGAAACCAACTTACCTTAAGCTTTGGAGGATTAAAGATAAACCTTGAAGAAATAACTTGAATCCAGTCCTTAAAATTTCTTGGGTATGTGATAAAGTTTATCCCAAACATCTAACATAAAAACAAGAAGTTTGGGTGACTTTCTTTAAAGTGCCACATGTCCGGCAGTGGTTGGGCATTCTGTCATAGAATGAACATAACCTTTTACTCCGATATTGTTTTAATGTGAAGTTTGTTTTGATGGAAACTAGACTCACATGCCTTTTAGTGGATAGGTTGTAGTCCCTGTAACTCGTTATGTATTAGGAGATATGCTCGTCCAAAGTCATATGAGAAGTGAGATCATTTGTAGTATTCCTCCCTAATGAACCTTCAAACTTGTGTTTTATTTTATTGGTATCTTTAGACTAAAACTTTTGTTTAACCCTTAAAATTACTATATATAAGGTTTATATGGTATGATTAACCATTTTCAATGATATAACTTCGCCGATATCACAACTACAATTAGGTGTTTATGAGTCGCAAATGTAATTTAAGTTATGGGATATTACATAAATAAAAAGGCTTCATGATAATGATAATTTGTGAATGGCATTATTGTGACTCTATTATTTGATTTGATTAAATGCCTTGATGGTTTGAATGTGGAGTTGAATTGCATGACTGGTTGTTACTTCGTGTGGTGTGATTATTTTTTTTGTGTGTTGATTTTTGAATACCATGATAATTAGTGATGCTAAGGTCATTTCTGGAAATTGCAATTGATATAAAGTCGATGAAAAAGGGTTCCTTCTAGTGATTTCATTTGAAGACGATGGAAATGTTCCAGCTAATGATTTAATATGAACTCGATGGGAAATCGTACAACTAGTGATTTGATATAAAAGCTGATAAAATTGATTCCACCTATTTGTTTTATACAAAGCCGATGTGTCACGACCTAAAACCTTCGTGCTTGGCCTCCACTCTTACGAGCCGGTGGGAGAACCACTACTACTATTTAACTAAAATAAATATTCTTAAACTAAGACGTTTAAGCTACAAAATCAAGTTAAATGGCTAAAAGCGAAGTTTCATTTGTAAATAAAAAATCTAACAACTAACATTTGCGAACGATAAACCTAGAACTTGAAAGTCAATGTATCAAAAATACTAACGATAACCAATTATATACAAGGAATTTCTAATGAACTATTAGACTTACTAAACATAAAGGTCCAATTACGAAATGGTGGACATGGACGAAAGAGAACACCATAGCAACTCGGAAGAAGAAGCTCACTCTTGAAGTCGATGTGATAATCTCTAATCACCAAAGTGAGGTTTATCAATAGCCACTTGAAGATTCCCTTTACTCAACAAAATTAAGAGAGATTGGAAAATCAGTACACAACTATCGTATACTGGTAGGATCACGCGACTATCCCACAAGTGCAATAGATAAAAGTAAAAAAATTGTCATCACATGCGACACGACACTACACACCACCACACACACACACACACACACAAACCACACACACCACACCACACCACACACCAGGCGGCACAACGCGGCACACACTATATATATTATATATATCTATATATATATTATGATAATAATTACAACGATAAAATATTATCAACATGACAATTCCGTAACACATTTCATATCTTAACACATCATTGTCCTCTCTCATAAACCAAACCAAGCAGTTAGCTTGATAGAACGTGGAGATCCAATTCCAAATATGCCACAACGTGGCAATCCAGTCCAAAGTTATGGCAGAACGTGGCAATATGATCCAAAATTAGTTTGACAAAACGTGACAATATGATTCCCAATCACACCATAACAATCACAATTACATCATTAAGATCATACATTTATATCATGATTTCATATATATATATATATATCATTCTTCTATCACGATTACAACAAGTGTGATAGATATTGAAACATTCATATACATACAAGTATCATAATAAAGAAAGAACATGCATACACCACACAATCATGAAATCATAACCATCACCTATCTCGAAACAAGCTAGAAACACTAAGAAAATTGATCCTTTCTTTTCCAGATTAGTTTTGCTTGTTATTGTCTACAAACAATCAAAATAACATGGAAATCAACAAATAATCACTAATTACCAAAAATACTAGCAATTCTATGAACCATAGATCAAACCCATGATCCGAACTTAGTCAAATTAGGGTTAATTACACTATGAAATCTATAAAAAAAAACCTTTCGCATCAATATTGACCAATTCTATTATGATATAGTCGCCATCACCGTAATACCTCTTCAACATAGACACATGAAATATGGGATGTAAATCGGACAAAATTTTGGGGTAGTGACAATCTTTACGCCATCGGTCTTATGCATTAAAGAACCTTAAAGGGACCAATATATCGCGGACTCAACTTATACTTCTTGTTGATTCTCATCACCCCTTTCATGGGTGATAACTTAAGAAGAACATTCTTGCCAGTTCAAAACTTTATTTTCCTCACCTTATGATTGACATACTTCTGTTGTCTAGTTTGGGTGGCTAGAAGTTATGCTTGGATGCTCCTCATCTTAAATTGAGAATTCTTCACTAAGTCGACTCCCAAGGGTTTCACATCTCCTGCCTCAACCAACCTACAGGTGATTTACATCCCTTCCATAGTAATGGCTGTCAACAGTAACCATAATAATGTGCTTGCGTTATAACTTTATTTGCAAGGGGACTCCCGTAATGGTAAAGAACTTATCCCAATTGCCCTCCAGTAATCACAGCAGCTTCGAACATGTCCTTGTCTTCCAACACATGAAAGTCCTTTTATAGTCTTTTCTGTTGTCCATTGCGTCCTGAGATGAAAGGTTTACTTAAAAGTGAGTTTTCGAAAAGAAGGTACCCAATTCATGATCAACTTTTCCTTTAAACTGAGGTGAAAAGGGTACCTTGATTTGAGATGATAGAAACGGGCACCCCATGCAACCTTACATCTCTTTTACATAGATTTTGGTTAGTCGTTCCGTATTGTAATCTACCCGTACTGGAATAAAATGGACTGACTTAGTCAATATGTCAGCCAGAAACCAGATAGAATCAAACGTTCCCAAGGTCTGAGGGACACCAACCACAAAATTCATGGCTATTCTTTGCCACTTCCATTTCAGAATTGGTATTCTTTGGAGTAAACTCGCATGCCTTTGATGTTCATACTTTATTTGTTGACAATTCACAAACTTCGCAACAAACTCCGTAATGTATTGCTCATGCACGACCATCAATAAACTCATTTCAGATCTCTATACATCTTGGCCAAACTCGTATGAATGGAATACTATGAACCATCACACTACTTCAACAATTTTTAATCAGGTCGTCAACTCTAGGAACACATATCCTACCTTTATGGTTGAGTACTCCATTAGTATTAAGAGTGGTCTTTTAGGACTTACCTATTCCAGTCTCCATTCTAAGATCTTTCAAATTCCCAACTTCAAATTGTTATGCCTTGATCTCCTCCATGAACATGAACTTAGCTTCAATACTAGATAATACCCCACCTCTTTCGGAGATGCCCAACTTCATCAACTTAGATGCTAAGGCCTTGATTTCCTTGGACAAGGGTTGCTTGGCAACCGCTCCAGTAACTAAATCTAAACTATACTTACCCATTTTTCTCTACTCAAAGCTCTGCCACTGACATATCTTTGCCCGTATTGGTATATTGAATGGTCACATAATAATCCTTGAGTAACTCCATCCATCTTTGCTGTCTCAAATTTAAATATTTTTTAGTCAATACATTATGCAAACTACGATGATCAGTGAATATCCCATAACGCCATAAAGATAATGTCGCCATATCTTAAGAGAAAACAGCACCGCCGTAACTCCAAATTTTAAGTGGGATCGATTGACGCGAGGCATAAGCTATGCCATTCTTATGCTGCATCAACCAAGCACCTAAACCAAAATGTGAAGTATCACAATAAAGAATGGAATCCTTACCCTCAATCGGTAATTGTAGGATGAGCACGGTGGTCAAAAGAGTCTTAAGATTTTGGAAGCTCTCCTCACATTTCTCAGTCCATTCAAACGGTATTTCTCAGTCCATTCAAACGGTACCTCCTTTTTTGCCAGATTAGTCAAGTTATTAGCAATTGCAAAAAAGTTCTTAATAAAACGATGATAATAACTATAAAGTCCTAAAAAACTCTTAATTTCTGTAACCAAATCGGTCTTACCCAATTCTTAACCATTTCAATCTTTTGGAGATCTACCATTACTCCTTTTGGAACTACATGCCCCAAAGATGCAATTGATTTCAACCAAAATTCACATTTAGAAAATTTTGCATATAACTTTTGCTTCCTAGGAACACCCAAAAAAGTACAGAGCTGGTTATGTGCTCTTCTTCCTTTCTCAAATAAACCAAAATATCATCGATAAAAACTACCAAAAAGGAATCAAGAAATCGCTTGAACACCACATTCATCATGCTCATTAAGGTTGCACGCGCATTAGTCAATCTAAAAGACATCACCAAAAAATCAGAATGCCAATAACGAGTTTTAAACGTCGCCTTGGGTATATCTTTGGTCATAATTTTTAATTGATGATACCCATATCTTAAATCAATCTTGGAGAAAGTCACCGCACCTTTCAATTGATAAAAGATATCATCTATTCTAGGCAACGGGTACCAATTCTGAATCGTGACTCTATTCAATTGTCGCAATCCTATACATATTCTTATGCTACCATATTTTTTATTGACAAATAAAACTAGAGCACTCCATGGGGAAGCACTAGGACGAATAAATTCCTTATTAATGAGCTCTTGGATTTGAGCCTTACGATCTCTCATTTCTATAGGGCCATGCGATACGGAGGAATTGAGATATGACGATTACCAGGATCTAAGTCAATACAAAAATCTATGTCTCTATTTGGAGGGATGCCAGGAAAATCATGGGGAATACTTCACTAAACTTTGACACAACAGGAATAGACCCAATGTATGGAACCTCAATCTCAACATCTCTAACATAAGCCAATTAAGTTAAACAACCCTGTTCTACTAGTTTACTAGCCCGGATGGAGGATATAATCTTAGATTGCTTAGGCTTGTACATCCCTTCCCACTCTAATCTTTTCCTTCCTGGAATCTCTAGAGTCACAAACTTAATATTAAAATTAAGCACATCATAATAGGGGACAACCAAGTCATGCCTAAGATAATATCAAAATCATCCATATTCAAAATCACCAAATCAACCCAAGTCTGAAATCCTATAAACAAAATAGGGCAAGCACGATAGACGTGGGTGACTATGAGTGACTCTCCTACGATGGTAGAAAGATGAATGGGGGTATCAAGGACATCAAACAATATCTCAAAACAAGAGGCAAATCTCACAGATACATACGAATAAGTGGAACCCGGATCAAATAACACATTAGCCATCCGGTCACAGACAAGAACAATATTTGTAATCACCGCATCAAATAGCTCTGCCTCATTTTTACCAGAAAAGCATAACACTTAGCTTTATCATCAACACAAGCTACTATCCTGACTTGTTGTGAATTACGTCTACCTATTTTACCTATTTCTCTACCTCTACAACCTCGATGCTTACCTCTTCTCCTGCTTTGTAGGCTTCCTCTACCATTAATACCATTTATCGCGGGTACCATTGCTCGAGAAGGTAGTTGTCCGGACTCGAACACGTGCGATTCTGGACAATCTCTCCTCATGTGTCAAAGTTTCCCATAATTTAATCAAGTGTGATCGCCAGATGGTCTGCTGTTTGTCGCATGCACAATACTCTCACTACCTGAAATTATTATATGGAGTCCCTAAATAGTTACCTGTAGAGGCGGGCATGGCGGGCTGAATTGGCTTGGCCGTGAGCATTGGTCGACTGGATCCTCTAGTATAGGAGCCTTGAAAATTTCTAGAATTCTTGTCCCTCTTAGCCAACGCTTTGTCTTGACCATTTCGCCTTACCCCCTAAACTTTCTGCACATAATTTCTTACCTCAATGAAACTCCTCCCGGCAGAATTCATGTGGACAGACAAAACTTGCAACTCAGAATTCAAACCTCTCACAAATAACCAGATCCTCTCCTCTTCCGTAGTCACCAACTGTGTCGCATATGTGGATAAGGCATTAAACTTGGCCTCATAAGCAGCCACAAACATACCACCTTGATCTAATGTCATAAACTCATCCTTCTTGCGATCTCTTAAGGTCCTAGGTACATATTTCTCTAGAAACTAGGCATGAAATTGGGTCCAATCTCTCCACCTTTTCTTGGCCTCACCTTGAATTTGAAAGGACACAAACTCAACCCCATGTTGGTGAAAAATACCCAATTTATGCAGCCTCTCATAACAATCCAAGATGAACTCATAAGCATCTTTATTGTCTGAAGAAAGAAATACCGAACCTTGAGCTTTAGAAACTTCGTCAACATATCATGCTGATTACCTTACATCAAAGAACCCAACAAAGGATGAAAATAATGCATCATTACCTCCTATTTAACATGTCATGGACACATCCCCTATTCTACTACGAGGATTAGTGGGGCCCTTTAGTGGGTGGTAGCATTCTCCCCCAACCATCCCACCTTTCAGGAATGATCATATCTGGTGAGAGATACCGATCGACCGGTAGAGCCCTGTCGTTCACAAAACCTTCACTCTTCCTCTTGTTCAACCTCCTCAATCTCTACTTCCTCTTCCATCTCTTCATTATTTGCTGGAGGGTTCTTATTTACCAAAATATTGTCAATCTATACCTCATTCACAGTAGGTGCCACTCTGCCATGACATCTATACCTAGAACTTCCTCTACATTTACATCAATTGTGACCTCTCATTGCAGGTTCCTTAGTTGGAGCATTCACGGGAACTACCGACTAACGCCATTATATATAGTATTAACTATCCGCAGAGAAAAAAGTTAATGAAGTTAGAACGAATTTGAATCGACAGATACCAATTGGAATCAAGTAATAGCACGAAGGAGACAAGAGAATAATGGAGATTTTCTAAAGTCCTAAAGCCTCTTGAAGAAAAGTAAAGACGTCTCTGTACCGTTATGGGAGACTTTATTAGACTCGTTTTGATACATCGAGATCAGTGAACCTAGGCTCTGATACAACTTTGTCACGACCCAAAATCGTCGTGATTGACATCCACAATTATAAGCCGGTGGGAAAACCACTACTACTATTCAACTAAAATAATTATTCTAAAACTAAGGCATGTAAGTCACGGAAACAAGTTAAATGACTAAAAGCGAAATTCATTACTAAACAAAAGGTCTAACAACAAACATTTGCGAAAGATAAAGCTAGAGCCTGAAAGTAAATGTACTAAAACTACTAACGATAACCAATTCTTAACAAGGAATTTCTAATGAACTATTAAACTAACTAAACTTAAAGGTCCAAGTCCAAAAATGGTAGATATGGAAGAAACAAAACTCCATGCCATCGCAAAAGAAGCAGCTTACCCTTGAGGTCGATGCGATCATCTCTAATCACCTAAGCGATGTCTGTCAATAGTCATTTGAAGATAACTTGTAGTCAACAAAAATAAGAGCAAGTACAAAATCAGTACACAACCACCGTGTACTAGTAGGATCACGTGGCTATCCCACTAGTGAAATATATAACAAGTCGAACAACAATATAATCACATGCATATATATCAACATAATCAATATTATCAACATGACAATTTGATAACACATTTCATATTCTTAAAACATCATTTGTCCTCTCACATAACCCAAACTCAACTTGTTAGCTTGCTGAAACATGGCAATCTGATCCAAAGTATGCCAGAACGTGGCTATCTGATCCAAAGTTATGCCGGAACGTGGCAATCGGATCCAAAGTTAGCTTGCCAGAACGTGGTGGTCCGATCTCCAATCATACATCATAACCACAATCACAAGTATATCATGAAGATCATACATTTCCATCATGATTTTAGAGCTACATCATTCATCTATCACATTTACAACAAGTGTGATCAATATTGCAACATTCATATACACACACGTATCATAATGAAGCAAGAACATGCATACACCAGACAATTATGAAATCAAAAATATAACCTATCTCAAAACAAGGTTCAAACCACAAGAAACTTGATCCTTCCTTTCCGGAATCATTCTACTTGTTCTTGATCTACAAACAATCATAATAACACATAAATCAACGAACAATCACTAATCACCCAGAATACTTTCAATTCTATGAAACCTATATTAAACCCACTATCCCACTTAGTCAAATTAGGGTTAATTACAGACTGAATTTATTAAGAAACTCTTCCCCATCAATAGTTACACACTCAATTACGTTCTACAGATCAAAAAGTCCATCCAGTAAGTGAAAACCTTACATTTAGCTTCAAGAATTGAGAAAATGAGGTTGAATAGATCGCAGGTCGTTCTTTAGCTCTAAAACTTGAAAAGTACCAAATAAGGTCATTTTGAGATTTTATTTATGACTTAGTTCGCGCCTGTCCTGCTGCTGCGATGCCCATCCCACTGTTGAGGCATCGCTGCAATGGCACAAATCCCGCTACATCGGCAGCTTTTGAACCAGTGATCTCTCATTTAGAAAATCCCAAAAATATTATAATTTCAATCCTCGCCTCGTCCACTACAACGACACCCATCCATTTGCAGCGGCGTCACTATAGCGGTAATAACCCTACTAGAGTGTCAAGCTTTGAGGTAGTGAGCTTTTTAGATGATTTCACTTCTCCCTTTTTACAACACATTCTTAACCCACTAAGCTAAGAAAATACCCTTAATGTTGAGATAGATTCATGGAGATCTATTTATCCAAATTCAATTTCGTAAATTCTTATGAATTCCTTAATGAGTTATCTACCCGATTATGTAATCAAAATCATATTTACTCCACCCGATTGCTACCAGATTTCCCTACATCTTGATGACTCCAATTTCCTCAAAATTTGGACAAGGTTGGGAAAATCCTAGTAATATGAAAAAGTTTTTCCAGACCCAATTTTTCCTTTTTTGATATTTCTATTACGATGGAACCTGTTCGTTACACGATGGAAAATGATTCCGGCTAGCGATATGAAACAAAGCCGATAGAAAATGAATATGGTGAGAATTGGTTCTAGTTTATGGGTGCTTATTATTACTTATTGGTTAATTATCAGTGATGTAATTGATAACTGTCATTTGACTATGTATTACATGCTTGTTGTTGGCTTGTTACTTTGGACAGTGTATATTAATCCTTGCCACTTTGGACAATGAGTATCAAGCCTTGTGAAATGTATATTGTAGAGCTATAAGTTTGGACTGATTTCTATGCAGATTTTAGTTTGAGGAGGCTTGGTGGAGATGGAAAACAGTAGTCAAATTCTAGCTAGTTTGAATTTTGTTTAATAGGTTGCTTTCTAGTACCGTGTTGTTGGTACTCACCGTTACTTCTACATCTATGTAAGTTCCAAGCCCGAACCCGTGTACCATACTCTTTCTTCTTCTGATTTTGAGACTTGTCAAGGATTTTGAGAGGTAATTGCTTGTCATTGCATCATACCTTCTTGTTCTTTTACTTTATGCTTTGTTCTCTTTGCAAAGCAAAGACCATGAAACTTGTATTTATCAATTCAAATTTTCTTTTACATAAGTGGCTTATACACATGACAACCAAATTTGGGAGTGTTAATGAAAGATTAAGCTTTCCGCTCTGTCTTGTTTCTTTCTTTGTATTTCGACATTTTTTTTTTTGGATTAAGAATGACTTGTCTGTTGGATTTTAAAAAGGTGTGAATGGAAAATGAAGAGTTGCGACTTTTATGAAGAGTTGTGACTTTTATGAAATGTTACAAATTTTATGAAGAGTTGTGACTTTATGAAATGTTGTGACTTTTATGAAAAGTTGTGACTTTTATGAAAGGTGACGACCTTTCTGGTAAGGCACAATAAGAACCTTTTCGCACTACCCTTTGTTTTCTATAAATTAAGGAATTTCCTCTCATTTTAAAATAGAATTCATAGGCTTCTTCTTAGACTACTCAATCTAGTATTTTAAGTTTACTTTACTGCCGTTGAGTGGTTCGCTGACATCGGAGTTTTTGGTATCTATACTCTGGGTGATTGAGATCATGTTTACCATGGCGAGGTCATATTCAAATCAAACTAGGATTACTAGAGGGGAATAATTCCATTAAGGGGACACGTGAGTTCGTGGACTGATCTTTTTCCTAGTAAAATTTTCCCAGATTCCGAGTACGCGTTTACAAATTTTAGATTTGGTGACAATTAATTTCAGTTCTTCTATTCTTTGTGGGCTCTTTCAAATGTTCATTAAAACTTGGTATTCGTGTATGTTTCTGCAAAGTTTATTGGAATTAGATTAGTAAGATTTTTAGACACATATTATTAACAAGCTTCTTTAAAAAAAATATTTGTATACTATTTTGTTTAATCTGTTTCTGATTCTAGTTTCGCTACTAGTTTAATTTTCTAGTGTTGAAACTATTCTAAAACTTTGTTCGTTCTTACAAATATTTTAAAGTTTTGTTCCAAGTATGTTTGGAATACTAGAGGAACAACAATCTTAAGGAAATTGATATACTGTTAGTATTTTTTTTATTCTAGATTGAGAGAATATGATAAGAAAGTAGAAGATAAATGCATTCTTTCCATAATTCGTTGCCTTGTGTAGAAACTCGAAGTGACGAATGTAAACAGAAAATTTTGTATGGTATTCCTTTTTAAAGATTACCAGGTAACCTCTTATTAAATTATAAAAGGGAAAAAGAGTTTCTAAGAGTTATCACTTTGATTTTTTTTTATATGGTATTTTTAGGAAAAAGATCTTGCAAACCATATGTTGTGGAGGAGTTTTGAATTCGCAAAGATTGTTTGCTTTAGTTCTTTAGTTGCAAAAATGATGAGATGCATATTTTGTATGAACAAATAGTATGTTCAAAATTTATAAGTGGAAGGGACTATTGATACAGAAAAAACTTTCTATGTGATAAAAAATATATGTGGTTATTCTGTTTGGAGAAAAAAAAGACTTTTGGAGTGTTGTACTCCATGAAAATGTTAGGGTTCTAATTTTGTAGACTAAAAACTTTTGTGGTTTTATACTCGTAGATAAATGACTTATTGCAATTGGTTTGAAGAATATGAAAACATCACATAATAAGTCAGTGTTGGACTTGGATTTTCTATAAACTTCAAGTAATATAGAAAAATTGTATATTTTTTGTCGTTAGTATTTAAAATACTAGTGGTATGTCGATTTTAGATAGAGGAAAAATACCACGTGACTTAGAATTTGTGATTTGTGTCTCTATGAATGCACATTGACTTGCGGTAAACATTGTCAAAGAGAATTGCTAGCACTATAATTTTTTCGAGTGTTTAGAAGATATTTTCAACATTAAATATGTGGAAAAACTATTTTCAAATACTTGACAATAGTTTTGATATCACATTAGAATGTGAGGTTATTTACTTTTGATTAGACCTTGGTTGTCTAAGTTTAACTTTGGAGCAAAAAAAAATATGAAAATCACTAAGACCTTTTGTATTAGTTATACCCACGAAAATTCATGGAGTATATTTGGTATTGTGGTTGTTCGTTCCTCATATACTAGATATAGTGTTGACTAGTCTGAAATGTTTACACTCTACTCTGTCAAATAGGGCAAAACGTCGCGGCAACTCAAAATAATTAAATTGTTGTAAATTTTAACAAAGGTTTAAAAATAATCGAGTTTTTTAAAAAAGAGTCGCCACTAATTTTAGCGGAGGAAAATAGGAAAACCAATTATTATTACGAAACCAATTCGATTCTAGGTAAGGGGTTCAGTTATTCTGAAGGGAAGGGGTTAGACCACCTCTCGGAAATCCACAAATGTGGGTTCCCGACTGAATTAACTTTTTTTTAAACTTGGGAAGAAAGAATAAAATAAACACATATAATAAACACAAATATACCAATAAAGCAATAATTATCGCGCTTAAGTTTGCCTAACGTACAATATTCACAAATAATGAATGAAATATAATTCGAATTATTTGATAATTTTACAGGAGAAGCACCCGGTGTACCTGTAAAGACACCTAGTAAAAGAGTAGTCGTCACATAAAATATAAATAAAATGCATAACTAATATAATACTTAAGAATAAAAATCCGTCTTATTGACATGGGACCGGCCTTGAAAATCGCGGTAATTTCTTCATCGGTCCTTAAACATATAAAATAATATAAAACTGAATTAAATTCCGTCTTTTAAAATGGGGGAGGCCTCTACACCGACGGATGATTTTTCATTGGCCCTTTCACATAAAAATCTATAAACTGAAAAAATTCCGTCGTTTTAAATGGGGAAGCCTCTAAACCCGACGGATAGTTTTAATCGGACCTTTTCAACATATAAAATATATAAACGTGAATAAAATTCCGTCTTTTTAAAATGGGGAGGCCGCTAAACCCGAAGGATAGATTTTTCATCGGGCCCTTTCAACATATAAAAATATATAAACTGAAATCAACAAAACATAACAAACTTATCCCAAGAGATATGGAAAACAAACACCAAACTAAAATAACATAATTAGAAAATGGAAACAACAAGCACTTAATATATAAAAATTAAAAATAACTTAAAATAGGGAATAATAACAAAACCCTGAAAAGTTTAAGATAGCCAATAGTTGACTACAATTTTCAAATAAATGATAATAATAAATAAATAAACATCAACTACAATAATGCTAATATTAAAACAATAATAAATATAAAATATGTTGACTTTTAGAACTACGTTTAAACTAAAAAAAACAAAACAAAGCTCATATAATAAAAGGAAAGAAAACATAGAGAGCTGGGAATTAAATAAAAAACAAGGGCTAAAAAATTTACTGGTTTGGATAGGAAAAACCGGAACTCTGCGTTTGAAAAAGAACGACGCCACCTCTAACTCGAAATACCAAAAACACTTTTAAATTTTTGAACTATGGGACCAAGAATTCTCAAAGTTATGAGTATCTTTTGTTTTCCCTCCAAATCCTCTCCTAAAAATAGTGGGAATGGAAGTGAGCTATATATAAACCCACAAAATCTCTCAAAAATGATGAAAAATACCGATGTGGGACTATTGCAAAATGAAAATTGTTTGAGAGACAATGTGGGAAAGGCAGATTTTTTTGGTATTTGAATCAAAAGGTATGAATTTTTTAAATAAAATCAGGAACAAAATTTGCTATTAAATAAAATAAAGCTCAAAATATGAATTTTTTAAAATATTAGGCCAAAATGGGGGTCAACATGAAACTCAAATATATATATACTTGTTTAAAAAAATTGTTGTTCTTTTATTTGACAAAAAAATAATCACTTAAAATGTTGTGATTTTCATGAAAAGAGATGGCTATTATAAATAAATATATTTGCATAGGACAGAAATAATTGGTTGAATATCATTTGTTATGTTGGTGTAAAAATAAACATTGGACTATATTGTCTTTGTTGAACCAGATGAACTTCGTTATGGGTAGTAATTCTATAACAGTATACATGAAAGTGTATGGAAATGTCCTTCTGAGAAAAGGACATTTGACAATCAAAACAATGTTTGTATCCACAAAAAAAATGTAAGAAATAGGAAAAAACATATAGTGAGGAAAAAAGGCTACCTCGCGAAGGTAGCCTGTTTGAATTCAAGGTTTTTATTTATTCTTATTGCTTAGTCAAATGTGTTGTAAACTAAACACTTGTGGGATGTCAATTACAAAACCTTGTAAGGAAAACTGGATACAACTTTAGAGTTTTGCCATTGTGAGTGTAGTAAAATCAAAATGTCAAGTTTTTGTCGGATCTAAGTAGTTTAGCATTATTATTAAATTGTTAAAAGGAATTTAATCCCTTAGATTAATTTCAACTGAACAGTTTATTGATATGAAGTTAACACTATCTCCATGGTGGGAAAAAAGTATTTACTTTTATTGAGAATGCATTAGAAATTAATATGTCTATTTGCTGAATGGTAAGGATGTGATGAAACAATAAAAATATCTAGACAATGTAAATATGACAGTTGAAAATCAAGCTGTGAAAAAATACTAAGAAGTGATAAGAATGGGAGTATTAATCTCATTGTTGCACAAATATGTTTGGAAAAAGAAGAATATCATCAAAAACTACGGTCATATTCACTCAATCTATTGAAAAATCGAACGTTTTTTGAAAGAAATGATGGATGCATTATTTATAAGTTAGGGTTTACACAAAAAACTTGTGTGGAGGAAACTATCCTTACGTGCAAAAGGGGGAACAACAAAAAAATGTTTTTTCAGAAAGAAGAAAGCGATTTTGTTTGATCAAAATACAATATTTCATATGGAGAAATGGAAAAGGAAGGCAAATCCAACTTGAAAATTTCAAAGTGTGTGGGGATCTAGTCAAAGTCCAAGTTCCTATTCCTAAAGATTAAATATGACTATGGACATGTGACTGTAAAATAAACTTGAGAGTAGTCTAGAGAAGGTCTAAAAGGCCTAGGAAATGACCAAGGATATGTACTTAATAAAGAGATTTAGAGTCTTAGTAAATGGTTAAAGAACATTTACTTCCTTTGAATTATAATTTTGTAACATTTTCTGTGTCTTCTGTAGACTCATCCTTTTGAAAGATCGGGTAAATAAACCAATATTGGAAGTTAATTGATATTCTTTTTGATTCAAGAAAATAAACCTTGGGGTTCAAAATGAATTTAGAAGGAAATAACGTGATGGAACTGTTGAAAAAATATAAAAGCAATACTTGGTCCAAAGGGCTTTGACAAAAAAAACAAGGATTGATCTTGTAGATATATATACTCGTTAGTAATTAGCAATGATACATCCATTAGGATTTGCATAAATGATTAGGTGGTATATTGACCTCCAAAGTCATCAAAGAATGTGAAAAAAACTTTCTTAAATCTAGAATGGGAGGAAGAAATTTACATGGAACAACCCGAGGGTTTATGGTTCCTGGTTAAATTAAAAGAAAGTGTGGAACTTGTTAAGTCACTTATGGCAGCACCCCCCAAACACTAGACATATTGATCAAACCATGTCGGCAAATGCGATTGAAGAATGATGGAAGTGAGTGATAAATGTGTTCACAATTAAAATCATAAGTACCTTGTTGGTTGTATATTGTGATTGTGAGCATCAATATAAGAGACTAATGACTAAAATGCCTACTAAACGTTATGCTATAAACCAAGTTGTTGGGGGGGTGGGGGAAATTGGAAAAATAGTGGAGTTTCTAATGCGATCTTAGATATAAGATTGTAAAATTCCAAAATTTGCATTTTAACGGTCTCATGATTGAAAAGATACTTAAACTAGTTCAAATATTTGGATGTCAATATTGTCACGTCTCCAATAAAATGTGAGCTTGCATTTCAAAAGAGTGAAACAAAAGTGACTCACAATTGGGATTGTGCTAGAGTTATGGGAAGCATGATGTATTTAATTCAGTGTGTGTGATCAGATATGAATTTTTTATTTCAAACGGAGTCGGTTCACAAGTTGATCCCAAATAAAATTCATTAGATGACAATAATAGAGTTGGAGTATTGACATTATACTAAAACTTGTCATTGATTTACAATATCCAACATATTGAAAGATTTCGTGATGCAAAATTGAAATATCAGACGAATGAAGTAAAATTCAATTAGTGGCTCTGCATTACTATTGATAGAGGAGAGTCTCTTAGAAATATTTCAAAAAAGAGACATATGTAGCGCCTATCTCTAGATAAGTCGGTGATGAATAGTTGAAAAGATCCGAAATTTCTTGATAGATATTCTATTTTGGACCAACCATTGGCCAGAGGATTGCATACCACTGCCAATAAACATCAATAGGTAGGGCATGGAGCAGACGTATAAGGAAAGTCTCTTTATACGAAATAGACAGATACGTAGAAAACTACTCTTTAGTGACGAATGATTAGATTGACTATGTAAAGTCAAAGGATGATGTGTCGGATACACTTAAAAAAAGCCTTAACATAGAGAGGAAGTTAAAAGATCATCTAGGGAATGAATTTAAGGCTTAGGGAAAGTCATCATGGCGGTGGTAAACTCATAGCAGACGGAGATCCCCAAGAGCTAGATAAGGAGCAAAACAAAGTTGTGAATGGACGTTCGGCATTGTCACAAAACTCAATCCCCATTCTCATGATGAATACAATGCTCAGGGACAAGGGTACAACATTAAGGCTTGTTAATGAGTTAATATCAAACTTAATGGTTCTAATGAGTTCCTAAGGTTGGCAGAGTGACCAAATCGTGTATTACGCGATATTAATGGTCGGAATCACTTATGTGAGTGTGACGGTAAGGCCTCTCAAAGAAGGATGATGTCAAAAGTCCATCTCTCTATACACTAATGAAACCAGGATGTTTTCATGGTTAAAAACGAACACAAACAGTTAAAACAATAAAAAGGGTAAAGGGTTAAATTGGTGACATATCGATTGTCTAGGTATACACCAATGTTCGACGGTTTTTAAAGATATCGATCTACTGAGTGACCGAGGAGTATATCAGATAATATATTCACTACGGAAAGGCTAAGGCAAACCCTTACTTATCCAGATGCAATTCAATGTTGCTTAAAAACGTACACAGTTACTGGTCCGTTTCTGTGTCGTCGATCATTCCCTAGTTATGCGGGGGATTGGTGCGGATTTTAAAAAGGTGGGAATGGACAAAATAAGAGTTGGGACTTTTATGAAGAGAGGTTGTGACTTTATGAAAGTGCGACTTTATGAAGGGTTGTGACTTTAGAAATGTGCGACTTTTACTGAAAGAGTTGTGACTTTTATGGAAAGTTGTCTGGACTTTTATTAAAAGTGAGACCTTAGGTAAGGGCACAATGAGAACCTTTTCGCACTAACCCTTTGGTTTTCTATATAAAATTATTCAGGGATTCCTATCATTGTTAAATATAAATTCATAGGCTCTCGTCAACTACAAAATCTAATTTCTAAGGGTACTTTACTTCCGTGAGTGGGTCGCTGACATCGGAGGTTTTTGGTATTATATACTATGGTGATTGAGATCATTTTACTCTGGGTGAGGTCAGATTCCAAATCAAACCTCGGATACTAGAGGGCAATCATGTCCTTAAGGGGACACTGTTGAGTTCAGTGACTATATCTTTTTCTATATAAAAATTTTTCAGATTCGGTACGCGTTTACAATTTAGGAATTTGGGAATTAATTTCTAGTTCTTCTATCTTTTGTTCCTTCAATGGATCATTAAACTTGGTAAAACTTTGTGTTTCTGCAAAGTTTTTTGGAATAGTAAGAAATTCTGAGACACATTATTCATACACTTCTCTTTAAAACAATATTTCATATATATTTTTTTGTAATTTGTTTCTGATTTCTCAGTTCGCTTACTAGTCTTAATTTTCTAGTTGTGAAAATATTCTTAAACTTTGTTGTCTTACAAAGATGTTTAAAGTTTTGTTCTAAGTATGTTTGGAATACAAGATGAACAACATTGTCTTGGTCGTAAAAAACTGTCATCACGTCCATATTTAGGTCGTGACATATAGTTGACATAACCTTTCCATCAACCTTAATAAATACGAAGTACAAAATTCTGTAAAAAATACTCATCCCTAGTAAAATGACAACGTCCATTCACTTTGAATAGTCAATGTTATTTGACTTGTATCACTTAAAATACATTTCCCACTAATCAAAATGATTTGAGTTTCACCTTCCACTCATTGCAAATTTTTAGTCCTTCAACTCATTCTTAAACATTTGCATACTTATGAAATTCAATGCAATGTAACTAAAAGATACTTTCTGAATGATTTTGACAAATTATTAGGCACAATACTCAAGTTCCTCATGCCTCCAACCACCACAAATCTCCACACAAAATCTTACAACTTAACCTTACCTTTCATCATGGACTACTTTTTCTTTTATTTAGTACAATTCTGCATACATACACTCCCTTGTTGTGATGAAAAGATGAAATCGAAAATCTAACAATAAAGAACACCAAGTTTAACGTGGAAACTCCTTCAATACGAAGGTAACTACCACGAGATCGACAAGATTCGAATTGCTTCACATAAAATAAGAGGTTACAAATATTATTCTAATGGTCTAACAACAAAGAATGCCAAAGAGAAACAATTAATAGCTACCCCAACAAAAGTGGTAAATAGAAAGAAAACAACCCAAAACCCAGCTTATCTTTGTGAACTAAAACAGGGGATCTTTCTGAACTGGATCGAAAATCAATCTTCACCATTTCATATCAACAAATAAGATTCAGGGACACTCAGTCAAAATGCACTCTGATCCAAAGCCGTTAGTTAATAGGGAAACACCGATCTATATGGTGACGGTGGAGAAAAGACTGTAGCAAAAGCAACCCTTTTATTCTCTCTTTTTCTCTGTTGAAAGCTACCAAAAAAACCTCTCTTATGTTCTAATGTATTTAAAAAGGAATACCAATGAGAAATTAATTATTCTCTCAAAACCATCCTCTATTTATAGAGTTGTGCTTTTCCTTACAAAGCCAAAACCAACTACAAATAAGATTACTATTCTAATCCTTTTCCTAATAGAATTAAAAACCAAATAAAGAGAATAATTCCAATCCTTTAACAAGTAGTATTAGACCATGGGCCTTTGGCTGGAACATGGGCAATAGCCCAACATCCCTCATGTTCTTTTACTCTCTAATTGTTTGCGTTTTGTTTGTATCGAATTTCAAGTTTCTTGAGTTAATGGTTATGATTTGTGAATATTTGGTTTTGGTTCAAGTATGAGGTGAAATAAAATAAAATTCTACAATGTATTAAAGCTATGACTTGAAAAAAAAAGTCTTTTTTTCCATTTGCATTACTTTTATCAAGTTTCATTATTGGGTATTTAAATTGAAAATTTTCATTTACCTTATCTATACTTTTTTCTTAATATAATCATGACTTGGTGTTGACAGTTATATGATTTAAGGATCTTTTATATCTCCTTTAATATATTAAACTTGACTTAATATATAGGGTAATGTTGATTTTTGTGGAAATTTTGTTTCTTTGGTTAAAGAAAAGATACATATATAGTTTAGAAATCAATTATAAACATTCAAATATGATTTTAGAATTAATATCATTACGAGAAATAGACATGAATACTTTTGTAATATAATTTGCATAATATTTTCACCAAATTTAATTATTAAAACCAAAAAAAAAATTCTTCATAGAATTTCCATCCGTAGTAAAATGATATTTAACATTACTCCAGAAAATATCAATCTGAAAAGGATAAGTATATAAAAGAAATTAATTGATTTTATGTAGAGTTTAAATTATATACATCTTCAATTTAAATAGTTTACCATGACTATAATATTTTTTATGTTATCTTTTATATGGGACTTGTTCTTGCTATTATCAGTTAATAATTTATTTTTCTCATTTTAGTAGAGTTTATTTTTTTTAAAATACTGTAATACCCAAAAATTTCTAAGTTAAAAATCGCACTATTTTTCATTTACATATAAGATCGTATCGGGTGATTCCTGAATTACTCTTAGTTGTTACTGTCAATTCGTTAGTATGGCAATGATTTGGATATGAATTAAGGTCACTAGTATCCCCTAGCACAAAGTTAAGTAGAAAGCTTCTTTACCGGTTTAGCTTTGATATAAGATTCTACTTAGTTAAGTCGAAAGCATCTTTATCGATACAGTTTTGATATAAGAGTCTACTTGGGTCAATTAAGAACGATCATACCTCTCATAATATAATGAATTTGCTGGTCCATGACTTACCAAATTAAAGTCTTACGAGTCTTCTTTACAACACCACCATGTTTGCCTCATTCGAGTTCAGAGTAAAAAGTTATGACTGTTTTAGTGAAACTTTATAAGGCAATCAATGTTCAACGACTAGACCTACGAATAAAACCCATTGATGAATTTCCTATATACTTTGATTGACGCCCTAAGAAATACTGAAGAAAAGATACTTATTCTTCAATAACCCTATCTTCCTCTTCCTTGATCTAGAGAAAATATTTTTGGGGATAACCTTAGAAAAAATTAAGCAATTGATCGAATGATGAAGTTGGGAAATTTCCTAGGTAAAGGGTAGTTATAGGGCTTAAATTAGTGTAAAAATGATGTAGCATTGACATTAAGTGCATAGAATAAACTCGAATACTCTTTAAAAATAATTGTCAGACTGGCCTAGGAGTCTGACCTACGGTCTGTCCTAGTGGACCCTAGAACAAACTTTAGAAATCTAAATTATCTATCTTTTCTTATGAGACTATTCTACGGCCCATTGAATCTTCTATGGTCGTTAAACACATCGATAGAACTCAAACTTCACTTCAAAATTTCACTTAGTCTGGAACTTTTATAAAGGACCTTCCTGTGGTTCGAAGACCAAATGAAGGCCTGTCAAACCCTTCCATAGGACTAAGGTCCTAAAGCAAATCTCTGAACAAATCCTACGATTTGTTCAGTCAACTCATAGGTGAAAACTTAAAAAACTTAATTTTTAAAACTCAACTAGCCAAATTCTACGATTGTCCTTCTACGACTCGTAGGACATCCTATCGTCCATAGATGTACGCCTAAGATACCCCCAAGATTTGTACACAAGACCTAGAATCACAAGTGACATCAAGCTAACCCTATTGGCATGCCATGATAATACTAAGAACAATAATAACTGATGTGGAAACTAATCATAAAGTAAATCTGAAATGATGGGAAATACCCATATATTAAAACTGAATATATGAAATATAAGAATTTAATACAAAGAATTATCCAAATGAAATACTAAGTTGAATCTGACTATGTCAGAGAATAGCCTTTAACTAACAAGAAGTGTTGGGACATGCCCCACCATAGTATAGCAAAACTAAAACTAAAAGATTGAAATATTGAAAGAATAACATGAATATTCTCCTCGAATAATGTGGACTCACTAGTAATATTGTTGAACTCAAGATAGGAAATCGATCTAAGCGAGATATGGATGTTAAAAACCCGCACCTACATAACGAGAAGATGTAAAACATAGTATGCGTCAGTACTTGAAAGATACAGAGTATGCATGATAAATTAAAGGTAAAATAAATATGTAACAAAGCAAGCGTATGCTCTGAACATGATATGGATACTAAATACTAAGCTAACTAAATGCACTGACCAAATGATAACATGTTGAGACATAATACTGACTATACTAATATGTGGTTAATGCAAAAGAGTCGGACTGAACTGTAGGATCTACTAATAACATATAATAAAAGCATATGACATAAATACGGAGTTTGATGTATACGTCCCATCAAGTGGACCCAATACACCTGACGAAAGGTGTAGAGACATGCTGAGTGATCACTAAAATGATGCCCACAGAGGGGACTTACAACCTACGTGGCTCTTTATGAGACTATATGAGTGATTGATACAAGTTCAACATAGTATTATGGTACTCCCAATAGATAAAATGACTAACACATTATGGCAAGATTTCTTAAATATACCGATAGCTCAAAACTGACATGTCTATTGAGAATGCACATTAATATATTGATAATGACACATTCAAGACTGATGCATGTATATCTAAAATGCTAAAATATCAGACCTAGCATTTGTAATCATGAACTACAGAAATACATTATTAGGGTTCTTAAATTGATGCAAGAAACCAAGTAATAACATGATAACCTAATTTGGAACATTAAATAAATTAATTCATGATAATCTGGTGAAATTCTAGAAACCTTTGGTCTTGTTGATAGTAGGGAATCAAGAATTTGACTGTAATCTAGGGACCTTTTGGGCGAAAGGAACCCACTAGTGAAATCTCACATACATGGTGACGAATTCCATAGAAAATCTTTCTATTTCAAGGATGGAACTGATGGATTCTTGTTATGTTGTTGAACTAGGGTTTTTCAACCTCTATATCCTTTTACATTATAATTTTCTGAGTTTTTTGATGAATGAGTTGACTTAGGTAAGTTCTAGTTATGTTTATAGGCTAAAACTAACAAAACCCGCGTAGTTTAGGGTTAAAACAACGTAGTTTAGATGTCCAACAAAAAAGGAAAAGAACCAAAGTCCCCTAGCTTAAGTTGCTGATGGGGCTGACCACAACCACTTTCACAGACCGTTAACTGGGTCGTTGATACGCTCAAACTATACTTCCCTAAAGAAGTATAAGTGGTCGTATCAAGTAAAGAACCCAAATTTTAGGTTGGGGGTCGATCCCACGAGGAAAATGGTTTAGACTTATTTTTAATCTACGATTACTTCTATTTAGTCAAGTCCTTTCCAAAAACAAACAATTAAATGAGGGATTTTGTATAGCAAAAGTAATTTAATAAGTCTAAGTAAACAAGTAGCTAGTTCAAATATTTGATGTTTACCAAATGATGAGATAAACTAGGGTGTAAGTGTTCCCCATAGGTTCGTAACACAGTAACCCTCGCTATAACAACTCTGTCCTAGTATCTTGCATGCAAAGTGGTAAGTTGTGTATCCCTAATTCCTTGATCCGGCAACTAGTGAATTTCACTCCGCACCTTGGTCCGGCTACGTGTGTGTACTTTACTAAACCTTACATTTTACCTCATATTAAGCATCATAATCGATGTATGGCTTAGTTATTACTTCGCACCAATCGACACTAGCTTATTAGATAGTATATACTAAATCTACGTTAATAATTCTTTTCTTATTATCTACCTCCTTGGTTCGGCAAGTAGCAACAAGACGAGTTCTAACATGTGCCCTCGTGAAAAGACTTCTAAATGTAATAATCATCAATACATGCCAGAAACTATTCGAGAATTGTTATTTTAGCTAGTTTTAGTTTGTTAATTACTCATGGTTTCCACAACCCTAGTAATGAATTTAGTTACCCATGTTCATAATTACAAAATTCATATTAATTAAACAAGAATTATGTACTTACTTTGATGAGATTAAAGAAAATCCATAAAATCACTTGAATTCGAGAAAATAATACAATAAACAATTCCGAAAAAATGAAGTATTTTCCAAAACCCAATATTCAACAACCAATGTTACAAATCAGAAAAATAGCAAAAAGTCTAACCGTAAAAACGAGGTTTTTGGTCATATTTATAATAAAAGAATCCTAAACATAAAGGGAAACCTAAATAAGGAAAATCTGTCAAAAAATATGTCTCGCGTTGACGACCTGATCGATGGACTATCAAGGTAACGATGGATCGTCGACACCGTACTTCAACTCTAGTTTCAGCTGCTTTCTTCTCCAACTATGTGTTACCATCGACAGATCAAGACGATGGTTTGTTGACAGGACAACGGTCCGTCGATGGCCTTTGTTTCTCCACACTTAGAATCTTTTCAAATTGGGTACTGATGCTACATTCTGTTAACACGAAAAGTCACTAGGACGGTCTATCGATGAGACGACGGACCATCATCCCTTCCGTAGCCTCACTACGAACCGTCGATGGGTAAACAGACCATCGATGGCTCCGTAGGTCATCTTTTATGCATTTTTCAGCACATCTTCACTGTTTTCATTCTGGACAGTTTTTCCTGCAAACACAAAGAAAAATACATTAAAACTACTTCAAAGAGGCCTTATACACACACTAAACTTAAGGAAAAAACATTGAAAGTACTGTGAAACCACGGTACATCAGTCGTGGCCTTCACTTAGTCTTGTGGTCTGAGACCCTTGGATCACGGACTCTCCCACGGCCCATGTAAAGGACCGAGGATCGTGAAGGTGTTTGTGGTCTTCAGTTGGGATAAGGATTCTAAGGAGCTTTCTTGGGGGGCTACTGTTTAGACTTCCACGGACTTATCCATACACATGTTCAGACCAGGGATTGTGATAGTCCCCATGGTGGTTACTTGGATAAGAAGTGTTTGAGGCTATTCTTTGAGGCCTACTGGTTCTGTACAATGTATACTACCATGTTCCATGAAAGCATTCGTGGTCTGACATCTGGGCCCTACTTGAGTTTAAATCTAAACCACACAAAGGTCTAAAGACTGTAGACCCTGTCATGGTCCATGAACCAGCCATGGTTCACTGTTTCAGGTAAGTTCTGCAAATTTTTTCTAGGTTTGATTCTCAAGGTATTATGATATCTCCCTTTTGGGAACATTCACCCACGAATGAAGGTTAAACTATCTTAAATGGAGGCAAATAGCTACAACCCTACCATTAAGCACTGAAGACTGATTTCTGATTGAGCTTCAAGAACATGCAAATATGCTGAAAATGCAACTAAAAACTGAAGGAACATGATGCTAAGACTGATTTTACGCATGAATGACTGAAAAAATTAAGAGAAAATAATACCTCAAAATGGAGTGGAATCAGAAGGAAAGCGATGAGTGTACTTGAATTTCATAGTTGCTTCTACTTCTACTTCCCGAGTATCTCCCTTTACAAAATGACTTCTCCACAAAACCTTCAGTGAAGCAACTTCTTTGTTTCTCAACCTTTGAACTTTAAGATAAAAGATTTCAACTGATGCCTCTTCACAAGTGAGACTATCATTCACATCCACACATTGTAAAGATACAATAGATGTTGGATCACCCACACACAACAACGAAATGTGGGAAAGTGGACACACTTCTGCTAGTTCTGTTGATAACTCTAACTCATAAGTCACCTTACCATTCCTTTTCAAGATCTTGTAAGGGCGTACATATCTAGGACTAAGCTACCCTTTTTTTCCAAATCTCATCACCCTTTTAATAGGAGACTCTTTTAGGAAGACCCAATCATCAATTTGGAACTCTAGTTTCCTTCTCCTTACATTTGCAAAGATTTCTGGTGACTTTGGGATGTATTAAATATATCTACAATGAGGTGAATTTTCTCCATAGCTTCATGGATTGAATCTGGTCCTATCAAGGATGCTTCACCTGCTTCGAAAAAACCAATAGGAAATCTACATTTACACCCATACAATACTTCATAAAGGGTCATTTTAATGCTAGAATGTAACAATTATCACAAGCTCTTAACATATCCTCTAAGTTTTGAATGGTATGCTTTGCCTGATCATGCGTATGTGGATGAAATGTGGTGCTAAGATTAACCTAAGTACCAAGACCATTCTTAAATGACTTACAAAAATGAGAGGTAAACTAAGGACCTCTATATGAGATGATAGAAAAAGGAACCCTATGCAACCTGAATATCTAATTCATTTAAAGATTGGCGTAGTCATCCACCAAATATGTAGTTTTGACCGCCAAAAAGCGAGAAGACTTAGTAACTCTGTCAACTATCACCCAAATGGAGTCATGTTGTCTGTGAGTACGAGGTAATCCCTAAATGTAATACATGTTGATTACTTCCCACTACCAAGTAGGAAAGTCGATCTCCTGAGTCATACATCCTAGTTTCTAATATTCTTACTGTACTTCCTGACAGTTGGGGAACTTAGCCAAATAATCAATTATATCCCTTGATGTTTTTTTGCGTTCGTGATCAACAACACTAGCCTACAGTCTGAGTGTCTACGAATCGAAGTGAGTATAGCAACCCAACCAAGGGTTGGGCTCGTGTCCAAAATAGAGTGGTAGTGAAAATAGTAGTCAACTAGAATTTATTTTAAGTTAGTGATAGTTTAAGACATTATCGAATAAAAACAAAGTAAATTCAATTTGTGACACCAAAATATCAAATATCAAAAATGGTTTTATGACAATTAGTAAAAAACGACTAAAATAAAGGGAAACCGAGTACGGGAAAAAGTTCTTGGGGTGTGACCGCAATATATGTTGACGTAAACTAATGGGTGTATGTTTTTGATCGGAAAATTTGCAAAATAAGGGTAACTAGGCTAATGTTTAGGTGAAAGTAAATTTCCTCTCGGGCAATTTACCCCAAATCGAATGGGTTTCTCTCGAAAACCCACTCATATAAAAAAGACTAGACTACGCCTTATCCATACCCGTTCTTTCGATTAAAGGTTATTGGATATGAAGGTATGGTTCACCCTCTAGGATTGAGCCTCTTGCCACCTCACTACTTAGGACATCAATCTAGCGGGGGTCTTGGTTTCACGAACTTCCTCTCGAGCAAGCCGAAAACACATAGGTGGTTTTGTATTTGCAACCACAAATGCACTAACTTAAACCACAACCACTAGGAGAAATTACCATTAAAATACATCTAACTCTATCAGCAATCAAGACCCAACAATAATATCAACACATATTTTCTAAATCACACTCCAAGAATGGGACTTTTTAGCGACACATCAAGAAATAATCAAATACATCTAAAATGATAAAGAAATCAAATGGGTATAAGAAATTAGACCTTAATATGAGAAAAGGAAGAATAATGGAGAAGAATCACTACCAATTTGACGAAAACGAACATCTTTCTTCAAGTCCCCCACAAAACCCTCTCCAAACATTAGGAAAAAATATCCAAACTAGAGTTCTATCAAGAAAAAAATTATAATAATGTTCGGACCCCAAAAAATAATAACTAAGGCTAGTATTTATAGACTTCAGATTAAGTGATGACGAATTTGTTTGGCGAATTTAGTCGTGATTCGGTGATTCGCCTTTCTTCTAGTTCGTCGTCGTTTCTGCTTTGCCTTCATAGTTTATGCATGTTATAACATTGGGTGGAATAACTCTGCTTTGCGTAACTATTCAACGAAACATCGACTACTCCTTTTAATCGCCTTTTGAATCCACTTCCTTAAGGATTCACTAGCTGAAACAAAGGCAAAATGTAGCTCTTAAGCGGCTTGCCAAGTATACTTGGCGAAGCTCAGACTTCAACTTCAGCTATTTTTTCATCCTTTTTATTCCATTTTGCTCCTAAGATTCATGCTTACGCAAAAGAAAACTCCAAATACCTTAAACAAAAGAGTTTTCATCAGATATTGAGATAAAATTAGAAATTGAGGACACTATTTACATTAAAATATAGCTCTAAATGAGTCTAGTTCGAGGATTCATCAACCTCGTCATGCTATTCCAACAAAAGATTTCCCATAGATCACAGTACATCTTAGTGGCGCTTAATGAATAGAATAACCTGAAGTTATGGGCTTCTGTTAGAATCTGTTATCTCAACTCGCCCAAATTAGGAACACATAGTCAACCCTCATAGTGAAGCACCATCTCCTACTTGGGGGAATACCTTAACTCTCTGTTGATGGACTGCACCCTAGAGTTCAAGCAATATCAAATTAATGTCTTGTTTTTCCTAAACATTCATTACCAATAAAGATTCGGATCCATTTTGAAATGTCACACCTTCATCTAAGATGATCATAAGAAGAACTTTTAAACGAGCACGCCAGTGAACATCCCTTGGTATCTCTTTTCTTTCTTCCTCAACATGTGCTAAACTACCCATAAATAGTCTGCTAAGGGCATCTGCTACTATGTTTGTGTTACCAAGATGGTAATGCACACTCATATCATAAACCTTGAGGAACTCAAGCCAATTTTTATCACAAAGATTCAACTTTTTCTGGGTGAACACGTATTGAAAGCTCTTATGATCAGTGAACACATCTAAGTGAACACCATACATGTAGTGTCTCCGAATCTTTAGTGTAAAAACTATTGCTGCAAGCTCAAGGTCATGAGTCAAATAATTCTTCTCATGCACTTTAAGCTGTCAGGAAGCATAAGATATAACCTTACCTCGCTTCATCAACACACAACATAGGCCGACTCTAGATGCATCACAATATGCTGACTCATGAGCTGTAGTCAACCTAGTCTTTAGTTCTGAGAAGCTTTTCTTACAATTATTTGACCCTGAAACTTAACCTTTTTTAGAGCCAACCTAGTCAATAGAGAGGTTATGGATGAAATCCCTCGACAAACCTTCTACAATAACCTGCTAGACCCAAGAAACTTTTGATATCGATAGAAGATGTAGGTCTAGGCCATTTTTTCACTGCTTCTATTTTTTGGGCATCCATTCGAATTCCTTTGTCGGATACTATATGCCCAGGGAAAGCTACAAATTGTAATCAAAAGTCACACTTGTTAAACTTAGTAAATAACTGGTGATCTTTGAGAGTTTGTAGTACAACTCTCAAATGACTCGCATGTTCTTCCTCATTCCAAGAATAATTGAGGATATCATTAATAAAGACGATAACGAACAAGTCCAAATACTTCTTGAACACTCTGTTCATCAAATCCATGAAAGTTGCGGGAGCATTGGTTATCCCAAATGACAATACTTCAAATTTATAATGCCCATATCGAGTTCTGACAACTGTTTTCGGAATACCACTATCTCTGACTTTGAGTTGATGATAACCTGATCAAAGGTCTATCTTTGAGAAATGACTAGCCCCTGAAGTTTGTAAAATAAGTCATCAATCCTAGGGATAGGGTATTTATTCTTGATTGTAACCTTGGTCAACTACCTATAGGCAATAGACATCTTGAGAGAACCATCTTTCTTCTTCACGAACAATACAAGTGCACCACATAACAAAATACTAGGCCTTATAAAGCCCTTATTTTAAAGGTATTTCAATTTCTTTTTAATTCCATAAGCTCAGTTAAAATCATTCTATAATGAAATACAGAAATAGTATGGGTATCAAGAAGGAGATCAATTCCAAAGTCAATTTCCCTTCTGGGAGTAACTTCACGAAGATCTTATACCTGTCTACCTATAACTCGGTCTCCGACTGGAGTAGAGACTAAGAAAGGTTTCGAGAGGAATTCTGGACTAACATTCAACTTAACCTCTATATAATGAATTATAAAGGAAAGAGTAGCCCCTGATCTAACAAAGTATACATATCGAGATTAAAGACTCGTAATGTACCACTGACTACATCAGGAGAATCTTCTTGATCCTGGCAAGCCTGAAGAGCATAAAGCTTATTTTGGAGCCATCTGCCACCTGTACCAGATGAGTTACCTACTGAGTCGGGCGACTTGTTGGTGTTGTTGAAGTTGTAGACTGAGTTCTACCGTTATTTCCTCCTTGACCCTGTTTAGAAGGACAATCCCTCAACTTGTTGCCAGACTGACCACACCCAAAGAATCCTTCTTTTCCTAACAGGCACTTGCCCGGATGGTTATTACCGCACTTAGGGCACGTTGGGTAGGTTTTGGTACTTGAAACACTTTTTTCAGACTTAGAGCCTAATATCCTACCTTTCTGATCTTGTCTGAACTTAGATGATGGAACACTAGCTGACGAAGGTGCTGGATCTAAAAATTTCTACTGACCCTGCGAGCAATTTCCTCCATCCAACTTCTGTTGAGAATACTCATAGTTTCCAGTTCCATCCTTCTTATTCTCCTTAGCCCGTTCCTTAACCTTATCACCCTCAACCTGCTTAACATGAGTCATGATCCTAGAGATGTTCATATTTTCCAGCAAGATAGAATTCTTACACTATATTTCACTAAGACTGAGACTCTATATAGAAGCTTATTCATTTGAGCCCTGAAATCAACAACCATGTGAGGACCATACATATAGAGTTGGGTACTTGAGTCCATACTCTAAGACTATCATGATACCTTGTTGTAAGTTCATGAATTCTTGAGTCTTTGCCTCTCTTAGTACCCTTGGGAAGAACCTGTCCAAAAAATTTCAATAAAGAAATCCCAAATGATAGGAGCTGCATTGATCTTTTTCCACTAATTATACCAGATATGAGCCATATCCTTGAGTTGGTAAGATACTAACTCAACTCGATTATTCCCAGTTTCCTACATCAATTTAAAGATCTTCTTGACCTCATCAATGAAGATTTGGGGATCTTCGCCAATTTGCGATCCTAAGAACTTTGGTGGACTTATCCTAACAAAATCTCTCACTCTAGATGCAGCTGACCCAACATTAGCATGTGCTGGAACTTGAGCACATTGATTGTTCTGGTTGCCACTGTAAATGGCATTCCGGGACTCTACATATGAGACTTCTTGTTCTAGGGCTGAGGAGTTGTCGTTTGCATTCATGGCATTTGAATTCTTGACGTTAGATCTACGAGGAGGAATTTCTGTAACATAGAACATTGGTTTAGAGAGAGGAATTAGATCACACCTTAGACGCGATAAGAGTAATAAAGAAAATGAAGATTTTTCCTAAAACAAATTTCAGCCTCCTTCTGATTAGATGTGGTGCACTTCACACCCATAAAATGACTATACTTAGTGAAGCTTTTTCAGACATCCTAGGACACTTTAATCCTAGTGCTCTGATACCAAATTTTCCATGCCCTGAGCTACTGCCGAGACGTGGACACGGGACCTAGGATCACAAGTGACCCCAAGATAACCCTGTTGGCATGGCATAAGCATACAAAGAACAATTATAATCAATGCGGAAGCTAATCATAAAGTAAATCTGAAATGATGGGGAATACCCATATACTAAAACAAAATATATGAAATATGAAAGATTAATACAAAGAAACTTCCTACTGAATACTAAGTTGAATCTAACTCTGTGTGAAAATATCTTCTAACTGACTGGAATTTTTGGGACATGCCCCAACGAAATCTAGCAAAACTCAAACTAAAAGATTGAAATGCTAAAAGGATAATATGACTATTGTCTTTGAATAATGAGGACTCACCACTGATGTTGATGAAATGGAGATCGGGAATAAATCAAAGCGTGATATGAATGTTGAAAACCTGAACCTACATCACGAGAATATGTAGCATAGAGTATGCGTCAGTACTTAAAACTTAGTGAGCATGCAGGGTAAAGTAAAGTTGAAATAAAGATGTAACTGAACAAGCAATAAAGCAAGAGTATAATTTTAACATGATAAGATATTGAATACTCACTTACCTGAATGCAATGACTTCATGATAATATGCTGAGAATGAATACTGACTATACTAACATGTGGTAAATGCAATGGAGTTTGACTAAACTGTGGGAGCTATCAATAACCGATAATAAAACCACATGAGAAAAATTTGGAGTCTGATGTAAACGCCCCATCGAGAGGACCCAATAAACTCGTCCAAAGGTGTAGAGGCATGCTGGCGTGATCACTAAAATGATGCCCACAGAGGGAACTTACAACCTACGTAGATCATAGCTTTTGGACTATATGGGTGACAAACCCCAGTCCAACTCGATATTATGCTACTCCCAATAGATTAAATGACTAACACATTATGACTAAATTTATGGAATATACTGGATAGCTCAAAAATGACATGCAAACTGGGAATGTACATTAATATACTGATAATGACACATTCAAGACTAAGGCATGTATATCTGAAATGCTAAAATACCTGACCTAGCATGTATAATTCAAGAAGTAAATAATTACATAACTAGGGTTCTGAAATTTATGCAAGAAACCAAGTAATAACATGACAATATGATTAATAACATTAAATAAACTAATTCATGATAATTTGCTAAAATTCTAGAAACCCTAGGTTTAGTTGATAGTAAGTAATCGAGAATCTGACTGTAATCTAGGGATTTAATGGGCAAAAGGAACCCACTAGTGAAATCCCTCATAGATGGTGAAGAATTCCACAGAGAAATCTTTTGATTTCGGGGTTGGAATTGATGGATTTTTGTTGTGTTCTTGAACTAGGGTTGCTCAACTTTTATCTCCTTTTACGTTCTAATTTTTTGAGTTTTTGATAAATGATTTGACTTAGGTAAATTCTATTTATGTTTCCAGAATAAAACTAACCAAAACCACATAGTTTACGGTTAAAATGACGTAGTTTAGGAGTCCAACAAAATAGGAAATGACCAAAAGATGCCTGACTTAAACTGCTGATGGGGCTGACCACAACCACCTTCACGGACCGTGAAAAAGACCATGGATCGTGAAGTGGGTCGTGGTCTTCACTTGGTCTGGTGGTCTAACAGCCTTGGCTCACGAACCCTTAGCTTCCATGACCCGTGTAAAGGACCATAGATCGTGAAGATGTTCGTGGTCTTCACTTGGGCTAGGGAGTCGAAGGAGCTAGCTAGGTGGGGATACTAGTTAGGCTTCCATAGACGCCTATGACCCTTCTTCAAGACCACGGACTGTGAAGGTCTCTGTGGTCCTTACTTGTGCGAGGGGTGTTTGAGGCTAGTCTTGTGGGCCTACTTTTTCTATACAACGAACACAACCACAACCCGCTGTCAAGACCATGGTCCTTGAAGGCGTCCATGGTCTGATATCTGGGCCTTGTGAAGCTTAATTCTAGGCCACGGGCAGATCTACGGACCGTGAACCCTACCGTGGTTCACTGTTTCAAGTAAGTTCTGTAACTTCTTTCTAGGTTTGATTTTCGAGGTGTCACAATATATGGGATTCGTTATTCACTACTAACAGTTAATTTCTCCACTTCTCTTTCCTTTTTGACTATCTAACTTCTGGGGTATTACAGAACAAGAATCACATACTAAATATGCTTCAAAAATAAATGAATCGCATCATAGCTACAACATATACTTTCATATGTTAGGTGATTATCCTAAATACCTAAGTTTGCATCATTTTAAAATGCAGAGATCCAAAAAAAAGAACGTAAGTACATATGAAATTGTATTATATGTAAAATGACTGAATTACATATGAAATTGTATTGTATGTAAAATGATTGAATTAGAATATAAAATTGCATAACTGAAGATTACTATTAAGACATAAAAAAAATTCATTATCCTTAAAATCATTTAGCTTGACTCGATCAAAACCGAATTTCATAAATTATTAACTTTTTTTGGAGTTTCTCAAGTAACCGACATGATATTCACTCATCGCTTGATCGACAAGCCATCTTATACCTTGTTATAAGTGTGAGTGCACTTTATTTATACCATTTTGGTTTTACTTGAATGTATGAATGAGAGACGTTGTTTGATGTGTGAGGTCATTAGGATAACATTACCTGATTGCTAAGCGTAAAGTTGTGGATTATTGGTGTATGCATGGTCATCTATCAGTAGCGTAATGTCAGTCTTTGATGCTTCTACATTAGTTTAAATGTCTAATTATACACGTTTTGTTTTGAATAAAAGGGAGGGGTAAACTATTTTGAATGATGTGTTTTGAAGTGTACGTTCAACATTTGATTTGTCGTAGATTTTCTAGTTTTATGATGCCTAAGTTTAGTATAGATAGAGTCTTATTATAGTTGCTTGAGGTCAAACAAAAGTTCTAAGTTCGGGTGTTGATGTGTCTAAACTTCACATAACTTTCCACGCTTTTTAGTGAAGGAGTTAGTAGTTCATAAGTGTGGTTTTATGAAATATGATCGCACATTGGACACAAAAATTAGAGTATGAGCTAAATTTACCAAGTCATTGATTGCTTGACGATCCATGGAGGAACTATCCTTTCAATCGTGAGAAAGAACCAAAAGTGGGCAACTGTTACCTCAAGTTTATGAGTTGTTTATAAGTCTCACGGAACATGTGTTATAATGAAATGATAATTTTTTTAATCAAAAATCAAATCAAATCGAAAAAAATAATAATGGAGTAAGACTAGTGTCAAAGAAGGCAAAAGTCACTATTTCCAAATCTATGATACTCATTTCTGAGCTTACATTACAAGCCAAATAAGGTTCTATAGTGGTCCTAATTGTCTTAACTGTGAAGTGATTGGTTTCAAAATTATACATGACTGAATGGAGTAATCATTTTTTGAATCATCCTCATTGTTCGTTAAGTCGTGATATATTTTTTTATGACAAGATAGTCATATCTGATAGGATTTTACTCTGATTTTCTTATCTAATTTAAAGTTTATTTTTTTCAAAAATAAAAAATAAAGTATTACCGTAAATATTTTAACTTATCCAAAAAAAAAAATATTTTATTCCATACTTGATTTATTCTTTCCTTAGAGAAAAAGTTTGGACATCTATAAATTGAAGATTCTTATTCTCAAAGCATAACACAATAATATCCACAATGTAGACATTTAAGAGTTTTGTTTATGGGGAGACTCTTCTCTTAATATTTATAATATCTTTCTTTTATATTAGTTTTCATATAATACTATTATGTTTTAGTAGAAGTTTTTGTCACCTAATTCATCACCGTCTTGATTTGCGATTGTAAATTTTTGCATGATGAGCTAATCACTTACGAATCCATCAAGTGGTATCAGAACATGTGGTTCAATGATCCACTGGAACAAAGTTGAAGACATGTTCAAGGCAGTTTCAGATCAATTTGCAATCAACGTGATGATTATGAAGATTTTTGTACAACTACATGTAGAGAAAATTTTCAGATACATTTTTAACAATCATGTTTCATCCTTTATAACAAAATCATTTTTCAACTCATGATTACTTTAAATCACGGGCTCCAACTTTCAATTCTCGCAAACTTTTATGTTTGGGCTCCACTTTTAACTCATGTATCTTATTTTTATCACATGAGCTCCATTTTCAACTCATGCATATTATTGTTAGTGCATGAGCTCTACTTTCAACCATACTAATGACTTTTAACATATGCTCCACTATTTAACCCATATCAATTTTTTTTAAATCACGATACGCAACAGTGATACATGAGGATTATGTGAAGAAGATGGATCATATTATTTTGCTAGAAAACTTAAGCCAAAATGAGAGATTTTTTAGGGTTTTGCTATTATTTTCTTACTTTATTTGAAATTTATTTTTTTCTGAAAAGGAAACATAGAGTATTACCATATATGATTTAACTTTTCCAAAATAAAAACAATATTTTCTTTCATATTTGGTTTATTCTTTTTCTTTAGAGGAAAAGTTTTGAGATCTATAAATTAAAGATCCTTATTCTCATGGCATAATACGATGGTGTTCACAATATAGACATTTAAGAGTTTTGTTAATGGGGAGATTATTCTCTCAATATTTATAATGTTTTTCTTTTATATTAGTTTTCATATAATAATATCATGTTTTTAGTAGAAGTTTTTGTCATCTAATTTATTACCATTATAACATACAATTGTAAGTTTCAGCATGACACCCTAATCACTTTCGAGCCCAACAATATCATCTATATCAAAACATGTGAACATTCCATATTTAGTTATAAGAAAAGAAAAATTATCTAAATATACATCTTATTTTTAAAAATTCTCCCTCTGAGACATCACTCTCCTCTCGGTGATACATTCCTATCCACCTCTAGGATACATCTCCCTTCTCTGATACATCCCTCATTTATATATCCAGATGTCTATTGATGTATCCGAAAGTTCAGTAAAGTATTCATATGTCCAATCCCCTATCTGATACATCCCTTCTCTCTCAGATATATCCCTCACTAATTTATACTAATGTATCTAAATGTCTGTCGATGTATTCGAAAGTCCAGTGATGTATTCAGAAGTCTAGTGATGTATCCAAAATTCATAAACTTTAAAGAGTAGGAAAATAATGCAATTGGCTCTTAACATTATAGTATTTCTGTATTTTATACTTTTATTTGTACTTACTATTTAAAATAGCATCCAACATCATTTACTAGCTTTTAGGGGTGACTCAATGCCTTTTAAAATGAGGCATATGCTTTAGGCCTCCAAAATTGAAGGGTCTACTTTTAGCAATAATAAAATTATCTTAAGTTTTTTAAACAAAAAAAAAAGAATGTTTTCATTTGTTTCACAACATCAACGAATGTTTCTTTATTATGGATCAATTTTTAAGTTTAACTTTCACATGATTTGTTTAAGATAACGAGATTATAATTTAGTGATTTCTTTATTATTATTCACATCCCTTAGTTTATAAGTTTAGCTCTTTTGGTAGATCAATTTGTTTACGAACTTTTCTCGTTTAACTTATTATTGAGATTAGTGATATCGCAGTTAGTTAGGAGGTTATAACAAGCTCATAATTAGATAGTGTTAGCTAGTCATGATAATAAGTAGAGCAGTAATTAGTTGGTTATAAATCATTGTATAAATAGACTTGTAGACAATTGTAGTAGATACAACTTTTAGTGCAATACAAACCCTTCCTATTCTCCTCTTCTTCTCTAAAAGGTTCTGCACTGTTCCAGCTCTAAATCCATGGAGTAATCCATGCTAGCTGATGTTCACATGGTATTAAAGCGTACGATCGCTTGTTTACGCTTCCGCAATCGTCTCTCTCTTTCATCACTGTTCAATTAAACAATCCTCTGTTTTTTTTTTGTTTTTTTTTCTGGAACTAAGCATAAATCTTCATCAATGGCTGATACTCCAGCTTCATCAATGGTTGATACTCCAGTGCCGCCTATTGATCACAATGATCCGTTATTTCTCCAATCTACAGAGACCCCCAAAATTATCCTGATTTCTCTTCAATTAACCGGCACTGAATATTACGCCTTATGGCGCAGATACATGAAGATAGATTTATTAGGAAAGAGTAATCTCGGTTTTGTTGATGGTAGTTGTGCGAAATCCTCATATACTGGAGTATTGTTGAAATGCTGAGAAGGTGTAATGCTATTGTATTATCCTGGATCATGAATGTAGTCTCGAAGGAGTTGCTAACTGGAATTGCGTACGCCTCAGATTCACAAAAGGTTTGGGAGAATTTGAAGGAGTTTGACAAGGAGAATAGTGTTCGAACTTTTCATCTTCAAAAGGAGATCGCCTTTCTTACTCAAGGTACTACTGCTGTATCAACTTATTTCTCCAAACTGAGTGATCTGTGGGATGAATTTGAGGCCTTAATTCCTCCTCCTACCTGCAATTGTTCAACCTGAAGAATATTTACTGAGCACATTCAGAAACACAGGATTTTTCAATTCCTCACAGGATTGAATGATTCCTATTCTCGATCCAAAAGTCAGGTGTTGATGATGCAACCTTTGCCGTCCTTGAATCAGATTTATGCTCTTATTATACAAGAATAAAGTCAGAGATCGCTTACCTCTGTCATGCCAGATTTAGAGATAGCTGATTCCACAGCCTTAATGACAAACAAACCAGCACCTACCTACAGATCTAAGAAGGCAGATCTATACTGTGATTATTGCAGAAAGTTTGGCCATACTAGAGCAGTTTGTAGGAGATCGCTTGGTCAATTCAACGCCAGGAATAAGTACAATAGAAACTCTCCGTAGGACAAAGGAGAATTTCAACCTGACAGATCTTTCCATGACAACAGATCTAAGGTGAAATATAACTCCTATCCAAAGGCTGTTGTGAATTGTGTAGCTGAGGATTCTCCACCACAAACTATCACTCCTGAGGTTGTTCAACCTATTTTCTCACCTGAACAATACTACCAGATTCAACAGATGATTCTCAGAGGGTAGGATGTCACAGTTAATGGCCACAGCCACCCTAGCAAGTCCTTCTAACTCTACCGACTCAAACTCAGGTATAATTCTATCACTAATATCTAAATTGGAGCAAACTCAATGGGTGATAGATACAGGTGCAACGAACCATATGGTTTCCAACCTAAATATCCTAAATGAGCCACAACAATCATCTAATGTTGGTCAAGTACATTTACCTAATGGTGAAAAGTCTGATATCACACACAGGTTCTCTGCATATATTGCCCACACAACAAATTTCTGATGTTCTTTATATACCTAACTTCCGTTTTAACCTGCTATCTGTTTCCAAGCTCACTAAGGAGTTGAATTGTATGGTGGCTTTCTATCCTGATTTATGTAAATTTCAGGACCTTTGCAGTGGCAAGGTATTGGGGACTGGTAGAGAATCAGGTGGCCTTTATTTGTTTGGTGATGTTGCTAAGTCACTACACTCCTTTCCTTCAGTTTGTCCTAAAGCTCAAACTGTTGTCTAAGACTCTGCTACTCTCAGTATTTGGCATAGAAGACTTGGACACATGCCTTTTGTAGCCTTACAAAAGATGGACAAGTTTTTACATAGTAATCTAGATAACTCTTGTGGTTTATGTCCTGTATGTCCTTTAGCTCGACAAACCAAGTTACCATTTCCTCTTAGTAATACTCATTCTAAAGCTGTGTTTTATTTGATAAATGTTGATGTATGGGGGCCATATAGAATGCCAACTACTGTTGGAAAAAGGTTTTTTCTAACATGTGGATGATTTCTCCAGACTTACTTGGTTGTTTTTGATGAACACTAAGGATGAAACTTTTTTGATGCTAAATTTATTTATTTCCATGATTCACACTCAGTACAACTCTAACATCTAAGTTCTTCGAACTGATAATGGTTCAGAGTTTCTTAACTCCTATATGCATAATTTCCTTATTGCACAAGGGACTGTTCACCAAACTACATGTGTTTATACTCCACAACATAATGGGGGGTGGAGAGACGACATAGATACATTCTTGAAGTAGCTAGGGCCCTCAGGTTCGAGGTTGCCATACCTCTATGTTTTTGGGGTGACTGTGTGCTTACAGTGGTGCATATCATCAACGGACTTCCTTCCTCTGTGCTAAGGAATAAATATCCTTTTGAGATGTTTTATCACACTTCCCCACCTCTTGATCATCTCAGGGTTTTTTGATGTTTAGCATATTCCGTAAATGTCCAGAAAAGGGATAAGTTTGCTGCCAGAGCACTTCCTACTGTCTTTATGGGTTATTCAGCCACTAAGAAGGGTTATAAACTATATGATTTGCATTCTAAAAGGTTCTTTTTTAGCAGGGATGTTGTTTTTCATGAATCTGTTTATCCTTTAAAATAGATGATTCCTAGTAATGATCCTATATTTCCTGTCATGGATTTTGCTGATGATGTTCCAATAGACCCTATGGCCTCTACACATGTTATTCCTCCTCCTACTGCACCAGTACATGCAAACCATCCAGTGTTTGATGTGTCTGAGGCTCCACTAAGAAGATTACACAGACCTAAGTCTACACCCAATGGTTTAATGAATATGTAGTCAACTCTTGTATCTATCCTATGCCTGATTACCTGAGCTATGCTCTAATTTCTCCTGAGTATGACACCTTCCTAGCTGCTCACAACTCTGAAATTGAACCTAAAACCTATAATGAGACTGTTCAAGATGACAGATGGGTTCTTGCCATGAAACAAGAGATTGTTGCTCTTGAAGAAAATGGTACTTGGGACATTGTTGATCTTTCTCCAGGAAAGAATGTTGTGGGTTGAAAATGGGTGTTTAAAATAAAATATAAAGTTGATGGTACGATTGAAAGGTTCAAGGCAAGGCTAGTTGCCAAGGGATTTAGCCAAAAGGAGGGTCTTGATTACCAAGAAATCTTCTCCCCAGTTGCTAAGTTGGTGACTGTCAAGTCTGTCCTAGCTATTGCTGCCTCTAAAAATTGGCATATCTATCAAATGGATGTGTACAATGCCTTCCTTCAGGGTGATTTGGTTGAGGAGGTTTATATGAAAATACCTAAAGGTTTTTTTAAAGGTTCTCATCACAAGGTTTGCAAGCTAAAAAAGTCTTGGTATGGATTGAAACAGGCTTCCAGGCAATGGAACCTGAAGCTCACTTCAGCTTTACAGGATTTGGGGTTTGTTCAGAGTCATTTTGACTACTCTTTGTTCACTCTTACTGATGTTGTTGTTATCTTGGTTTATGTGGATGATCTGATGCTTACTGGTTCCAACCATACACTCAATTCAATCTACCAAATACAACCTTCAGCAGAAGTTTAAGATGAAGGATCTTAGTGTCTTGAGATTTTTTCTTGGCCTTGAATTTTCCATGAATGCCTCTGGAATTTTGTTGAATCAGAGGAAATATGCCCTTGAATTAATTGCAGATTCAGGTCAAGGGGGAGCTAAACCTGCTTCAACTCCACTTGACTTCAATCAAAGACATACTTCCTATGAGTTTGATGTAGCCACAGGAAGCACAACTAATTATAAGTTACTGATTGATCCTGAGAGGTACCAAAGACTAGTGGGAAGGCTGCTATATCTCGTTATGACCAGACCTGACATTGCTTACACAGTGCAGGTTTTGAGTCAATTTATGCATAATCCAAAAGAGTCTCACATGCTTGCTGCTATCAGGGTGATTAGATATATCAAGAATGCTCCTGGCCTTAGCTTGTTTATGTCTTCTACTACATCTCCTCAATTATTTGCCTATTGTGATTCAGACTGGGCTGCTTGTTCCCAATCTAGAAAATCAGTCACAGTAAGGTTGGATCTTCCTTGATTTCATGGAAGTCGAAGAAGCAAGAAACAATCTCACGGAGCTCAGCTGAAGCTGAATTTAGGAGCATGGCATCCACAGTGGCAGAACTCTCTTGGTTGACAGGTCTGTTCAAGGAACTGGGAGTTTCAATTGTACAACCTGTTGATTTGCATTGTGATAGCAAGGTTGCTATACAAATAGCTGCAAATCAATTTTTCATTAACGAACTAAGAACATTGATATTGATTGTCATTTTGTGAGAGAAAAACTACAAGAAGGACTAATCAAGACTCATCACATAGGAACAAGAGAGCAGCCAGCTGATTTATTTACCAAAGGGCTGGGAAAGGCTCGACATGGTCATTTACTTGTCAAGCTTGGTCTGAAGAATGACTCTTGCCATCCAGCTTGAGGGGGAGTATTGAGATTAGTGATATCGCAGTTAGTTAGGAGGTTATAACAAACTCATAATTAGATAGTGTTAGCTAGTCATGATAGTAAGTAGAGCAGTAATTAATTGGTTATAAATCATTGTATAAATAGACTTGTAGACAATTGTTGTAGATACAACTTTCAGTGCAATACAAAGCCTTCCTATTCTCCTCTTCTTCTCTAAGATTCTGCACTGTTCCAGCTCTAAATCCATGGAGTAATACATGGTAGCTGATGTTCACACTTATCTTTTTCTTATATTTACTAGAAAAACACTCATAAATCCAAGAGCTTACCAAATTAAATAAAAAAACATATAATTTGTAAGTTATACTAATATCGATCACATTCTAATAGCAAAATTGCCCTTTAATTAGAATAGTCAAATTTTATCGAGAACAAAATAATTGCATAATTCTTAATTAAGCAAAAAATAAATTTAAAAACTTACCAATCGAGTATGAATAGTTTCATGGTGTGGTGAAAATTTGCACGAATCCTTAACAATTGTAAGATATTTATGCGTATGAAATGCCTATAAACTAAGTACTAACTAAAAATAATAGCGTAAATTTTAAATTTTAGTATGAATCAATAAAACTCATACAACAAAGAAAATATTGTTTATCAATCATTCCATTTTGCATAACCTGTAAGAGTAAAAAATTACTTAGAAAAAATCACACAAAAAATAGGAAGGGGAAGGGGAGAATGACCAAAGGAATGGGTTTAGAGGAAAGAGATATGGTATCTGGGTGTATTTACGTGGGAATAGAGGGGTTATTGATTGGGTTGTAAGTTTTAGGGGGGACTTTCTGATATTCGGCGATTTTTAATGTTTTAGAGGGAAAGGGGTACCCAAATAAAAAATTAAAATATTATGTTGTTGCTTGTTTTTTGTCGTTGTTGTTTGTTTATTGTTGTTGCTGTTTCTGTTTTTGTTGTTGTTGCTACAGCTGTTTTTCTTGCTATTGATGTTGTTGTTTGTTGTTAGCCTCAGTAAACCCTATCACCATGCACCCATTCCTCCGAGCGCCATGTGCTTTAGCCATGTTTTGCCCAACAAACTTGTTAAATTTTAGGAGTATGTATTTCAGCAAAATATGGCGGATCGTGTTTGAAAAGGGATATACTATTTTGGGCCTTCATAACCATAGTAAGCTCTACTTACCTTGGCGTATTTTTCCTAGTATCTAATTATGTTGAACACTGTAACCTTGAGTTGTAATACTTGTACTTCTTGTAACTATATCAAGGGCATATAGGTACATTGACCAAAGTTAATAATATTGTACACTATTGAACCACATGAAACTCATTCGAAGGATGATACACTTGACATCTTTTTTCACTCTCAAACACACAGAGAGACTTGCATAAGAGAGTTTCTAGCTTATAATAAGCTCCGATCCATCACCTAATACAAACATGAATGTTTAAAAGTAAGGGAAAGTTCTCATGGCTCAAGCCACATCTTTTGAACTTGTGTAGTAACTAATTTATCAACGGCATCTTGTGTGAAACTTGCTATACCAACTTACAATTTATAAATTTCCTTTCTGACATATTATCAATAAACTTATGGAAATTAAAGAATTTCACGTGTTTTTGAAGCGAAGGGAGGTAAATATGTACTAATTGTTATATGACATGAGTATGACAATCTTTTCCCTGTATTTTGATAAATTTAACACGAAACATACATTACTCCATGAAATTTAACTTGCAGTCTTTGAGATACAACATTAATACTTGAATCTTTACCACAGAACAGTTTTAGCTAATACATCTCATGCGTCTCACACACAATATATGTTTAGAGGAACACCCTCTTTTATTTTCTCACATTTCTCTGAAAATTACATAACCATTCCAACAACGCGGAATAGATTTTGAAGAGACAAACATATCTTACAATATGAGCTAGCTGCTTTGGCAATTTAGAGCTCCAGCACAAAGTCTACAACAAAACAAAATCTGATTAGTCGCAGATTGGTTTTCTATATGAACAACTTATCTTTAAGGGATATATAGTCAGAGTAATTAAACAGATTCTTTTTAATTATAAAAATGTGCATTCAAGATTTGAGAATCACTTACAATCTGCATCAGTTTTGATCCAGCATTCTCGGTTTTCATTTGAATCACCATCTACTGTGGACTGTTGCATGATAGGCTGACCCTTGATGCTGTCCTTTGAGAGGCGATGGTGAGGGATAATCGTGATATCATCACGTGCAAGTGATAGTCCTCCACGGTCATGTGCCCTCTCATTTTTTAAGAACTTATCAGGCTTCATTGAGCTCTCAGGATGGACTTTTCTGTGGAACATTTGTAGGATCTGCATAACTTGCAACTATTTAGTTTAAGCCTAAACAACATGTATTTGGAAATTCAACTAACAATAATATCTTAATTAGTGAGTATTAGAAAATAGTAGAAAATATAATTGAAGAAGAATAAGATGGCTTTGAGGTGTGAATAATCACTTTCATTAAAAGAGATATTATTGTCCATTTGCATTCCTTTTAGGATACAATAAAGCCCTTGTATATACCAGTAGATTTATTCTTCGTCTGCTTCTACAGAGTCCTTGTATTTATAGAATTTAAGCGATACTTTTCACAATAGTCATATTTTTTCATGAACAGACAACTTTTCATAATAGTCATGTTCTCATGAACAAATGACTTTTCGTAATAGCCATGTTGTTTAATGAACAAATGTTCGTGAGGTCTATTGTTGTTTGCACAACAGAGATGTAATTGCAAAAAATGTTTCAACATTTATACAAGTCAGATCATTTGGTTCACTAGCATTTTGATACTATTGATCAAACAGCTTTATGTGTAATGTGACGATACAAATTGAATCTCCTTCATCTCAAATGTTAGATGATCATAGTTATGTTCCATAACGTAGAGAAAGACGAAAGCACCTACCTTATGGGGTTTTGAATCTGCTGAAACAGAATCAACAGTTCCCCCGGAAGCTGATACTGAGTTTCGGGAGGAAGCATGAAGCATCTTTTTCTTCAGTATTTTCTTCATGAGGTGCACAGCAGATTTATCAGAATCCTTATCTGTTCGCTTCTCATGATATTTAGGTCCATAGTTTTCTTCTGCTAGTTTAGTTTTTTGAAATAGCTCACCGAGCGAAGGCCTATGTTCTTTCTTAGCAGAAGCAGAAGTTGTCTCTTGCATCTCTACAGTTGATCCAAATAGATAGCCCTGAAGTGGACAGACCGTTGTTCCGTTTCCATTGTTCTCTGCACTTTCCAATTGCTTTCCACTTAGTGTAATGGTGCTACCTGTGTACGTCGAATGCATAACAATTAGTTTCAAATATATAATTGCACACTTTAACATATAATATTAATAATATTATATCACCATGACTGCTTCTTCCAGTGCTAACATAGCTGTTTCTTCCTGAAGAAAGATTACAAGTATCATCTTTAGCTTCAGCTCCCAACACCTTCTCGAGTTCATCATTAATCAGCTTCAGTTCATTTTCAGTCACTTCAGTATCCTTTTCAGCAATATTTTCCACAGAGATGGAAAATGTCGGTGTTGAAGGATCATCAAGAAGGGGATCAGTACCAAGTGTACCAATTGCAAGGAATCCATGGAACAACTCAGAAAGAGCAGCAGATGACTCTTCTTCGAGATCGTAATGATCTGCCCTTGCTGCTGCCTCTAGACCAGCAAATGATTTTCTCAAGTGATTGTCTCTCTGAGTTTTACTCAAAGACTTATTGTAAAAATTTGACTTTGGGTAGCAATGTATATCATCTAGTGATGGCTGCCCAGTAAGACAAGTACAAGGATTTCCTAAACACAACCAAAAAAGTCACTTGTATTCTCCCTATTCTTTTAATCGTATTAATCACACGAAAAACTGGTACAGAGAAAAAAACACTTACCTACAGAAAATTCCTTTAGTGGTTCACTGCTATTCTGTCGAAACTTACGATGCATCCAACCAAGTAACTGCAACAAAGTAAACAAGAATGAAGATGGATACAATATTACAATTAAGTTAATATATTGATTACCTTCATTTTGGGAATAGATAACTAGCTGCACTTAACTTAAAAGTGAAGAACAGAGGAATTGAAGCTTTAATTAGTTGGTGTGAGTTATTTATAAAGAGTTAATTGTGATGTTGGACAGCTTTAGGAAGCATACATGAAGTCACAAACAAGTTTGGGCTTGACTGTTTATTCTAATATCTTTTAATTCTTTAGGTAAAAATTGTGTGGAAAGAGAATAGTTTTATTTTTCCAATTTATTCAAAACTAATAGTAATATATAAATGATATAGTCCAGCTACAAGGAGTTATGAGATAGCTAGTTAAGTTTCACTTAGCTATGATTTTATAATGTTTTCACTGGTGATTAATAAAAATCATGTTAGGTACCGAAAATAATAGTAATATATAAAGGCTCAGTTCAGTTATATTTTTATTTTAATTATAATTATAATAGAAGCACACTACATTAAAGAGGAGTTTTAGTGATAATTAATTAACGATAATAACTTAATATATTGCCATTAAATATGTATTTTTAGAAGCAATTCGCATTCTTTGTGTATGTCCTTAAAGCCTTTAGCGACATTTGATCTAATGACATTTAACTAATGTCGATAAAATAAAAATTTTAACACTCTGTATTAATATATCTATTTATTACCGCTAAAAGTTATTTTTGTCGTACAACAAGCATGGTTGATTAAGGGTACCTATCATCTAGTCTTATTGTTTTGACAAATATGGACTGAACTTCCAGATGATATATATCATGTTTCTCAGGCACATCTCTTTGTAACCATCTAACTATCATGCAGACTTTTTATGATAATTTTTTAAAATTATTTTTTACTTAAAATATAGTTTTCAAGGTATGCTGAATGATTAGGCTCATGTTGAATGATTAGGCTCATGAGAAAAGAGAAATATAATAGTAATTGTTTGGTAGCATCTTCAAGTATGAATGTATGATATGACAAGGTGGAATATATATTATATATTATATATAAGGAGATTAGCTTAATTTGCTTTTGATATAGTAAATAATCAGACTAATGAAACAAATTAGATTTTTTTCTTGTGGTCCGCTGCAACAAGTCCATGCTTTGCCTAGAATATCAAAATTGAAGAACTTTAAGATGTAAACATGTTGCACACATGTCACTTATGAGGAAATTAACAATTCATTTGATCTTAACGATAAATTATTATGTGTTGTAGACATATTGCATGAACACCCCCTTTAAATTAGGATTCAGGTGTCTCTATGTCCTCTTATTTTGGATGCGCATAAGTAAACACTTAAATCTTGTATAAATTGAATAAATAGATATATGTGTCCTACGTGACATAATATATGTAGGGTGCAAGGACGACATGTCGGACAAATATGTCTAATTGTTTAATTTTATACAAATTTAAAAGTCTACTTGTGCACATTCAAGATTAAAGGTTATGATTGTCAGCTGAAGCCAAGTTAAATATCATGTTTATATATTATGTCTATATCGTAACAGGTAATTTGTCCTATTTTTCATTATGTAGACCCACAGTCGTTTTTATGTTGTCTTATAGTGTAAAAGTTATTTTACACCATGGGTGTATAGGATTAAGTAACATCATGTATTGGTTTAGTGGACAACAGAACACATGGAACTAGTATTGCAATATATATTTTTAGTGTTTGTCTGGACAGTGTAGTGATGTGGATGGAGGTCAATGATCATAAGAAAGTGCCAATGAAACAGGTATATATTTTTCCCTTTGTTTCATATGAGAACAACCCTTTTGCATTGCTCCTGCCACCTTCTTACCTACTGTTAAAAAGTAAATATTACTTTTTCACTTGGACATCTTTTCATATATTAGAATGTACTAGGGAAGCAGAAAATGATTGGAGTATAACAAAGTCAGAACAAACAGTTTTAGCAGGTTGCGTCCCTTATTTTTAAGGATACGCTAGTTTGCAATATTATGAATCTTACCAAATTTTGGTTTGTTCAGGTGTAATTTCTTCTAGATATACTGTATACAAGTGAATTCACATGTATATGTGATGTATAGATAAATCTCACTCGCCTCCCTCATGTTCTCACTCACTTTTCTCCCTATTTCAATGCATCTGGTAGCAAATAATACGTATCTAGGGGTATTGACTTGGAATTTGATATGAAATTATTAATGTGTTATAAAATGTAACTATTTTAAACTATAGGGAAATTAATAATATGGTAGAAATATTTGAATGTATTCGCCCTAAAATTTAGAAAGTAATGCTTTCTATATCTTAATGCTTTGATGTACACATAAATGTTCATTTTGAACGTAGGATTGTTGCAAATGCGAGTGTATGTGTATGGGGAGGAAATATTGCTAGATTACTCGTATTGTGTTTGGTATAGAGGAAAATATTTTCAAGAGAAGTTTGTTCAAGTTCATATAATTAAGCGTGAACACTTATAAATAGGGGATCCAACTCAACATCAGTGAACAACAAATGGAACTGAGTTTGGCTTTGATAACATATAATGATATAACACTTGGGTCAGACTCAACCCGAAAGCTACATCATGAGGGAGGGAAGAGGAGGTTTGTTCATGTCCATATAAGGAGACGAAATTTATCATCCCTCTACCGACGTGAGACTTGTAAACATACTTAGTTTGTAAGAAAACATTTTCTATATACATGTCGTGTTTATGTATCGCCTATAATGGGAACCGTTGTGCATCATCCGACACATTTGCAGAGTCATGCATCCATAGAACATTAATGTTTTGTGGTAGTAAATTATTAATAGATCTCAATCTTGATAATTTACTGATTTTTTAATATGTCAATTATAACACAGTCTCGATCTTAATTTTACTGTTGAAACATTTTACTTTTTTTAGAGAGTTGGATAGGATGTCACATGATTTCTATTATCCTTATTGTATGATTGTTGGTGTTCATATATGTGTCCAACTGGACAAGAAAATGTAAACAAATGATAAAGCGGTGGGTGGAGGAAGCCTGTGTCAAAGTTGATGTACTCATTTTACAAAGAAACGAGAAACTAAAATACAAACTTAAAGAGTTAAGATGAGACTACAAAACAACTCATGAGCCATAGATATTTACCTAAATACATATGTTTGTCCTTGTGCTCAACTAATGCATACCCAAACCATCCCATTTGGCCAATTTTAATGACACAAATTGGGAAAAATACTTGAATTCTTTCCTACCCCTTATTTTCTTCTTTTTAACGATATGATTGCGAGGGTGAAGTGAAGTCAACAAGAGGTGTGTACAGGGCCACGTACGTAACTAAATATTTCACAAAGGGTGTGCAAACTTTGAATAGCTAATTAAGAAAAATGATGATGAGGTGCATCAAAAATAAAAATAAAATCAGATTAAAAAATATTTAACTAAATTATAATTTCTTAAATGGCTTTTAAATAAAATGACTTTTTTTAAATGAAAGTATAACATGATATTTAAAATTGGATTTACGTTTTTGGTTCATCTTAGTTTCAGGACCGTAGTGTCACGGTCTTAGAGTATTTGCTATGACTTCGTGCGGCACTTGACAACTTACTCACGTATCTTTCACGATCTTGTAAGCTCAACTAAGCCCTTTTATATTAAGATCGCTAAGAGAATGAATGGAAGATTTACAGAATTTTGGAAGAAGGCTTTTTACTACTTGGAAGATTTCTTACAATATTCTTGCTTGGTTTACGAATGAGAGGCACCTCTATTTTTACTACTTCCTAGGGCTAAAGTGTAAATAAAAATTACTTAAAAGTTCCTAAGTTATTTACACTTTGGTCCCTATTCTAGAAAAGTCTACACTTTCTAGGATCTTCCAAAGACTTTCTTGAAAAGTCTAAGTTATTCTACAGAAGGAATTCTCTAGCGTTCTTGATTAAACTAGAAGGTTCTAGAGTTCTCCGTAAACCTCTCCACAACTCTAGACCCTTCTCCCTCTATCCGGACGCAAAATTTAACTATGATGTGGCGGAACGTGACACTCTCCCCCACCTATTGATGTAACGACCGTGTCGCATTGTCACTTCATTGGCGACCGAGTTTTGTCTTCTCGTACGCGTGACCAATAGTCCATTGACTCGATCAATGCCCTCGTGCAACTCCTTCAATTACTTCTTTATCTCTTCTATCTCGGCCTCACGATCTACCTCCTTCCTAGGAGGCAAGCGCCTCGACGGCTTCCTTGGTATCACGATATTATTATCTTTCCTCGTGCGTGGTGGCGAGGCCCCTTTGGCACCATTGTCTTCTTTCAAACTTGCAATGGTGGTTGCGAATGTCGTCCCCTTTTTCTTATTGCTTCTGTCGAGCTGCATGGCCATTAGTTGCACTTTTCCTTCTGTCTTTTCTGCCTTTCCTATGGAACCATTCATGTTCCTCCTTGCTCCATGACCATAAGTCATTGGAGGTAAGAATCGATCACCATGTGGCACTGCTGGAAGAACTCTTGCCCAAGAATAATGTCAAAGAGATCTAAAGGAGCAAAAGTGAAGTTGGTATTACCTTGCCACTCGCCTAGCGTAATGCTTACTCTATGCGCGACTCCACTCACGGGAGTCGGTGGTGCATTGACCGTCCTGAGTTGGGCCTTACTTGGACTATAACACAACCCCAACCTTGTTGCTTCCGTCTTGGTCATAATATTGACCTCTGCACCTGTGTCGACCATAGCACGAACGGGTCTTACATTGAACATGATGTCGACATATTGCGCCGCACATACTTTTGGCTTCTTTGGTTTCTTGGTGATAGATCCACATAGTCTTATTAATCCCAACTACGTCGTCTCCGCGCCTTATTCTTGCTCATGTGCTTCCTTCTCTTTCCGCTCTCGCAGGATAGCACCAAGGCTCTTCAGTTTAGGACACCTCACATAGCCATGCAGCCCACCACATATGTAGCAACCCCCTCTTTTGGCAACCTCTTTCTTTCTCTTTGTGTTGCCATGACATCCATATTTCTTGCCATCAAACTTATAGGTATCATGCTTCTTGGGATATGGCCTCTACTCCTCACCTTTGCCACGATCTCCCCCACCATGATCATGACTACCTCTCACTTCGTCTCCTCAGACTTTGTTAGGCTTTTCATTCCCGAAGTCTGTCAAAGCTTCGGCCTGCGTGATGGCTTCATCAATCGTTCTGACCTTTCGACGTTCCAACTCCGTCCTAGACCAACTCTTCAGTCCATCCATGAAGTGGAACAACATATCTTCATCCGTGAGGTTGGGAATCTGAAGCGTGAGGGTGGTGAACTCCTGCACATGTGCGCGTATGCTGCCCGTATGCTTCAGTTCCCTAAACTTGTGTTTTGCCTCATAGATAACGTTGTTAGGAAGAAGGTTTTCTTGAACTCGTCGCGGAATTGCTCCCAAGTGTTGATGGTGCAACGTCCCTTTCCTATCTCAAACTCTTTACGCCTCCACCACAACAAGACCATCGCTGAAAGATACAACACAACGGTGTTGATCTTACTCTCGTTGCTCTTCAGTGTGTTGCACTTGAAGTAGTTCTCCAAGTGATACAAGAAATTCTCCACCTCTTGCGCGTCATGGACACCTTTGAACATAGGTGGCTTAGGAACCTCGACCTTGTCCTCCCTATCTCGGTCGAACGACGACTATCCTCCAACTTCCGCGCCTCCCTTGATTGTTTTTATCTCATCCTTCATGGTCTCAATCGTGCTCAACGCCTCCATGAGCCGACACTCGAAGGAAGTGATAACCTCCTTCATCTCGAACTCAGCCCGCTAGCGACCCTCCAATTCCTTACGTATTCTCTAAGTCTCCTAAGGGTGAAGTCCTCAAGGTCTTAAACTTGTCGTGGGCCACATTCATGCGCCAGCCTAATATCTCCACGGCCTACCTTGCCACTTCCACCCTTGTGATCCATTCTTCTCCAACGGTGACGTCTATGGTGTCTTTTCCCAATTTATTGTCACTTGCTTTGGTAGTCGAGGGAGGATGAGATGTTAGCGCATCGCTAGGTATGGGATCAGGCAGCACCTCCTCATTACCCTTTTGATGTTTATTCCCCTTTTGGTTCTTCTTTCCACCATCCATACGAACGTTAGTGATTCTAGTGTCGTTTACGTCTTCTTCGGTAGTCATTCTCTTAGTATCAAACCTGGATCTGATACCACATTGTCACGGACTTAGAGTATTTGCTAAGACTTCGTGCGGCACTTGACAACATACTCACATATCTTTCACGAACTTGTAAGCTCAAGTAAGCCCTTTTATACTAAGATTGTTAAGAGAATGAAAGGAACACTTAGAGAATTTTAAAAGAAGGCTTTTTACTGCTTGAAAGATTTCTTACAACTTTCTCAGTTGGTTTACAAATGAGAGGCACCTCTATTTATACTACTTCCTAGAGGCAAAAGTGTAAATAAAAAGGGACTTGTAAGTAATTTTTTAGAAGAACCTAGAAAGTGTAGACTTTTCTAGAATAGAGACCAAAGGAAGACGTTTTGGAATATATACGAGATGCTGAAACGCCAAAGGAAGCTTGAGACACGCTAGTTGCAGTCTTTTCAAAGAAGAACGACACGCGACTACAACTTCTAGAAAGTGAGTTATTGTAGATAGCTTAAAATGATATGAGCATTTTATAATACTTTCACAAAGTGAAGTCGATATGCCGTGAAATTTCAGAATTGGAACCAACAGCTACAATCAAGGAAACCAGGATGAAAAGAATAATCATTCATGGTTTGAGATCTGAGTACAGAAACTTTGTCACTGCAGTACAGGGATGACAAATTCAACCATCACTTGTTGAGTTTTAGAATATGCTTGCTAGCCAAGAAGCCATGGTTAAGTAAATGGGCGGAGTTTCACAAAAAGGTGAGGAGGAAGCACTTTATATCAACAAAAGCAGAGGGAACTCCAAGAAATACAATGTAGCTGGGACGAAAGATTGAATTCCATCTATGTAATGTCGGCAGAAACCGCATATATATATATAGGAAAAGGAAGAATGAAACTGCAGACTTGTGGCATATGCGGTTGAGCCACGTTAGCTATTCTAAAATAAGTGTCATGATGGAAAATTCAATGTTGTAGGGTCTTCCAAAACTCTCAGTAAGGACAAATGTTATGTGTGTGGGTTGCCATTATGGTAAAGCACATCAATTGCTCTATAAGGATTCAAAATATAAGGCCAAGGAACCATTAGAGTTAATTCACTCTGATGTATTTGGACCTGTCAGGAAACTCTCTGTTGGTGGGATGAAATATATGTTAACCTTTATTGATGATTTTTCCAGGTATGCATGGATTTATTTTCTGAAGGAAAAGTCTGATACATTTTCAAAATTCAAAGAATTTAAAAAGGTTAGTGAAGCAAAAGTTGGCAAGAAAATTTGTTGCCAGCGAAATGACAATGGTGAGGAATACACCTCATATGAATTCTCTGAATTCCTTCAGAAGTATCAAATACGTCGTCAGCTAACATGTCCAAATACGCCACAACAAAATGGTGTTGCAGAACGAAAGAATACACATCTAGAAGAAATCTGTCAGATCTTGCTTCACGCAAAAAATATTCTAGGACAATTTTGGGCGGAAGCTATGAAAGTTGCAACTTTTGTGATCTATAGAATTCCCCAACAAAGTTTAAGTTTTCTTTAACCTTTTGAGAAGTTATGGAATATGAAACCATCAATTAGATATTTTCGTGTTTTTGGACGTGTATTTGTACCTAACCATTTACGTAACAAGATGGACAAAAGGGTTATTAGGTGTATCTTTGTAGGGTATGACAGTCAACGAAAAGGGTGGCGTTGTTGCGACCCAAGCACGGGAAAGTGCTACACTTCTCCGAATGTGATATTTGATGAAAACTTCTTCATGGTGCTCTTCAAATAAGGAAATCCTGCCAGATTCAAATGTTCTCAAAGATGTACTGGAATCATCCCATATCTAGCTGAGTCTAAATGAAGCTGAAGATGAAGCTAACGAAGATATTGCTGAAGAAGGCTTGGCTCAAAATCCTTGGAAAACTGGTGTGCATCAACAATAAAGTGAAGTAGACGAGATAAGTGGAAGAAACACACCTCGGACTCTTAAAAGGTCATCAAGGATCAGAAAACTTAATCCAAAGTATGCCAATGCTGCCATCGTAGAAGAAGAAGATGAAAAAGCCAGAGAATTTTGAGGAAGCATTCCAAAATTCTAAGTGGATTAAAGTTATGAAGGAGGAGATTGATGCGCTAGAACTAAATCAAACTTGGGAGCTCGTGGTAAATCCAAGTGATGACAAACCTATTTCTTGCAAATGGATTTACAAGATAAAGCGTCGCATAAATGGGTCAATTGAAAGACACAAAGCGCGTCTTGTAGCCCGAGGCTTTTCTCAGCAATATGGACTAGATTATGATTAAACATTTAGTCCATTGGCTAAACTTACTACATTCTGGATCATACTTGCACTTGCTACCAGTAGAAATTGGAACCTATGGTAGATGAACCTAAAGAATGCCTTTTTGCACGGAGATTTGGATCGGGAGATCTACATGTGTCAACCAATGCGCTTTCAGAGTCAAGCTCATCCTAAGTATGTATGTAAGCTTCGAAAAGCTCTATATGGGTTAAAGAAAGCACCACGGGCATGGTATAGTAAGATTTCTGAATTTTTTACTAATAGTTGTTATTCTGTAGCACCGACAGATTCCAGCTTGTTTGTGAAAGTTGTTGGAAAAAAACTATCTATTGTGCTAGTATATGTGGATGATCTAATCCTAACAGGAGACTCTGAAGAAGAAATTCTTCTAACAAAGAAGAATTTGTCAGTTTTGCTTCCAGATGAAGGAACTTGGACAACTCAACCATTTTCTTGGCTTGAAGGTTGATTGTAATGAAGAAGGATTTTGTTTGCATCAAAAAAGGTATTCTAAAGATATGTTGAAGAAGTTTGGAATGTTGAATTCCAAACAAATATCAACACCATTGGAGTCAAATGTTAAGATGTGTGCACATGAAGGAAAAGACTTAGCAGATGTGATGATGTATCGACAATTGGTAGGTAGTCTGATTTATTTAACTCAGACTCGACCTGATATTTCTTTTGCAGTTGGTGTGATGAGTCGCTACATGCACAATCCAAAGAAGCACCATATGGAGGCTGTTGAACGATTACTAAGATATGTGAAAAGTACAATTCATTATGGTCTTTTGTACAAGAAATGTGAAGAATGCAAGTTGGTCAAATATTATGACTCTGACTATGCAGGGGATCATGATACTCAACGTTCAACAACTGGCTATGTGCTTAAACTTGGAGCTGGAGCGATTTCTTGGTGCAACAAAAGGCAACCAACTGTGTCGCTGTCAACAACAGAAGCAGAGTATAGGGCAGCAACAGTTGCAGCTCAAGAAAGTACGTGGCTTATGCAATTGATGAAGGATTTACACCAACCCGTTGGTTACTCATATACCTTGTACTGTGACAATCAATCAGCGATCTGCTTGGCTGGAAATCCTGTTTTTCATGCTAGGACGAAGCACATGGAAATGCATCACCACCTCATCAGGGAAAAAGTGTTGCAAGGAGATATTGACTTGAAGCATATAAAAATTGAACAACAAATTGCAGCTGGGTTCACGAAAGGCTTAAGTGTCCATAAGTTTGAAAGTTTGTGTCTACAAGTAGGTCTGGTTAAGACCAGAGCTGATGTCGAGAGGGGGTGTTAAAAGTTGTACAACACCATCCCTATTGTTTAGTTTGACTAAGTCTGCAGTATATCTATATTTTAGCTTTCAGTTGGTAGTTGTTTTCTTTTAACGTGATAGTTATCCTATTGTGTATTATTTGCATAATTGTGCTCCTAATGTTTAGGTGAGTTGGTTTAGTGGAATTATAGTAGTGGTTTAGTGAGAATATGATTCCGTAATATGTAAACATATATAAGGCTACAGAGCCTATTGAATAAAATCATCCATTAACAATCTCTGCAACATGATTGGGCTATGTTTTATTCTTCATGTTATTTTCTTTTTCAACTATTGATTTCTCTATCAAAGTTGACTTCGTCAAATATTTACATAATGTAATTTGTATAAATATTTAAAGTTCATATTTAAGTTTGTATCAATTCGTTATTTCGAGTTTTATTGTATTTGTATAATTTTTTATTTTTTATTACTCATTATACAAAAACACGTGAATTATACAAATGAGATGGGAATATACAAATTATTCCCTCACTCGCTCGCCAGATATACAAATACGTATGTATATCAGTTACATATATACAATTATCTAACTGATATACAAATACAATTCACCTCTCTCTTACCATATATATCTAAATAGACATCAAAATCTTACTATAAGAGTAAGAATTCTTATGGTTAATCTTTCAAATTTATCATATTTTGTCGATTCCGAAAGGTGGTGAATGACCATATCACTAAAAGATTTCCTAATTTACAACTTTCTTATGAAGATTTGAATAGGAAAGAATTTTGATTTTACATGTGATTTGCATTTTCGGTTTTTTACAATACCATTATGGTTAGGAGATTTTCATATGCGCATCGCGTTAATTGATATAAATATAAAATAACTAGTAAAATTATTTACTCTTGGCATGAAAATTTAATATCACATTAAAAATTCGCATGAAAATAATAATTATAACATCTTATCATTTATCCTTCAGAAAATTGTATATAATGACAAATTAATAATTCAAATTAAATGTTATAAGCATATTTTGATTTAAGTGTACCTTGTAACAAACTGTTTGCCGCTCACCTCTCTCCTCACACTCTCGATAGGCACTCTCTTCTATAGACTCCCCTCTCGCTTTTATACAAAAACAAATGTGTGGTGTGTGGTGTGTGGGGTGTGTGTGTGTGTGATAATATATATATATATAACTATATATATATATATTCGTGTTTTTCTTCTCCCTCTCCAGAATCTGCGTGCCACTCGCCTCTCGCGCTGTATACAAACAGACACCGAAATTTTTTTTACAAGAAAAAGGAAAATAGTGTTGGAAATGGGGGTATGTTGTATAAAGCGAGAGAAAATTGGGGAGAAACATGCAAAGAAAGATATCTGCAAGCCTAGACAAGGTATTTTTTTTTTTTTTAATATACAATATCAAATATCTACTGCCAAATTTTATTTTATCTGTTCCTCTTTGTCGTTGATACATACAACAATTATACAATTTGATTCTTTTGGATAACAACTAATTACTTTTGTATTGGAAAGCGAATTATACAACTGGTTTCATTGGTTATGTATAAGAATTATATAACTTTTCTTTTTTGTTATGTAAGGAAATATACATATTTATGTTTGCTATGGAACACAACTATGCAAAATACAACTATAACATACAAATATAATTTTTATGTTTGTTATATCGGAAAGTTACTCTTTGTCCTTCAATCAATCATCTTCAATTTAATTTTATAGTTTATCCTTTTGCCTCGAGGAAGTGTTACTATTTGATATTTTTGGAAAAATTGATGAACACCAACATGAGATATTAAATTTTCTAATAAATAAATAATATTTATATGTATAAAGAAATACTTATAACAATAACTTAGCAAAAACATAAACAACAAAGTTTAAAACACGTACTAAAAAATAACAATTAATATCATAAGCATAAAATAATGACCATAAGAAAAAATAATTCCATGATCTATAACAATAGAATGAAACAAAAAGGAAAAAGTTTAGCCCATTGAATGCACAATGCCAACTTAAGGAAATTATCCTCCTCTAGTACCCGAGGTTTAACGGAATACTATGGAACAAATTTATTCACAAGTATATGAATACAAAAATAATGGTGTCAGTGAGTCACTCAACAAGAGCAAAGTACTCGGATTTTTGATTGTTCAACAGAAGGAAGAAGGTTCAGTATTTTCGTTGTTTTAAAATGCATGAGATGCAATCTCTCTATTTATAGAAAACAAAGGATAATGTGAACGAATTTTTATTGTGCCTTATCGAAAATGTGATAACTCTTTCGAAAAGTTACAAACCTTCGGAAAGATCAGAACCTTCTATAAAAGTCATAACTTTTCATAAAAATCTTAACTCGTCATAAAAGTCACAAATTTTCATAGAAGTCACATCATTTCAATAAAGGGGTAACTATTTTTGAGCAAGTAGTCACAAAAGTTACAACTCTTTGTAAAAGTCACAACTTTTGATAAAAGTCACATCTTTTCATGAAAGAGGAAGGCTATTTTTGAAAAAAATTAAATTTAAAAGGAAATTCTAACTTGTGGTGACACCACGTAGGCGGGCCTATGATTCTCTTTTATATATATATATGATAAGAAAGAATAATTTTTTTATTTTAAAAAAAACAAGTATTAACTGTAACGACCTGTCCATCAAAATTCAAAAGAAATTTTGAAATGTGTCATGTCACCTACTATAGCTGCTTGCATGGGACCAAAAATAGGAAAGTCTTTCAAAAGTTCCCATTTTACGATATACCTTCAAACCTTGACGTTTCAAACTAATCCCTTCATGACAAATTCCATATCAAGAGTTCTACTTAACTGAATTCACTTGTGAAAAGTCATATGGACTCCTTAGCGTCTTCTAACAAGGAAAACCAAGTCTACTCAAACGTTCATCCAACCCCTTCCCTCGATCTTGGAACTAGTTTTTGCTCAGATTTAACACTGAGGAAGTCTAACGCCAATTTTAAGGGTAGCACTTGTAATTCTTTCCTGGATTGGTGAGCGCAGTTTTAGTAGTAAGTTGTGATGATCACGGTTGTTACATTTGGCACTACATTTATACTTGGTTGACTTTCAATTGCAGTATTTGTAGAATCAGATGTAGTGAATGCTCTATCACTTTTACAAGTTTTAGCAGTTGAAATTTTAGAATTTTTCTTTATACATATCTTAAAGTCAAAGTACAACAAGAAAGGGTAATATTCAATAACAAAAAGATAAAGCACAACTTATCAATGTTGAACATCCTTTATTGTTATGTCCAGAAGTCTTGCACATAAGACAAATCATTTTCCTTTCCTTCCTTGTAGCCTTTTAAAACTTCTTATTAACAAGCTCATCACTATTACTAGGTTTTCCTGGCATGACAGTAAATTCAAGTGGTTCAATGATTGATCTTGTGTTTTTTGGCCACATCTTTATGTTTTTCATAGATTAATAAACTTAGTGTATGCTTTCAAGTATGTTTATTTCTTATACCAGTCATCAACAAATGACTCGACAACCCAATCCTTATAATCAATTGTTATAAGTGCATAAGCACAACAAATCCCTTAGTTATTACGAGCTGCAACTACACACCTTTTTTATATCAACATTTTTATACGATAGATCAGGAATCTCAAATATAATATTGCCATTAAATGTTATCTTATAATTATCTGCATGTTCAGCATTTTGTCTAATAACTTCCATAATCATTGGTGATACATCAATAATTCATTTTTCTTAAAATTCTCACTTGATTCATCATTTTCATGATTTCGATTCTTATTTCCTCTAACATAGTGATGATTGATTTGAATCTCATATCCAAAAATCAACTGTCGAAAGTCTCACATGTGTTGTTTTTAACTACATCACACTTGTTATATTTTTTATAAAATGATCTATACCACATGTTTATTTGTTATGCTTTAACAAATCTTCCACAATGCTTTTGTCCTTACTGGTACATGTCATCAAGTATTACTTGTAAAAAGACATCAAATGATAAAACTATCAAAATTTTCTTCTCCTTTCTCAATCCCTCCGCTCTGTCTTTCAGTTTGCTCATATATGCCTAACACACAATCTAATTTTAGCATTTAACAATAATTTAACAAGTGCTATGTGAAGTCCCTTGTCAAACAAAGAACATTTATCACACAACATTGTTAAATATCAATTACTAAGGAATGTTGAATAATAAATTTTAAAAATAATTTAGTAATACCTTCTGTATATTGTAATCATTGTTAGTCATCTTTTAAGGAACCAAGACAAATATAGATATCATAAACATTTTTTTTTGAAAATTATGTTCATGAATGTCCTAAAAGATACAATAGTTTCAGGATTGGAGGTCTTTAATTCCTCAACATCATCATACAACCTAATAAACTCCTCTAAAATTACCCATATGTTCATTCACAACTATTTGTTTTGTGTTTCTACGTCTTGTCTTACTAACATACGAATCATATTCCTTCCTTAAAAAAGATTGAATCTCATGAAGTTTGATGGTAGACTCACTCGTAATTCTTTTCTTGTATTTTTTACTAATCCAAATTGGGGTACACAATTTGTTTCTTGTTCTTTTACAATACACGTGGATAGGGAATATGTCTTGACACTGATATCCAGTGTTACCATCAATACTTCTAAAATTAATCCAAGGAAAATTCTTTTTCTTACACTTTACCTTTATCTTTTACTTTTCATTAGGTTTCAACTTATTATTCACACTCTTATGAATAGAATAAGTTCGCATTGCCTCCTTAAACTCATTATGATTAAAAAAATCAATACAATCAAAACAAAATCTTTTTTGCAGTTGGATCAAGTAGATCTGGGTACTTAGTAGGTGGTATATCTACCACTTCAATATCATCAATATGATCTCTTTCATCTTCACTAATGCCACTGTCAGAATCTGAGCTATTGAAATGAGGGTCACCACACCCAATTTTCCTTCAAATCTTCCCTTCTTGCACTACAAAATTTCTTCAAAATCAACATCTATATTTACACAACTCATTCAAATTACTCGAATCATTAATATTTTTATTAATGTTATTGAGTGAATCAGAATCATAATGAAGCTCTACATTTATTCTAGGTAGGTGCTCTTTGTTAATACCTGTATTAAGGTTAATAGAAAAATAAAAAAACAGAAACAGGATGAAATAGACAAAAAAAAATTTAATCTGAGTCAACAGAATTGACTGTGACTCTTTAAGAAGTTTAATCTCCTCATAGTATTCGAGGTTGCGGATTTCTCCCAAGAAAAAAATGGATTAACCTGTTAAAGAAGTAGCGGTACCTTAAACTTGAATAACTCTAGTGAACGTAAGAACAGTGACAAGCCACACACAGACTCAGTCGATCGACTTTTTTTTTATGAGAGAAAATGTATGCAGAGAGAAGGAAAATTTTTCAGTGTTTGAAAACCGGAAAAACCCTCTTGTTTATAGCCATTTTCAGCAAGGAACGCGTCTGTTCAGACATGTTTTTTCTAGACCGTTTTGTCTTTTGGAAAGAGCAACGACTTTTCGAAACGTTACCGTTACACGCAAATTTAAATAAATCCCGTTACATTAACTTAGTTCTGTTAATTAACTAATTAATTAACATCCTGAATTAATTTATAAGAGAAAGAAAATTAGGAAAAGGAATTTAATTAATGAGATTGATGAAATAAATTTTGTCCAAAATATTATCAATCAAAAGTTGAAGCCGAGGCCGAGATCGAGCGAGCGACTATGGCGCGAGGGGCACCTTCTTCTTAGCCCTCTGAAAAGTAAAGGAAGTGTTTTCTAATATAAGGACAACAATTTCCTTTCTTCTATCAATATGAAAAAAATGATTTTTCATTTGCACTTTGCAAACGCCTTTTCATTTTACCTCCAAAATTGGTTACCCCTCTTTTCCATTTATCTCCTCATTTCCCATTTACACTTAGCTAAAACCCGACGCTCTTCAACTTCAAGGAATCACTGTTATTCATTTAAAACCTTATTTTCATTTTCATCAAATGATTGAGATGAAGAAGTGTCAATACTATTAATTCTTTTGTGGCGTAGAGGACACATCAGCCTTATCTTCTGTGGGGAGGATCGGACACATAAGTCCTATCTTTTTGTGGAGAGAACGATACATCAGGACCATCTTTTTGTGGGAAAACACATCAGTATGTGCTAGGCAATACAAGTAGCTCCTCAACGACGAAAGATACACTAACTTGATCTACCACAAATACATCAACCGTCTGCACCATTCAAACTATTAAAAAAATTTAAAACATCAAAATCAATATTTAACATGTAATAACAACCCTTCTTGTATAGACATTCGAATGTTTCTAACATTTTCTAACATTCAATTTTAGTGCTAATTATGAAATAACATGATATACAACTTATCTATATCTATGCTAGTTGTTTCATTTGCATACCTTACCTCAGGATGATATACAAAAAAATCTCGATAGTGAATTTGGAGTATCACTAGTATTGCAGCCATTTACTTATAAAGTGATAAGAAAAATAACATTATCAATCAATTTGTAGGAAAATATTCTAATTTTAGAGGTAAAAATAATTTTAAAAACCCTAATTTTGTTAAGGTATTAATGTATTGGGATTTTTACACACGTTTGATATATAACAATGGACTACTAACACAATCAATATCTAATACAATTGACGAAAACAATACTAATTTTAGTTAAAATTGAGATTAGAAATAAACCATAGAATCGACTCAAATTCACAATATATATCATTGAAGTCACTCGAAGTCATAACACCCACCATAAAAGTATATTACACTGACATTAGGCACAAAACAAAGTAAAATCCCTAAAAAAATTCAAAATATTAAATGATAATCAATCCTAATATCAAACAAATATAGACGCATAAAAAAAAAGAAATAAAAACTAAAAGAAAGCTTGAAAAAATGAAAATCAAAGATAAAATGTCCTCGAACTGAGCTCTTGGCTGAAGGAAAGAAATTGCGTAGGAATTGAGCTCATAGAAGAAGGGGGGAATCGCGCCCTTTACAAACAAAAGTAGAGATGTCTAGATAAACAATGAAAAGTGAGTTTCTTTGTTTCATATTAGTCATTTTCTATGTGGATTAAAATATTTCTCTGTGGATTAAAAGATTTTTCTGTTTACCCAACGTGTAGGTGTTTGTACAAAACAGATAATACTAAGTCAAAAATGTGTTTAATATATTGAGTTTGAATGAGTTCAGGGGTTTACACAATACAAATATAAATTTATACAAGTAAAAGGGTCCATTGGACTATTTTGTCTTTACCATGTAAACAAAAGAGTCATGATTGAAGCAGGCAAATATTTGTTAATGTGCATGTTTCAACTGGGACATTTTAGAGAAAAAAATCCTCTTATTATAGAAGAGGGAGTTCTGACTGAAGTAGATAGATTTTTGTCAATGAGTTATTTTATATTTAATGAGATAATTTAAAATTAATTAAAAAATATCAATTAAAAAAATTATGAACAAATATTAAGTTCATTCACGACGTGAATTTTTCATAACTAGTAACACATAAATGACACATATTAACTAGCTAAAGGAGTGACGTACTTAATATTTTACGTAAGTTCTACTTCTAGGAGATCTAACACCTTCTGATTATTCACATATTCTTATGTTATCAAAAATGTTAATTGTGCTAATCGTTTACACTTCTAATATCTTCGGTCACATTTATCAACGTATTATCTTCGTTATTATTTTTATTTAACCTATTTTGATTAGACGTGTTTTTTGTTAAAATAAATAAATAAATTTTATAGTCTAAAATTTAAGATATATTAAATATACTAAAATATTTTTTGTTTTGTGATTATAAATATGTCATGTAAAAAATTGAAATTAAAATATTGTAAAGAAGAAAAAGAGTAATCTATTTTTAAACGAACTAAAAAATAAGATCAAACAAATTAAATGGAGGAAGTATTAATTAATGTGACATATACAAAAGACGTACACTTAATATTAAAATTGTTGAATAAACTTACAAAAAAATCAGCGTAGATCATATTAATAGCCTATCTTAAGATTACACTTGAGTGCTATTACGTTCCCAAAATCAACCAAAAAAAATTATAATTGACTAGTGACAGTTTCAATATCATTATGCTTTGCATCTTGGATAAAATAGAGGGTCCAATTTTGAAGGCCTTGCTTCCCGTGGGCAGAGTGGCTGTCAATGGGATAGATAGACCTCTTTCTTATCTATTGACTGTAAGAAACTTCCGATTTGAGAGTTTATTATAGTATGTGATACAGTGACAGAGGTAGAATTTTCATTATAAAGTTAAAAAAAAAAGTAAGCATACTAATAATATTCATATATAAATGGGTCGAATTAAATATAAATAGATCAGGTTGAATATAAGTAAGTAGATAAAAATCAATTTTACGTCAATAAAAACAATAAAACATATAAACTCAAGCAGCCAAGAAGACTTCGGCAAAATTTTGAACCTAGTTTACAGCTGAACCAAGCCTTTAGCTTATGCTGTGAGAGTTCATTACCAAATATATAGTTGTAAATCAATAAATTGATGTTATATATGTTAGGACCGAAAATAAGCAGGCGTAAATGCGAAAGCTAGCAATGCAAACCTCGAAAGACTACGAGTAAGAGACAACGAGAAATATACAAAAGAACACAAGATTTAACGTTCGCGTTCAATCGACCACGTACACAAAGGAGATGAGGCAATCCATAGAAATATGAGAGTACAAAATACAGAGGGAACCAACCAACCAATTAAATAAGAATATTATGGGAGGGTTCACAAGAGTGATAAACGTATCAGCTGTGACCACAATTCGCCCTCTACCAAAAAACCCGAAACCCTTAAGAACTTAACAGTGTGAATGCTGGATTAGTTAGAAGGAACATTCATTATTTATAGAGTCTAAACAAAACCTTTTCCTACAAGAAAGATTAGTCAATTCAAAACATTTTTCTAAGGAAAAACCTCATTTGATGGTAAGAAAATTTATGGACAATAAAACATAACAAATCTCCCCCTTGGCACTGAATTCTGACAAAATAAAGTTGTCCACCCTCTTTACCTAATCTCAACAACTTGCCTTCTCCTTCTCCATAATACCTTTGCAAATTTAGTCTCAAACCACAGAGACCTCTCGGAAAACAATTTATCCAACAAAATCTTCATTACTATCAAAAAGGCTTGGCTAGAACGATAACCGCAAGATGAACACCTTTCTTCTAACCTGGGTTTAATCTCGCTTATCGAACATTGAACCCTGACTCATAATGAATCTGGCTCTAATACACTTGTTCGGATCGAAATAAGCAGGTGTAAATGCGGAAAGGAAGGTAGCAAAAACAAAACTCGAAAGATTACACGGTACGAAGAAAACGAGAAATTTACCAATAGCCACATAAGATTTAACGTTCGCGTCAATCGACCTACGTCCAAAAAGGAGATGAACAATCCATTCAAATATGAGAGTACAAAATACAGAGGGAAACAATCTTAACCAATTCACTCAGAATACATGGGAGGTTCACACAAGGATTAACGTGATCAAGCTTTGACAATAAGTCCTCCCCTAACCAAAAACCTCGAAACCTTAGATACATTGTGAATATTGGAGTAAGGTTTTAGGAAGGAAAATTCTTCTATTTATAGAGGCATAAACCTTTTCCTACAAGAAAATTGATTAGTCAATTCAAAACTTTTCATAGAAAGAAAAACCTATTTATGGTAAGAAATTTAGGACAAATAAAACCTAACAATATATACTGTGTAATTTTCGACGAACAGGATTCGAATAAACACTCTTAATTCCATATTATAGCTCTACCCCTGGACTAGTGTGTAAATGGTCCCCACCAACCACTTGTTAGCACCGCGGTCATCCCTCTTTAAATCACGATTTTGCTTGACATTAAATTCATCCTAAATAAGAATCGAAATTTTTATCTTAACAATGATTGGTTAAACTAGAACAAGAATCACACACAATAGAGAACAAAATGAAACAAATTTAACTAAGTTCCATCAACTTTACATCCTAAAGGAAAAAAACATAAGAACTTTAATTTCCATTTATAAAAATAAGAAACACTATTGATCCCCAATTACAATCTCTTTCCTCAATATGTTGTACTAAATTACGTCCCATCAAATGAAAAAAAAAAACAATATGAGCAAAGGATGTGTTGTGTGACAAATTGGGAAGGGCCCTTTTTCTCTCACTTTACATAAACAATGCAAATCAAAGTTAAAATCATCACAGTCGAATCTGTCTATGTACTTTACTTTTTTCTTTTTTGGCAAGTTATTACTTCTTCTGACAATAGACACCCTACACTATTCTACTCCTATCTTTCTGAATATTTTAATAAAACATGTCTAAAAGTATCTTATACTATTAGCTGCTCCCATAAAATGTCCAAACACAGGCACACACCCTTGGATTTACATCTTTTTAGCCATCTATAATTTGTTGATTCCCCCTCGAAAATTGAAAAAGCATCCTCATGGACCCTCAAAAGAATGTGTTGTGTCATATTACCACCACCTATATCACTAGTTGGAACATACACTATGTGCTATTCTCCGCATCAAGTTAATTTGTTGCATACTTTTTTTAAATTCTTAATTTATATGATTTATTTTTCTTCCACTCTTTTTGATATTTTCATACAATGAGATTGCATAAGATAAAAAGATTGCCGACCTAAAAATTTGTTATGGGCGTCACATAAAATTTCAATCAATTTTGGTTTAGGGGTTAACTAGTTAGTGTGTTACAAGCATGTGTAGGGGTGTCCAAAGCAAACCGACAAGGCACACCAAATCGAGAAATTGAACTAAATCAAGAGAAAAGTATGACTAGTAATTTGGTTTGATATTATTAAAATAAATCAAACCAAAATTATATTATATTTTATACTTTAAATTTTTTGTTGTAAGGTGATCTATGGGTACTTTGTGAATGTTTCTTAATTATGTATTTCGTAATATATTATTCAAGATTAAACTTAACTTGATGGTACCACGGTAATTTTGTCAGCGCAATGAGTGTAAGTTGTCGCGCGCGCACATACACGCGCTATAGTGAGAACACAAATAAAAATTCAAGAAAAAAACCATGTTCATTTGCTCTTATTAATATATATGATATATATATATATATTATATATATTATATATAATATATATATATATATATATATATAGAATATTTCTACTTGTTTAATGATTTTGTCAATCTTTATTGTTGGTGACACTATACTTCAGCATTATAATGTCATGAATTATTCATCTTTTCTTTTGTCATCTTCATGAGCGTCATGTAATTATAGCATCTTAGTAGGACCAAGAACACATTTCGTAGTTTATATTTTGTGTTGTGAAGATTTCAAGCTCACATCAAAACTTAGTATTTTATTGGGCATACTACTTCTCTAAAATGATTTTATATATCATGACATACACATTTATATAGTATTATTTTATTTAATAATTATTGCGTTAACTTATACCTGCATAACTTATAATAATTGAATTAGAATAAGTGAATAAATGTATAGTGAGGACAGATGAGTCAGCTACGTGAATTCTCATTTATAAGGTGCTTTCGATGGGGTTCCAATGCATCAAATGCCTATTGTACCAAAATGAATTTTGGGACGAGACAATTGTATATCCTAATCATAAAGACATAAACTAAATCGATTTAATCTATTATACATATAATTACGTTAAATTCAACATTCTAATCATAAATTACTATGTTGCTTTTTTTCATCCTGTCAGGTGAGTTAGAGTTTGAGTTACACTAGGACTAAAGTACTAAATCCTAATTTATGTACAAGTCTATACTTGATTCGACTAAAGCTGATGTAGTTGACTAGGATAACATGTAAATAATATATTTGTGTTGTATTAGGATTCCTAGTGTAGCTAGTGTAGGACTCTTCTATGATTCCTAGTGTAGCTAGAATATGACTCTTCTCCTATATAATGAGTATGTGACTCAATCATTAAATTATCAATACAATCCTTGATTCTTCATATATACGTGATAATTATACATGGTATCAAAGCAATAAAGCTTTTTCTGCTCTTTAAACGTATTAGATCAAGAAATAAAACAAATTATCAAACCGCAATGACCATTTCTACCAACACTCTTTCGACCTCTTCACTTCATCATCTTATTTCGTGTTGCTCATTAAACTTAAGCCAACGAATTATCTTATATGAAGGATACAAATGAACCAGTTGATTCAAGTGATGAGATTAACCTATCTCATCACACAAACACATAAAGCAACTTGTTCCTCTAGACATACTCTTGAGAAAACTGCAGCAGGCGAGAAGGATGCAGAAGACACCAACATTGTTGATGACTGGGAGGAGAAGGATGTGTTACTAAGGAGTTGGATATCAAGCACCTTGACAAAAGAAAGAATGTACCTGATCGTAGGGTACTCAACTGCCAAGGAGATGTGGGAATGCTTGGAAGAAGCATATCTTCAAGCAACAAAAGATAAGGAGTTCCAGACTCAAGCAACAACTGCAAAGTGTGAAGCTAGGAACCAAATCAATTGATGAATACATTAAGGAATTCAAAGGCATATGTAATGGTCTTGCAGCCGATTCATTAATCCTGTAATGAAAATAGTAAAGTGATTTAACTGGCTAGAGGTCTAGGTCTTTAAGTACAAGAACTTTCAGGATTGTCGTTAAGGTTAGTCACCATATCTACTCTTAATAATTTGTTTATGCTATTAGGGGTTTGATATGAGAAAAGGAGGAAGAAGAAGTGCCTCAACAAAATTATAACATAGGCATTATATGCCAAAGAGGCTGGGAAGAAAGAGGAGGAAATACTCTCAAATAAGAGGAAACAATAACTTTAATTCCAGAGGAAGGAAGATATTTAACTTGATGGACTGGAACAAGTTCCGGTTAACAACGAAAGAAACGGACATGGTCCTCAGACAGGCTTTCAAGTGGAATTCATGAGAGAAAAAATTCTGATGCATGTAAATTTGTAGTAGGGAATATACGCTCATACCTGCTTCTTAAGTGTTTTTACAGGTGGGTATTCGCACCAACCAGACGATGAGAAACCACAAGCAATTGATGCCACTCACACTAATTTCAAAACAATGAAGACACTTGTATATGACTCCAAGAGCAGTAGTATATGACAAATAACTCAGGTATATAACCTGATCCTTAAACCTACAATGGACTAGATAAAATTCTTATTGGGAATGGATCAAAGTTAGACATTATAACACATGTTGGGGAACACATCTAGACAGGTCTAAAATTTAAGGAGGTTCTTGTAGTCCCTAAGATTTAATAAGAATTTAAACTTAGTTAGTAAATGCTAAGATATTGATGCACTCTTGAATTTTGACTGAAACAAACTTTGTTGTAAAGGACAAGAAGGACAAGGATACTGTTGCCAAGGGGGGAACTAAAAGGAATGTATATACTGACTTGGAACGATAACAATCTTATGCTTTTTAACTGTGGCACATGATTGGAAAACGTCAGACAAACATGTGCAATACTAGATTAGGACCATCCCAGTTGAAGTCTTTAAAGTTTTTGATAGTAATAGTTGCATCAATCTGTAGTAATTGGAATAAAATGCCTATGGTTGTTCTAGTTGTAAGTTAGGAAAGAGTGGTAAAAATTCCTTGGCTTGAGAAATATAAAATTGAGCAATAACCTGTATTGAAAATCCACACGGGGACTCATGGGGACCTGGCTCATATTAATATTCACAACATATGAAATATTATGTTTTTTTGTTGCTGATCGCACGAGGATATAATGGAATTTATCCACTGAAATAGAAAATTGAATTCTTGAGGGTCTTTGTAAATTTTAGGAAATGGTGGAAAAATAATTTCTAAAGGAAATTAAGATTTTCCAGTGTGATTGGAGGCGGTGATGAGTTTATTACAACCAGACTTCATCAAAACATTTGGAAGATTGTGGCGTGTCTTTGACCAAATATTTTAATGTCCTAAACACTGAACAAAATGGAGTTAATGTCAGAGAGAAAACATAGGATAGGTGGAGGACTGGCTTAAACTCTACTTGTTCATGCTAACCTACTTTGTCTCTATAGGTGAGGTTTGCCTCATTGCGGTATTTCTTATAAATAAGCTTTGGCCTTCCTATTCCTAAAGATGGTGACTCCATTTGTTAAGTTTTTTGGGAACAACCTGATTACAATAGTCGAAAAGTTAAGGGGTAGATGTTTTCCATATATCAAGGGTAGCAACAAGTTTAGTCCAAAGACTTACCCATGTGTGTTCATAAGGTATAGCAGTATACACAAAGGATATAGATGTTATCATGCATCTACAAGGAGAGTTTACATATCCAGACATGTTGTGTTTGACGAAAACACATTACCCTATGTGTCTCCAAATCAATCTCAAACTAACATTGATGTCTCACCTCACCTTGCTACTTTTGTTGAATCTTTCTCTAAATTACAGACACAAGATGCTGATTCAGGGGAAGTACAGGCTGCCAGTACACACATTAGTGGTGATAATACTTCTCCTACTCCTATAATTGTTGATGATAAAAGTTATGTTGACCACTCAAGCGCAGGATTAAATGTTAAGGAACAGGTTGAATGTGATGCTGTAAATTTCCAGTGACGCTGACGAACAGGTTGCACTTAAAGGTCCAGTCACTAAGCATGATTAAACAACTACTTTAGTTAATGTACTTGTGCACCATGTACATGTGGACCATCAATCTGAACTACTTTGGTTGATGTAACAGTTGAGGTACTTCATGCACCACAAGGACATCATATGATCACTAGACGCAAGGTAAAGGAACATCACTTATCACTTGTTGCTCATAGCAGCAAAGATATTGTGAGGGAACCAAACACTATTAAGAAAACACTTAAATCACCTCATTGACTTGCAGCAATGCAGGAGGAAATCAATGCTTTACACACTAACAAGACATAGATATTGGTTCCCAAATCTCCTAGTATGAATTTGGTTTGCTCAAAATGAGTGTTCAAGACCAAACTAAAAGTTGATGGAACAATAGATAGATACAAGGCCAGACTTGTGGCCAGGGGATTCTCTCAACTTGAAGGCATACACTTTGAAGAAACCGTTAGCCCTGTGATTATAGCAACAACTATTAGGGTAGTTCTATCCGTTGCCATGAGCTCAAGGTGGGAAGTTAGACAACTCGATGTCAAAAATGCCTTCTTTCATGGGTTCTTACAAAAAGAGGTGTACATGAGCAACCTCCTGGATTTATTGATCCCAAGTATCTTCAACATGTGTGTCTACCTAAAAAGGCGTTGTATAGTCTTAAACAAGCACCAAGATCTTGGTTTGATCGGTTTAGCATGCATTTCCTACACCTTGACTTTATCAGTAGTAAGGCAATTTCTTCATTATTTACATTGCAAGATCACAAAGGCATCATATTTCTCTTGTTATATGTGGATGATATTGTTATCACAGGTAGCAACCCATCGCATGTCTCAGAATTGGTTCGACAACTTGGGAAAGAATTTTCCATGAAAGATCTTAGCCAGTTACACTTCTTTCTTGTAATTGAGGTTAAGTATTTTGATGGGGGATATCCACTTAAGCTAGAGTAAGTATGCTGCTGAGCTACTAGACAAGACAGAAATGACTTTTGCAAAGGTTGTAGTCACTCTTTTGTCTCCAAAGCATGGTCTACATGAAGTTGTAGGAAGCCTGTTTGAAGCATCCTTTTATAGAATGATAGTAGGAAGCCTTCAATACTTGACTCTCACAAGACCAAATATTACTCATCCTATGAATTTGTCAAGCCAATTTATGCAAAATCCGAACAATGGACATCTTCAAGGTGTAAAAAGGATTTTCAAGTACATCAAAGGCACTTAGCACTTTAGACTTAGACTTATTTCACAATCACCATGTAGGTTGTATGGATACTCAGATGCTGACTAGGGAGGTTGTACCACAACTAGGAGATCAACTACACGCTATAGCATCTACCTAGGTGCAAACTGTATTTATTGAACCTCCAAGAAACAGTCCACAGTTGCTCGCTCAAGTGCTGAAGCTGAGTATAGAGCACTTGCCTCCGCTGCCTTAGAGATTACATGGATCATGTATATACTTCATGACCTTGGGGTGTTTCTTCGATCTGTACCTATATTGTATTGTGACAGCATGAGTTCTTTGTACATGACAGTTAATCGAGTTATGCCTGCTAAAACTAAACACGTTGAAATGGACTATCATTTTGTTCGTGAGAAGGTGGCCAGAAGACAACTTGTTACTCAGTTTGTGAGGTCTAACGATGAACTAGCAGGTATTCATACAAAAGCATTAACCAAACAGGTTTTTGCTGAGTTTCGTTGGAAGCTAGGAGTTACAGTCCCTCCACTCACTAGCTTGAGGAAAATGTTGAAGGAAGCTGATGGAACATGTCAAAGGAGCAGGTTCGGGGGAACAGGTTCGATGAAGTTGTCTGGCGAGTTAGAGTTTGAGTTACACTAGGACTAGACTATTAAATCCTAATTTATGTACAAGTCTATACTTGGACGACTAAAGTTGAAGTTGTTGACTAGGATAAATGTAAATAATATATTTGTGTTGTATTAGGATTCCTAGTGTAGCTAGTATAGGACTCTTCTATGATTCCTATTGTAGCTAGTATTGGAATCTTCTCCTATATAAGGAGTGCCTAACTCAATTTATCAATACAATCCTTGATTCTTCACATATACGTGAGAATTCTGCACATCCCTCATTGATGTTAACAATCATCCAACTTCAAGATTGGTCCAGAATTAATGTTTATACAGATTGTTGGTTGATGGTTCATTTATTGTTAATGTAGATAGTTCTTGTGGAGTTCTCTATTGGTGATTTATGGTGCATCTACGTATTCAAACATTATATTTTATCTATGTATTATCTGAGTTATGAGTGTAATTTTATGATATTTTTATACTTATTAGATATATAGTATGATGAATTAATAGGTATGATTAAGATGATTTTAGGTTAAGAAAACGTAACAAAGGACCCAAAATTTGATTGAAACGCAAAACAAAGTATTCCGAACTAAAACACAACCAAGTAAAAGGATGATATGAGGTATGTGGCATGAGGTTACCTTCCCTAAGATGGTCCACACATCGCACCTATCTAGAAATTGAGATTAAGAAATTTTGATTTTTTGGGTGGAGTCCAAGATGGATCCCGCACCATGCACCCCAGCTTCTCGAGATGGCCTCGCACCGCACCCCGTCTTATCGGGTTGAAGTTGACAAAGTCAAAGAAGAGTTCAAGAGGAATCATGATTGTCCCTAATACTTTTAAATATGTCATTAATGATGATATTTTAAGGGTTACGTATTATTCTTAAGGATCACTAATTAGATTTTAGAGAAAAAGTTCATAGTTCTTAGGCTTTAATTACAATTTGAAAATATTATTATAGAATTAATAAAATTAGTTAATTTAGTTTAATGTTCATTTACAAAATTAGTTAATTATTGGTCATCCACATAGTTTGTTAGTTAGGAATCACAAGTTTACAATTTCATAGTCTGTTGAGTTGGTTAGAAGACACTATCAATGTGTGTATACATATATACATATATACACATACATTTTATTGATTACAATTAGTTTTTCACATTTTCAATAATATCTTCTTCTCTTTTCTCTCTGATTGTTTGTGAGAACTCAACCTCCATTAATGGAGGAAGCTTATCGTTTTGCAGCTTGAGCTGCTGTTTTTGTCATGGTATCACAACTTGGGGATAACTCCTACTCCTTCTTTCTCATCGTAAGCCTTTGCGATTGATTTCTGTTTTCTTTCGTTGATTTCTGATTCGTTTTTGTTTTCTCTTTAAACGATCTCACTGTTGTTTTATCCACTTCAATTCGAGCTACTTCGATCATACTCCTACCTTGTTCTATGGGTGACGTTCTAGTTGAAATGACCAGTTCCAACACTCCAATTGGATTTCAATAGCCCCTTTTTATCTACATGCTTCAGAGAATGCAAGTTCTAGCTTGCTTCCCACTGTTTTCAATGGAACTAGCTTTAAGTCATGGAGGTATGTTCTTTGTCGCACCCCTATTTCGAATCAGTCGAAATAGTTCACAACATAATATGACTGACACTCTGGATTTTGAAAAGATTGTTTAGAATCGCCACATAAATTTTAAGGAAAATATTAGGAAAATCATTTCTTAATATATAAATTTAAACTCTGTATTAAACTCAATTTAGGAAAATATAATTAGGAAAAACTTATTTATTTATTTGCTTTAAAATCAATGGTAAGTAAATTTTATTATTTTCAAGAAAAGAGTAAAATATGAGATACGACATATATATGTCTATTAAATGAAACTATTAGTAGTATGTTTATCACGCGGTAAAAATAAACAAATAAATGTGCTAAAAATGTATGAAAATTTTATACGTTAAAAGATGTAGATGTATCTTATATAAATTTATCCAAAATAATGTTGAGTTTGAAGGATATGTAAAATTTGTCATTTTAGAACTAAGACATGAAAGAAAAATAAAATGTGATAGTAACCGAGTGTAAATATGTGATAATTTGTATATTTAAAGTGTAGAAATGTACAAATTATAAAAAAAAAAAGTATCATTTGTAAAAGTGATAGTAGATATGAGAAAAAATAATATAAAATGTGACAAAATAATAAGTTACGTATAGAGAAAAACTAAGAAATATAAAATTTATACCTTTATGCGTATATATATGTATGTACATTATATTTTGAATATGTTAGCATGTTTTAACATCTTGAAATAACATGTTAAGAAATTATAATATTATGGCAACATTCATCTTGAGAAGTTATATATATATATATATATAGATGGTAATTTAGAGAGGGATGATGTAAAGAGTACAGAATGAGCCTAACTAGTGAGACTTGTACTATATTTATATTTATGTTTTGTAGATATAAAAAGTCTACTTCCCTACTTACTTTCTTAAGGAAAAAAATAAAATAAAATAAAATCTTGAAAGTAATAACTTTAGTCATGTGTTTCTAAAGGTGATCATTTTAACCTTTAAATTAGTTTCAAATTCATTTGGAAGTTTTAATGATAAATTAATTTGAACACAAAGACTTGAACGAGTGTTGATAAGTAAAACTTATTAAATATTTTGGTCCTTTTAAAATAATATTTACTCCTGCATTTAAGGTTGTTTGTTACAAAGATCAATAATGCAGAGATTAGTAATGTAGAAATCGATAATGTAGTGATTATTTTTATCAAGTATTTGATTCATTGTTTCTTATCTATTATTGTGTGTGATTTAAAACTCTATAAAAAAAATATTCTTTCCAATAAAACCCTTGAGTTATTATGAGATTTTTTATTTCATGTAATTGGGTCAAGGTAGATAAGACGGACACTATTATTTTTTTAGCATTTCTAACTGGGTGGGAGAACAAAAATTTTATTGTCATGTTCACTATTTTCTCACTTAATTATTTGGGCGCAAATAACTGTCATCTTAATAAATTGGAGTTAATATCTCAAAATGTCATACAACAATAATAATTTATAGAGAAAATTTATTGAACTTTAGTTTGTATCAATAAACTAAAAAAAAACTCTTTATCATAAAATAAAAAATAAAAAATATAGCAAACTAAATTAAATTATTTTTATACTTGAGATGCACTTGAGATATAAATTAAACCATATCATAAATTTATATAAAATAGAACATTAGGCCCGCCTATGTGGCACCACAAGTAATCAGAATTTTCTTATAAATTTATTTATTTTCAAAATTAGTCTTTCCTTTTCATGAAAAGTTGTGACTTTTATGAAAAGTTGTGACTTTATGAAAGTGGTAACTTTTTGAAAAATTGTGACTTTAATGAAGAGTTGCGACTTTTATAAAAACTTACAACTTTTATGAAAGGTTGTAACCTTTTTGAAGGGTTGTAACTTTTCTATAGAGTTGTGACCTTTCCGATAAGGCACAATAAATTTTTGTTCACACTATCCTATGTTGTCTATAAATAGAAGAATTTCTTGCCACTATAATTTGTAGGTTTTTTTCCCACTATAGGGTAGTAAAACTCAAATACATTAATTGAGTTTTTATGATGTTTGTTTCATTTTTGAAAATTTTCATAAAGCTTAATTTTTACTATAAGTCATAGTGATTCATCGAACTATGGTAATTTCTTTTTCCTATTTTGGTGACCTTTTTTTAACTTTGTCAAAGTGTCAGCAAGGATGATTGAAAATTGATCTTTTCTTTGTCCCTTTCTGCAGGCTTCTTCATATAAACAAAGCAAATTGATTCAATTGCAAAGCGACATTACTGCTCTTGAAGCTTTTAGTGCACAACTCATAACATTGTTGAATTGGTTGATGGTTGAATTCATTACATTTGGTTCTTTAGTAAACCAATTTTTTATTTGTGTCATTATAACATATATGTTTTTTTTAAAAGTTCAAATATATTAATTATGTTTCTTATAAAGTGTATTTCATTTCTCAAAATTTTCTTCCTCCCATTTCATGAAGCTTAATCTTTTACTATAAATCATAGTGTATCATGTATCTATTGCAATTTCTTTTTGCTATTTTGGCAACTTTTTTTAATTATCTTCATAATTCCAGTGAAGAAGATTGAAAATTTATCCTCTCTTTTGTCTCATTTTACAAGGTTACTTCATATACTTTTGAGAAGATTGCTTGTGGGTTGTGCTATATTTGATAGCACACAACAACAAATCTTTGATAATTAATACAGAACCAATGATGAAGTTTGCTAAAAGTACCAAAATTATTGCTCTCTTACTTGCCACAGTTAGTATATTATTTTGATTGTTTGCACTAATTCTGTAATATTTGTATATAGACAATTAGTCCATATCTTTTATTGCAAGTTAACTAATTTGTCAATACTTCCTATTGTCTTATATTTTCAGCATAATAAGAGATCAAGTTTTCGTGAAATTAACAAATGTCCAAAATACACTAGCAAAAATATTTTTTATCGACAATAAATATGCACATTCACAAAGAATGTTGCAACCTTTAGTGACATTAATTAATTTTCATTCAATTCAAAATTGTTATAACAATTAGGTACATTAATACAAAGTACAATTTACCTATGAAAATACATATTTAACGATAATTAAGCTATTAATTATCATTAAAGATCATTTTTGTTGTAGTTATAACTCATTGTTTTGTTAAATGTTTTAATTTTTGATAAAGGAGTAATAACTCTTTCTGACTTCTTTCAGTAAAATTTGTAGACTGTAAAATTAGATACAACCCATAAGACTATCTTTTTGAAAAAATAGAGGTATAGCGAATGTCTATTCTTCTTGATTGTTAGGAAATCCAGGTCTTCTTTTATTATATTGTTTTTATATTGTGTGTTAAAGTGACTACACCACAGCCATCTGAGAAGGAAAGATAATGCAGTGATAGCAATTCAGTGACGGACGGGAGAACACCTGGCACGATAGCACAGAGACTAGATGAGTAGAAAGCCAGGTGATATCGAGAGAACTCAACGCTCTAGTCAGGAAGATCACCACGCATCGTTAAGGACAAGATGTTATGAGAGCACAGCTCCCAACATCAAGCAGAGATGAAGAGATCGCACCTAGGAGATACACTTGGACGTCAACGAACGCAAGGAGGGACCGGCATTGTACACGTAAGATTAAATGTAGAGGCTGATGAATTAATATTCGCAGTAATTTTGTAGCTGAAACACATAACACCGATGATAAACGATTAATATACAATACAATAACGATGTTTAATCCAAATTAAGTTGCCCTCTGAATGAAACCTTAAAATTAATAATGCCTATTTTGGGACAATGAAGAAAACATTTTATGATAATAAAACAATTTTTTAGGGTCATTTTTTAGCAAACCCAAGTTTTTTTTTGTGACTTGTATTGACATACATAATAAAAAAGAGCTGATGGGTTCACAAAAAAGGCGTCCAAGGTCGTCAATTTGAATTTAGTTAATTATGATCAGGTATGGACGTGATGTTTCAACAATTTTACTTGGGATGTTTGTGTTCAACGTTTTGTTTGGTCTCTTTTTTAACTTCTAATGTTGTTCTTTATGATTTCTTAGAATTTAAAATTTTTCATACATCTTACCAACTATTTCCAGGGAGATTTCTTAGACTTCTTCTATTACTTAAGAATCATATCGACTCATAAAATTTTTTGTAGACAAAAAAATAATTTTTTAAAAAAATATAGTACTTTAAATTTCGGATGAAAGAAACACTTTGACCTTAAAGGTAAAATGTGTATAGTACTCTTGTTTTATTACTACTTGTGTAAATGTTTATAACTTCAGGTTAAGGAGGCATATTTGACTTAGGAATGTTCTAAACCCATACATCAAACATTAGCATAATTAGTCGATTATAATATTTATAATAATATATGATTAAATAACTCATTATTTAGAAACAAGAAATAAATCTGAAATAATAGATTTATAACTTATTTATTTAATTTAAATTTATTATTATTAAATATAAAATACAAAATCAGAAAAATAAACAAAAAATGAATTAAAAGATTGAGGGGGGGGGGTATTTTTGTCTTTACCTAGATGCCTAATGGTATTAGAACTAATACCAACAAATCGAAGGTATAGTATACAACCTCTAATATCATATAGGGTGTATAATGATCCATGAATTTATATACATAGACCGAACAATTCATACTACATTGCTACTAAATAAGACCACACAATGATTTTGAACATTTTTTCTCCTGAGATTCCTGACCAAACGAGGCCTTAAATTATAGTGGTCAAATAAAAAATCTATACCCAAAAATTGATGTTTTAACTAAGAAAAGTAACTATATTTTACGCTAAACTGCTCAATAAGATTGTTAAGAGGTGCAATGTTTTAACTTACAAAACCAGCAATTCTCAAGGAAGAAATCTGCAATTTTGAACCTAAAAATGATCTGCATCAAAACTTACATAACAAAGCGTTTTGTTCCAAAGAAATGCACATTTTTTGCACTAAAATTTGCACGTTGAAAGCTAAAATTGTACCTATTGATATCTGGAGAAAAATAAATTTTAAAGCTAAAATCTGCCTTATTAATTTACAAAAACATTTGCATTTTTAGACGACCAAAAAAAATACCAATGAACACTTGTTCTTGGAAAAGAATCTGAAAATAGATTCATAGCATTAAAAAAAACATTATCCCTGAGTTAAATCTCTATACGAGGTCGTGCCTTCATGACTTAAAAAGTATTGAGTAACAAATAAAACTTAAAACTATAAGGTAATGCTTATAAGCTAAGTGACTATACTAAACCCAATATCTAAAGGGAAGCGAGGTGAGTAACTATGTCTTACCATCGTTATTAGTTGGTTCGTACAAATAAGAACACAAATAGAAGCATATCATAAATATAAACAAAAAACTCATGGGTAGAATGTTAGCCAAAAGATAATAACACATATATGATATAAAGAACGTGAAAACTTTGAAACGAGAAGGAAACGTTAGACACTATTGACACTGTTAGTGAAAAAAACTTACAAGATAATAAAATTGCAAGATTACAATTGAAAATAAAATTAAGAAATTAATCTCTTCAGGCTGAGTCGCGGATATGTCGCTCTCTTTAAGGAGATTCAAGCCCATTGCAACAAATGTTTTCACCGATCCAAAGTAGTCCACTTGACTGTACCCACTAGGATTACAAAGCCTTCACAAGTATAACTCAACAACTTGGACAAGAGTGAGTCCAAGATCCACAAAAAAGAAATTTTATCTTCAACTAAGAAGAACTATCTTTTAGACTAACTCTGTTCACTCTTTGTTCTCTGTGTTATTTGCAGTTTTGATGATTTGACAAAGTAGAGGGACCTTGCAAAGGTACCAGGTTCTACTTGAGTGTTCAGATGAAACAACCCCGGGACTTGTAAGAGTACCAGGCTCTAATTGTGGAAGAGCCTTTGACGCTAGCTGGAGACGGTACGGAAAAGTAGGCACACTTCCCGATGGCGTCAGAAAGGGAGACTTCTCCAACCCAATGGCAAGAGTTAGGAAGTGACTTGTCCATATAAAAAAAATAACACTTTCCTAAAATTCTTTGGGAATTTTTGCAATTGACATAGAAATTTTCAAGAAATTGGACAAGGCGCTTGCTAGAAACAAAAGGCAGAATTATTCCAAGAAACAACAAAAAATCTCTGGAGCTTTTAGTGTTTTGCTGTTTAAGACTATATTCTCTTGTTTTCCATTGTAAAACTATTGTTGAAATGAAAATATAAAGGGAATCGTGTGTAGTGTTTTAAAATTCTAGGTTGTACAAGTGGGAAGCTTGTGGGTGATTGGTTTCTCCTTAGGCTGTTAAGCAATAGAGGATATTGCTTAAACGTAGGACATTAAAAACTTTATTCACACGTTTTGTTAATCGTGTTGTGTTAACTTTTGCTTTTGAGATTAGTGAAACGATTAAAATCCGTGAGAACAGGTCGTGGTTTTACTCCCTAAGCAAGGCGGTTTTCCACGTAAAATCATCGTGTTGATTTTTAACTGCATTTAACTTTCATTTCTATAACTTATGTGTGTAGTAAGGGGGACCTGTTCCATATAAATAGGTTAAGTGATTAAAGTGAAGGCATTATATTCTGTAAGTGATATCAGAGCAGGACACTCTCTATTTGGGTAACACCAAGGAAGTGAGATTTTTCTAGAATGGCTCTCAACTTAATCTAGAAGACGGTAGTGTCAACAAGACCTCCCCGTGTCATGGACATTTCTATAGTTGGTGGAAAGTTAGAATGCATTGATTTTCTATGGCTGAGATAGCGAGTTAGTTATGTGATATCGTACGGATGGACGTTTATTCAAATGATTAAAGAAAAAGGATGGAGAGAAAAATCAGTCTGGGTTCAAAGGCCTAGACAACAATACGATGAAAGCTGCCAAAAAAAAGATAGAAAAGTGTACAAGGCAAGAAATCTTTTGTTCGTTGGGATAGGACCTGATGAGTTCAACAGGGTTCAGCTGGAGTCGGCTAAGGAAAATTTGGTACTTTGAAGACTGCTCATGAAGAAAATTGAAAAGGTCAAAGAATCAAAGATGAAGCTTACCTCACGGTATGAGTAACTTCAATATGAAGGAAAGGAGAAAACAATTCATGACCTGTTCAACAAAGTTTTGTCTTCCATTACAAGAGATTGTGAAGTCTGGTGACCATAAGAGATGAGCAAAACAAGTCAGAAAAAACTACTTCGAATTCTTCCAAAATCTTGAGGAAGCAAGGTTAAGGTGATGACCATCTCAGGAAGCCAAAAAGTAGATTGGAAGGATGCTGATATGGATGCTTTGATTGGATATCTGGAAGACATATGAGATGAATCGAAATCACGATTCATCAAAGAAGGAAGTTAAAAAGGATAAGTCATTGATGTGGAAGTACAAATAGATGAAGATTGCAGTGAGTGATGATAGGCATATATCATCAACATATTTCCAAACCAATTGTGAGAGAAAAAAAGAGTTTTAAAAGAGGAAAAAAATGGTCCTCGAAATGCATCAAGGTGATTGATACATCCTACAAGTGTGAAAAATATGGACACTTTATCAGAGCGTGGTCCTATGCTCAAGAATGAAAAAAAGGGAACAATCAAAATCAAGAAGTAGTAACAAAGAGAAAAGAAGGACCTGGTACTCGGTAAGAGAGATCGAAAAACTGCTGCACACTTGGTGGTCAAAAAGCTCTTGCTACGTGGGGTTGATTCTTCAAAATGATTCAGAAGATCCTATGAACCAAATGATTTGTCTATGGTGGCGTACATGAGGAGGAAACCATGTTTCAATGAACATGTTTTGCTCTCATGCTCATACAGAAAATGAAGAAGAGACTACAAGGTAACTATCTTGATTATGAAAAATGGACTTGGAATAAATATGATCTTAAAAAATTTGAGAACGTTGGCAAAAGTTATATGATGATTCTGTGATTGAGTTAACATCTTGAAAGAGCACCAGACTGCTGAACTGACGTTTTAACTGAAAAACAAAGTAAACTGGAGGAGAAATGTCAAAAAATGGTTGTCTCTAGAGTCTGATTAATTATGATCTTAAGAACCAGTTGAATCAGATAAGGAAGAAAGCTGAAAAGCTAAAGGAATGTCAAATGGGTACAAGTTGAAATTCAAGAAAAAATTGAAAAACTATGAGAAAAAAAAAAAACTGGGTTGTCGTTGGAGGAAGAGCAACAAAATTAGAAAAGGATATTGTCCAAACTTAAGGAAGAACTTGAAAAATATCTTAAGGGAACAAAATCCTCAAAGTATTGTCAAATGCAACAAATCAGATTAAATTTAATACGAAAGGATAGGAAGTCTGGAAACATCACTCATCCTTAAAGCCTCATCGCAAGTATTGTGTTTGTGTCTGAATAAATCTACTTTGTCTTCATATGAAAAGAATGGGCACGGTTAACGGGAGAGTGTGTTGGAATGGAGAAATTCCTGTGAAAAGACTCTCTTTAATTATGCTTGAAAGGCAAAACTGCCAAAATAGAGACTGGTCCTCCAAAAGATGTTTCAACCCAGAGATTTTCAAAGAAAAAATCTTGTTTATGCTCCATGTCCTTTGTTAGAAAGTTTCCAAATCTACCCTATTGAACTAAACAGACAATCGATCACCCTTAGTCTGCCTTCTGGGGAAACTCATTGAAATGGAGTTCCCAAGCTAAACAAAGTGATTCTTTGTGAGGTGAGTGAGAGAGCAGCAGTCAATGTTGGTATATGGACAGTGGATGCGAAGTGGAAGACGAATGACTGGTGATTGTAAAAAATTTCCCTCACTCAAGACACTTCACGGAGGATGTGTCTATTTTGGTGATGGAAAGAAGGGGGACATTTTGGGAGTTTGGCAAAGTGGGAAGATCTCTTGAAGATTCAATGGGACAAGGTGTTATCATGTGGATGGTTGAAAGTAAGTTCTGTTGAGCGTGTCTCAAATTTGTGACAAAGGAAATGAAGTCAAATTTACTTTTTTTGTAGAAGTGCACCTGTGGTGGAGTCTATCTACAAAGAGTATTCTCACTATTACAGAAGTAAAAACATGTATATGGCCAACTTAGAAAGTTTCTCATGGAGAGGACCTGACAATGTCTTAGTGCTCAGGATGAGAAGAATGCCTGATCTTGGAATGTAGGCTTAGGGCATGCGAGCTCATCTGATTGAACAAAACTAAATTTCTAAGGACATGGTCCGAGGTCTGCCAAAGCGAAGAGGTTTGCTGTGTGAAAAATAATAATCTGTGAAGCTGGCTGTGTTAAAGGAAAACAAATCAGATCTTCCTTTAAGCCCAAAAAGCAAAGTAAAGAGTAACATCATCAAGAACACCTAGAGCTGCTTCACGGACTTATGGGACCCTTGAAGGGTCAAAGCAAAATGACAAAAAATACATTTTGGTGATAGTTGATGAGTACTCAGATTACATGGAAAAAGATTCTTGGAATCAAAGGCAGGAAAACCTGAAGAATTGGTGGTTTGTCAAAATGATTCAAAACTAAATTGAATCATGTCATTTGCAGATTCAGATCTAATCATGGTTACTGAGTTTGAGAACTCAAAACTGGATAAATCTGATGGAGAATGGTACAAGGTCATTAATTATCTGCTCCTAGAAAACTCCTCAATAAAATGGCAGTAGTGGCCAAGAAAAAAAGAACCTTGGTAACATTGCCAGAAACTATGATTTAATGAATAAAATTTCCTCAAAAATTCTGGGATGAAGCTTGTCAACACAGCGTGTCATGTACCAACAGGGTCTGATAAGAGTTGTTTTGAATAAGAAGCCCTCTGATGAGTTGATCAAAAACAGAAAGCCTATGGTTGAGCTATTTAGAGCAATTGGATGCAGGTGGTTTGTGCTCTGAAACAATGAAAATGAGGATCTGGGAAAATTTGATCCTTGGAGTGTGAAGGAGTATTTGTTGGATAGTCTCATCGAGTAGGCTTACAAAAAATATTCAACAGACGAACTCAATGGCATTGAAAGAAAGCATTCATGTTGTATTGAGAAGATGGAAGCTGATGACTAATGGATCAAATTATGAAGATGATGTGATCAAAACTGTTCAATTCACAGAAAATTGAAGGAAGAGAGAGGAAGTAAGCTTGATTCAGAACAACATTGAAAACGAATGTGATGATCAAATCATATAGTGCTGAAAGAGGCTGATGAGGTGGAATTGGGAAAAGTGTGATGATCACCATCCCCAGCGGTACATGGATACTACTCTTGATTCCAGTTCGGAGACATCAAACTCCCCAAAAAATGATGAGACTCTTGATGAAGAAGGAAACATGATGATCAGCTAACCAGTTCTTCTCAAGATAAGGAGGAAGAATAGTTCATCCACATCCTCTTGAGAAATCTTATCTCTCCCTGGAATATATGGAATTCATAATAGATCAAAAACAAGGAAAAATCTAGTTGCTTTTTCAGCATTCATATCATCTATGAGCCCAAGAATGTGAAAGAAGCATTAAGTGATGAAGATTGGATCAACTCTATGCAACAAGAATTCATCAGTTGAAGAAAGCCAAGGTATGGTACCTGGTTCCTCGACCTGCATGCACGAACAGTAATAATAATAGGAACCAGATGGGTTTTCAGAAACAAAACTTGAGAAAATGAGTTGATTACTAGAATCAATCCAGGTGGTGGTCTTCAAGGATACAATCAAAGAAACAGGGGAATAGACTAGATGAGACTTTTGCACCTGTTGCAGGATGGAGGCTATTAAAATTTTCATAGCTTTTTTGCATTCATGGGGTTCCAAGTGTATCAAAGGGATGTCAAAGGCATTTCTGAAGGGAGCTCTTAAGAGGAGGTATTGTTCCACACCCTCCTGGGTTTGAATATGCTGCGTTACCAGATCATGTGTTCAGATTGCATCCATTTAGGCTTCTTTATGGTTGAGCTAGGCTCCAACGAGCATGGTTGACAGGCTGTCCCGTTTCTTCTTAAAGAATGGTTCAAAAGAGGCCGATCGACACGACCTTCTATAACTGCTTATTCTTCAAGTTTATGTGGATGGACATAATTTTTGAAGCACTCAGCACCATTTGTGTCGACGCACTTCTTCCGTCAGTGGGAATCAGGAATTTGACAGGACTTGGGAGTGAGGGCTGAAGACAGTTTTTCCTTGGATTCACCAACAGCCAGAACAAATCCATCACAACTGGGATGTCGCAATTTGTCAGGAAGATAGTAACTTTCAAGGAGCTGCTACCTACAAGAAATTCGCATAGGTTGAGGACCTCTAAAACTAGGTGATACAGATATCGTCGGGACACAAAATTCCACGCTTAGTGTCAGATCGAGAGAATCATACGATCCCTTGTGAACTCAAACACTGTACGGGTGGAAGATTACCTATTGAGGAATTCTTGCGTTTCCCTGACTCCGCCTCCGCAGAGCCTTGCAATATTGTTTAAAATAGTGGCTCTGAGGAATGTGTGCCCAGGTTTGCAAGCAAATGGTCCTCGTGATTCACACACGTAGATTACGCGCGCGCAAAAACGAATTCTGGTGAGAGTACCGTGAAAGAACGCGAATGGAAGGGGATACGATGGTGTTTCGTTTTGCATCCAGCAAGTTGAAATGTAAGCACTGGTGTCTATCGTTGAGTGAATGTGCGAGCCCTAATATGGAACACGAAACGGATCGAGACCCAGGCTTCCGGAAAAATAGAACAACTAAGGGATATGAGGATGTAATGTGCTATGGTATCTGGTCCGTCCAGGTTAGTATTTATACCATTAATTGAAACTGAAAAATTGATGACCAATTGATAAATGCCACGTGTCAGTAATCGGTCATTCTGATCGTTCGGTCCTATCGCTTTCTCTCAAGCCGACACATCCAATTCAGGACCTGGCAACTTTTCAAGTCTTTTTAAAAACCCTCAAATTACTTCTCTTTTTTTTGAAAATCCTCATTCCGTTTCTTTAACATGCTTTTTGCTGTTCAAGAAGGGTTTAAGTAAAGTTAAAAAGGCAAACTTGTTTTTAGTCTTCATTCTCTGTTCGAAAAGCCCATTTGTTAAGTCAAAACATGTCTTCTCCTTCGTCTATCTCCAAACAGATGCTAAGCTCTTTTTCTAGCGAAATAGGCTCATTCTTTCTTACTCTCCGTCTACTGCGAATTCCAGGATCCAATGCCCTTTCTAGTTCTCAAAAAAAAAAAGATCCAAATGACAATCCGTTCTATTCCAGAGATTTAAAACAATAACACATGCTTGCCTAGTGGACCTGGTCCTTGCAAGAAATGTTGCCTGATTACTTTTTTGAAGGAGATCTGCTTAAGCATTAGCATCTGAGTCCAAATAATTGGCAGCAAGCTAAGAAGTTGGTTCTTGAGAGTTTGGCTTATGATGCTGAGAAGAAAGCAAGGGCTGGAGCAAACTTGAAGTTTTGCGAGGGAAGAGGTAAGCAAATACTCACAAACCATTTTGATAAACTCCTGACATTGGAAGGTACCCTTATTCTCCTCTCTGGACTCGGAAAGTGAGGAGGAAACCCCTAAGTGGAAGGCTTGAGAGAAGAGAGGGTGAGATGTATAGGAAAGGGAAGGAGAAGGTTGTAGAAGAGCCCTAGGAGAAGCACCTACCACTAGTTCGTTGCTTAAAATTGATGGTCGATGCTTGAAGGCCAGTGCATGTTCTACTGACTGCAATTAGAAGTTGCCCAAGAACCTTCAGGTATCAAATTAAAATGCCTGAGACTGAATGTTGTTGAGTTGTCTTGCTGAGAAGTTGAAAAAGGGTAAGCAGTAAAGGTTCAGGAAAGAAAAAGAGAAAAAGGGAAGTTCGAAGGGGCTACGGCTACTTCTTCCACAGAAGCTATTCAAGCACTTTCAAACTGCCTCTCAGTGTTGAAAGGTGGGAAGTGAAACCGACTATCTCAGAGAGTACCCTGGTCGAGTCGAATGTATTGAAGGGAGATAAAATTCCAAGAGCGAGATGGCTCAACTCCTTGAAGATCAGGATCAACTCAAGCATGAGGTTGAGGAGCTCACTGTGTGTTTGAGTGGTAAAGAGGCCGAAATTGCCATACTCAAAGCATAACTACTTACTGCACAGATTGAGGGACCTGGTTCTTCCGTAGTACAAGCTCTGGTGTGAGAGAATGCAGAGTTGAAGGCTAAGATCACTGCCTTACAGGAGAAGGCAATTAAAGATAATGATGCTGTCAATGCTCGACTCACTCTCATCATCCAGTCCCTGTCTCATCCACCTCTCTCTTCCTAGACTGTTAAAACACTCCCCTTGTGTCTTTCTTTTTGTTGCTTATCTTTTTGTTGTTGGATTATCAGTTTGACTTTAATGTATTAATGTTATTATGGATTGCTGGTTAACTTATTCCTCTGTTGTTCTGATTATAATCCTTTGTGAATGCCTTTTTCTTCCTTACTGATTGTTATTTAGCTTTGGTCTTATTCAGTGTTGTTGTTGACATCATTGGTTTACTGCATATCTTTTTTATGATGCCAAAAGGGGGAAGTAAAACTGGTCAGTAGCTAAATGATTATACAGCGAGGGGGAACAAAGTGAGGGAAAATAAAGTAAGGGGGAACAAAGTTGGAGAGGATCTGAGATTATTGTTTGTCATCATCAAAAAGGGGGAAAATGTTATTTACAGTTTTGATGATTTGACTAAATTAGGGGACCTTGAAAGGTCTACCAGGTTTCTTTACTGAGTGTTAAAGATGAAACAAACCAGGGACCTTGTAGGAGGTATCAGCTGCTCATTGTGGACGAGCCATTTTGACTGCAGCTGGAGACGATACAGAAAGTAGGTGCACATATTCCGCTGCGTACAAAAGTGAGACTTCTCCAACCAAGGGCAAAGAGTTTAAGGAAAGTTGAATTGCTCCATATAAAAAGACACTTTCCTAAAACATCTTTGGAGTTTTGGCAACTGACATAGATTTTAAAGAACATTTGGAAAAGCTGTTTGCTAGAAAACAAAAGTAAATATTCCAAGAACAGCTGAAATCTATGAGCTTTTAGTGTGCTTGGTTTAAGAAATATTCTCTTGTCTAAATTGTAAAGATTCTTGAAACTATAAAGGAAGCGTGTAGTGTGTAGTGTAAATTTAGGTTGTACACGTTGGGATAGCTTAGGGGGTAGATTGTTCTACTTAGGCTTGTTAAGCAAAGCGACTATTGCTTAAACGTGAGATTAAAAACTTCTTCTCACACTTGTTGTAATCGTTTGTTTTTACTTTTGCATTTGAAGATTATGAAAACGATTGATAAAATCCTTGTGAGACAGGTCGTGTTTTACTCCCTTAAGCAAGGAGGTTTCCACGTAAAATTATCGTGTTGATTTTAACTGCATTAACTTTCTGTCTATACGTATTGTGAGTAAGGAACCTGGTCCATATTGTTTAAGGAAGGCATATATTCTATCATCTTGTTGATTTTGTGTATTCAAAACCAAATGAGCACCGCCACTATTTTATACTAAAAGAAGTCTTCCTAGCTATAACATAGGACGATAATGGAGGTAGTAAATAATGAAGATAATGACCTTAGGAGTTTCATAGGTTATAAATTTAGGGGGAGTTACATAAGTTACCAAAAAAGTAATGAGGAATGAAAAATGAAATAAAGTGATAGATAACAAGCAAATAGATGATGTAGAAGTTATCCCATTCCAATGTTTATTGAATGTTTTTATCCTACATGAATTAACTAACTAATTCAAACGTAATGGAATTACATGACTACCAATTCAAGAGGGAATAGCATGATACATTGGTAGTTTAAAAACACAAAAATACCTATAGGGTTCATTCTTATAACTCAAAAATTAAAACAATTAATATGGTTCAATATAATATTAAAATGCTAATAACCCTAAATTCCGCACTCATTTTAATATTTAAGATAAGAGAGTATATCTTAGTTGAAGGAAGGACTACTTGCATAATGAAGGTGTGCTCTTACTTGACCTCCACATAGTAAACAATAACTTTTACTCCAGCGTCGTAGGGTATAAGACTGAACTATGACTGCTTAGGGAAATAAAAACGCACGCTCACACATAATAACAAGGTGTGATATGAGCTTTAAAGCCAGCACGTTATGGCCAGTGATACAGTATCATGAGTGCATTTGAGAATAACGCCCCATTTCATAGGAAGAGACCTACTTCCACACATTAGGTAGGTGAAAATCTGTTGAGAGTGCTCTGGAAGATCAACACTCCATTTACGGGTATGTACAAATATCAGTGAGCGTTTATAACTAAACCTTTGAAAACCTAAGAACAAGCACTCTATCATAGGGAGGGGAAAAAATAGTGAATTTTTCACAACCAAGTCACATTATGATTAGAGTTTTTCACTTGACACCTGTTATGGATCTCTAGTCTCACCCGGTGGATTTCCTCATCTATGACTCAGGAATTTGTAGCTTCAATCCATCCCTCATGATGTGCTCCAGACTGTTTCTCTGTTAAGGCTTATAAGAGGACTGCAAGATTATCACAAGATTTGGACATAATCAAATTAATGGTCCACTTATCAAATACGATCTACATTCTGTGTTTCCTCCTTATGTCTGGATTTCCAGTTGTAATAACGGTTTTAAACTCTACCAATTGCAGTGTGCTATCACAATGAATTAAAATGGGAGGAATTTGTTTTTCAAAATTAAGGAATTTGAAACCATAAATCTCTTGAACAATTGCTTCCTCACAAGCTGAAGCTAAAACAATTAGTTCAGTCTTCATGGTAGAGTTAGCAATTATAGTTGCCTTTTTTGATCTCCAACAAAACAGAACCACCACTAAGTGTAAAGACAATAACCAGTGGTAGAACAGGAATCACTGACAAAGGTGTTCCATCTGCATCATAGAAGCCTCAAGTACAGAAGGATATCTTTTATAGAACAACCACAAGTTTTATGTTCCAATTAAATATCTCATAACTCTTGTTATAGCATGCCAATGTTTTTCTGTAACCGGCCAAGTAATCCTACTGCATATGAAATATCAAGCTAGTGCAATCAATCACATAATCTCAAACTTCCGATTATACTAGCTATTTCTTTTGATTTATTACATCATTTTCACTTCAACAGGAAATAAGTGAACATTGAAGCAATAAGGAGTAGCACACATGCTTTGCCAATATGATAGTTATATTTTTTCAAAATTTCTCAACATATGTGACTGGCAAGGAAAAATTCCCTCACATGTCTTGTATTTTTATTTTCCAAGAAAGAATAAAAATTTGCCTCACCTGAATATTTTCATATCAAAATGGATTTCTAGACATTTTTAGCTGCATCAAAACCATCATGTTAGAACCAAAGATCAAAAATTATTAAACATTAAGTAACTGATCACCAGCTGAATTATTCAAGACTTAGATTATGCACTTATCACAATCATTTGTTTTTAAACCATTTTCCAATCATGCAGGATAGGATCAAACTTGTCATGCCATTGCTTTGGTGCCTGTTTCAAGCCATATAGGGATTAGTAAGTTTACATACTTGGCTTTCTGGCCTGCTCCTCAACAAAACACTCGGGTTGGGCCATATAAATTTCTTCATTTAGGTCTCCATTTAGAAAATAGTTTTTACCATCCATTGATGAATTTGCAAATCAAAATTGCAGTTATAGCAATTAAAAGTATAATGGATGTACTTCTTTGTTACCAGAGAAAAGTTTTATAAAAAAATTCTAGTCTTTAGTTGGTAGAACAGAACTTTTGCCCAAATAGGCATAGCCTCGTATTATCAATTAGAACCATCGTCGTTGCAACTTTTCCTTAAAAACGTCATTGCAAACCAATGTTTTACAACCCGGTGGTAAATCAACTAACTCCAAGTTTATTAGAAAACGGAGAGATTCTATTTCATCATTTACAAACATTCCAAAAGAAGATCAGTGAAGATAATGATTTCTTTCAAAAGATTTAGAGGGTAATTTTCCAACATTAAACCACATAACAATCAGGGGGACCAAAATGTTTTCTAGTCTAGCTCTTTTTAATTCTTGTGAACTCAATCAAATTTTCTTTATTTTTCAAAGTGAAGTAAAAGAACTAGTAGTTACAAAAATGATTTTGTTCAATCATTTGGACCCACTATTTTAGTCTCAAAAAGAAAATTTATTTTCATGAAAATAGCACACCAGAGTCTATTTACAATATTATCTTCAAGAATTAAAAATCTAGAGGTGTTACTATGAAGCCTAACCCCCCCCCCAAAGAAAAGCACAAGTGGTAATTTCTTACCCAACTTTGGTAATCTTGGGATTCATTTAGCCTCACCAACGCTAGACAACCCCAACTCTTAGATATCCAATCTTGGCTTCTAAACCTGTCACAATTAAAAATGTGTCAATTAGACTTTTTTTATGAGGCACAAGATTCAACCACATAACAAGCGAGTTGTTAAGATAGTTTTCACCCCAAAAATTTAAGGTGCATGTGGACTGAATAAGAGTGGCTTAGTCAATTCAACCAAAGTTCTATTTTCCTTTCTGCATCCATTAGATGAAGGGAGTAAGGAGGAAGTAGTGTTCATGGAATCTTCCCAATGATCTACAAAAAGAATAAATTCATTTGATTCATAATCACGGCTCGTCATTCTAATTTTTTTATTTTTCTTCCAAAATTATTTTCAAACCTCAATTGAGATAAGTTTTAAAATTTCAAAAGAATCACTTATTTTTCATCAGTAAACAGATGTAAAAAATTAGAAAACCATCAATGAAAGTGATAGAAAATACTATTACCTCCACGAGTTATAATTCCCCAAGTTCACTTATGTCAGTATTGAAACTAATTTCTAACAATGCAGTTTTTCTTCAACTTGAAAATGAGGTCTTTTAGTTGATCTCGGCTCTTCAAAAATTCTTTTTAACAGTGATTTAATCCTAAACAAATCATGATTCAAATAACGATCATAAAGACACACAATGAGCATGCCAAACATTAGGTAGAAGAAAGCACATAAACAGAAGTAGAAGTTTCTATATAATTCCAACATTAAACTAAACATCTCATCACAGCATACCCTTCTCCACAAAATACCTTTCTCACTATTACTATTGAATCAGATTCCATAAATCTATTTAAAGTCGGCTTATTAAGAAGAAAACTAGACATCAAATTTTTCTCATAGAAGGAGTATGAAGTAAATCTTTAACTGTTTAATCTCTTCCAAAAAAAAACGCATTCAACATATCCCTTTACAAGCACTTGTGTAGTGTGAGCATCACCAAGCATGATGGTTTGGGCTCCTTCAAAATGAGTATAATTTTTAAACCAGGTCTTTGTCATAACAGACATGACGACTGGCACCATGAATCAGCCCACCCATATCAAACATTCTCAACCAGTTTCTGTCGGGTAATCACCGCCCCAACAAAAAAAGGTTCTTCGGTACGTTTGCTAAGGGGTAGGACCACGTTTCGGAATCTACAAAATCGAGCATATGCCCACCTTGCCACAAACAAAGCAGGTCCCTTTTCTTGAACTTGTTGATTTTGTGCTAGGTGATTTTCACCATCATTTCTGGGAGGTCGACCATTATTTTCTTGAATTTTTTCTTTTCTTAGGCTTTTAAAGAAGTAGTTTGTGAGTTTCGGGGGACGTAGAATTATTCGAAGTAATTAAATTCCCTTCGGAGTGTGATATTGTTCTCTTTTGTTTGTAAAAAGTGCATTCTTGGCCTCTGCTTCTTTCTTTATGCTTGATTTTATTATAAAGGTTTCAAGAGAGGTTCCTTTGGTTTGTGGCGCATAGTTTTTTTTGAAATTCCTTCCAAGAAGGTGGCCCCAATTTATCCACTATGCCACAAACAATAGGTTATCTCCAATTTTTAAACCTCTTCGGACCCAAGCTCTCCATACAATCAATGAGAAGTTTTGAGTTGATACCACATGATATGTTGTTCCAACATCTTGGAAACAAAAAAAAAATCTACTAGCTGCATTTTTTTACGCTCCAGCCCTCTTCGGTATCATACGAACTATTGTAATGTCTTCCCAAATTTTTTTGCACTCTAGAGTAGTTCTATCATAATAATCTAAAAAATTATCAGATTAGACAACTTAAGAAGATAAACCAACACTTATAGGAATCACTCATCGACTTTTCCACTTTCTATAGACATAGGAAATATTCATCATCATTGCTAGTGGTGATGTCTTCTTTATTTGGATTATTCTCAGTTAATAATAAGCAACATGAAAAGACTTAAGTAGAAAAGTACTTACCCTGCCATCTCTTGAAATGGTTACATGGAACCGAACTGGCTTGTTAAGATATTCCATGTGACATCCGCAGTTGTTTCAATTGTAGCCATCTTTGAATCTCTTTAAAATTGTTAGTGAAAAAAAAACGACAAGATAATAAAATTGCAAGATACAATTGAAAATAAAATGAAGACCATGAATCTCTTTCAGGTGTGTGAGGCGCGGATATTCGCTCTCTTTAAGGAGAGTCAAGCTCACTGAACAAATATTTTCACCGGTCCAGCAGTAGTACATTTTGATTGTCCCCTCCAGGATACAAACAACCTTCACCAAAGTATAACTCACCACTCTGGACAAGAGTTGAGTCCAAAGTCAACAAAAAAGAACATCTCCCTTCAACAATAAGAACTCTCTTTTAGGACTAACTCTGTCACTCTTTGTTTTCTCTGTGATTTGTGTGTATTCCAAACCAAAATGAAAAAAACACCAACTATTTATACTTACAACGAAGTCTTCCTAGCAATGAATAGAGTAATGGAGGAGTAGTAAATAATGAAGATAATGGCCTTAGAAGTTCCTAGGTTACATAGGTTACAACAGGAGGAGTTACATAGGTTACAAAGAGTATGAGAATTAGATGAATAAAGTGAGATGATAATCAATTGCTAAATAATGGATGATGTAGAAGTTAGTCCATTCAATGTGTTATTTTGGAATGTTTTTATAATCTACGATGAATTCAACCCAATTAAAGTCAAAGTTAATGACATTACATGACTACCAATTCAAGATCAATAGCGATGATTAAATTGGTAGTTTAAAACACAAAAGGCCCTATCAATGGTCATTCTTATTATACTCCAAAATAAAGCAATTTAATATGTTAAATATTAATATTAAAATGCTAATAACCTAACAGACACAATGAAGGCTGCTAGACACGAGCTTACGAGGCTCTTAGTCGCTTCTCTGATTTGGATAGAGATGGAGTCATATACTGACTCCAAAAGCGCTCCCGTATGTACATGTGACAAACAAAGAAGAAATAGAAATTAGCAATCATTATTAGCACATATGGTCTCCTACAAAAAGGGAAATCAATATTTTTACAACTTTAATCCCATCATTATAAGATTACCAAGATGGTCAAATAATAACAAGAATGAAAATTATGAGTTAAGAGAAGTTGAAGATGAGTTAGTTAGTGGCAGCACTAAAATTCAAAAGGTAGTACGAAGTTGACTTAGTTAGTAGTTATTTGAGGCCTATTATTGTAATGTCAATGGTAGGTTGTTACATCGATTAGTGTGTAGAATTAGTAGGTTAGTTAGTATTTTGGTTTCCAGCATCTGAGTTAGATAAGCAATACAGATCAATCCACGTGTAGTTGTAGGTACTCAATTAACAATAGTTTTATATCTTCTTATCTTCTTCTTCCAGCTAATGCTTCAAGCCTCTTTAATGGAGTAAAGGCTTGGAAGCTTACTGTTTTGTTCATAAACCAACAGTTAGTTGCTAAAAGAAACATTGCCAAAAAAGAAGAGTTTCGCTAGGACGACAATAGGTTTTCACGTTTTTATTGTTTTTTTTTCTTCTAATTTTATAGGAAAGTTTTCATGGTATCTAGGAATGTCAATATGCAAAATTATCATATAGTAAAATGACAGATAAAGCTTAGAACCCGTCAGTCCTACCATTGTGTCCTATTGACAGTTCTCTACTAGCAACATGAATGTTTCAACCTTCTTAGAGACACATAAATGCCACCCAAAAGAAACAAATTAAGGAAACATTAACTATATGATATTATTAAGATTTGAAGACAAAGTTCTGATAGAAATTTGAAACATACTATAGAGTTGACGACAAAGATATAGAATGTGGTAAAGAGCTAAATATATACGAGATGTAATTTCAGTCGAGTTATAACCCCCATAACAGACATAGAACAGAAACTGGAAAGTACCAAGAACATTCCAACATGACGAGTAATGACCTGACTCACAATATAATTTGGCAAGAGTAAAATTATTCTTCAGAAAAATGAAACAGGTCAAAAGTGATCACATTAGAGTAATAGTTTAATCGATTGGTTCACGTGAGCCTGATAATGCCTAATATATGTTCATTAAAATCCGATAACCTTCCTTAACTTAGACAGTAAAAACAGAGAAGAAAGAATTTCTCATATCGCACATCAACAACATAAATAAAAAAGAGAGGAGAAGACTTCATGTTGGTCTCTTAACTAAAGAGCTTTAACAGACTTGGAAGTCTTGGCCAGATGTCAAGAACTTTACAGAACTTCTAAAGTATCAAATATGCTTAAATACTATAAATAGGTTCCCTATTTTGGCAAATAAAATGGAGTTTTAATGAACAAATATAACCAGATTCATCTTCTGGCAAACTCTTGAGAAAAAAATGTAGCAGTTGATCCAATACATTAAAAAAAGCTATCTAATTTTAATGTTTCCAATACTACCAACCAAAGGACCAACATAAAAAAGGAAATTAATCCGTACTGAAAAAGTGAACAGCAGCATGTGAGGAACTGATCTTAAGAGTTCGAAATGTCTCTTTCATACTTAGAAAATGATTATCTAAACAAGCTTGGTTATACTTGAAAACAAAATTTAGAATTGAGGCTCCTAGAACATCAAATGAAATCTAGCTTGTGGAACAACAAAATAATGTATGAAATATTCGTTGCCAATCTGTGTTTGAAAACAGAATTAGTGATTCTAACAAAACTTTACAGAAACACGAAGTTAAAAAGTTAAATGAATCAGTAAGGGAGTTGTACATAAATTAATTCAGAAAAAACTAAAATCTATAAAGGTACCAGAATTTGGAAAATTAGAACAGAAAAAAATCAAGCCCACTAAATTCACAGTATCCCCTTAAGAAAATTATTTTCTTCTAGTATCCGTGGTTTGATTTGGAATATGTCCTCACAGAATAGAATGATATCAATCATCAGCGTGTTGATACTAAAAACTCCGATGTCAGCGAACCACTCAACAATAGTAAAGTATACGAAGAAATTTTGTGCAGAAGAAGAAGAAATCAGAAAAATTCTAAAGAATGATTGATATTTAAAGGCAAGAGGAACATGTTCCGAAAGGTTGCAATCCTTCCATAATCCCACGACCATTAATGAAAGTTTGCGACCTTTCAAACGGTCCTGGTTTTTCCAGAAAGTTACAAACTTTCAGAACAATCATTTTCGAATGGTGGGAAATTTAAATAAAACTGGGAAAGATTTTAAATAAAATAGGTCGCGCGAATCCGAGTCAATCGGGTTAAACAACTAAAAAGATAAAACTAGTTAATTGATAACGTTTTGACCATTTACTCTAGTTTAATTAATAAAATAAATAATTAAAACAAACCTTGTCCAAAAAATAATCTCTCGATCGATCATTTTCTAAAGCCGAATCGAGCGAGCGACAATGACGAAGGCGCGAGGAGGGTCCCTCTTTCCAACCCTTTTAACAATTAATAGGAGTGTTTCTATATTCAAACTCTCCTATTTTTCTTTCCACCATCGATGAGGGACAAATGTCTTTTCATTAAAGCATAAAAGAACTTTTCAAGTTTCCAACTTTTGAAGTTACTGTCTTTTCATCTTCTCTTCATTTCCCATTAATTCTTGCTACATACCCAACAATATCTAAGGTGCAACATATCGGCCTAAACATGAATGACACTTAGCAATAGAGAACAACATAAATCAGGCTAACATCTTATGAAATTGTGTTACAGAACTTAAAAGCAGCAATATGACATGTCTTATGCTTTTCTAAGCCGATTCTAACTCGAGTTTAGCAACTGAAATACAAGACTAACACAACCATCATTTAATTTATGATTCAAACAAATCGTGATGAAAATAGAGCTAATACAATTAGAACACTCAAAGTGTTGGAGACTAAGTGAACATCAACCATTGCGAGCAAAGCAAAGCATAGATTCAGCTAGGTATATGGTTATGAAATGAAGTAAATGAATGTAATGATCAACATGTAATATTCAAACAACTCCACTGATGCTTGACTTATGCCTACTGCCTAGAGACATACAAAATGAAATTAAGGTAAGGGTTAAAAAGGGGAATTATATTCTATGTTAAGTGTTAAAACATAGAATATGCCGCATCGAAAGAAAATGTAAGAGGAGACAAAATTACCTTTCTTGGAGCAGCAAACTAAGGCTTCGACGTCAACGGATTTCGACTTCAAACTCGACGTTAACTCGAAGAAGAATAAAACAGAGAACAATAACCTTAAATCTTGTTCCTCCAATGATTTTCGATCCTTGTTGGTTCCTTGTATTTTACTGGATTTTCCGATTGTTTTTGGGCTTTGATAGAGTATCTTTCTGAGAACCAAATGGTTCTCTTTTATAGCCAATTTGGGCTCATTTTGAATTCTCTTGGAAATTCCCATCTTTAAAAAAAAAAAAACAATTATGAAAAAGAAGAAAAAGAAAATGAAAATTCTTACTTTTTTCAGGTTGATTGAAAAGGATGAGAGATAGATGGGGCAAGGAACTGCCAGAATTTAAATTTTTTTTGGCGTCACAGAGTTGTTTCTGACGAAAGGGGTGAGGGATCACGTGGGGCGTTGAGGAGATGCTTGAGGAAAATGTGATGGGAGAGGGGCCTGAGCGTCTGGAGAAAGCTAGCTACCGTGGGTCTGAGGGAAGGGGCGTGCGCGGCCATGCAGGACAGGAGCATAAGTTTTTCTCTGGAAAAAGATAAAGAGGCGTTGATAAAGAAAGACGGATAAAAAATTCTTGAACTATAAAATAATGAAAGATGAAATTGGAAAAATTTTGTGATGATCTTATTTCCTTCATTTCTCCTCTATTTATACAAGTCTAGGATTAAAAAAATTAAAAAAAAAAACATTTTCCTATACACGTGTCTAAAGGCTATTGCTTAGGAAAATAACAATCTAACGTAATTGTACTAGCTCTAATCCTCTATATGTTGGATTTTAAAAAGGTGTTAATGGAAAATGAAGAGTTGCGACTTTTATGAAGAGTTGTGACTTTTATGAAATGTTGCGACTTTGATGAAAAGTTGTGACTTTTACGAAAACGTTAAAAGTTTATGAAAAGTTATGACTTTATGGAAAGTTGTGACTTTTACTGAAGGCTGAGACTATTCTGAAAGATGTGTGACTTTTTTCAAAGTGGTGACACTTTTAGGTAAGGCACAATAAGAACCTTTACGCAACTATACCCTTTGTTTCTATAAAATTGCAGGGATTTCTCTCATTTAATTATAGAATTCAGGACATCTCTTACAAAATACTAAATATAGTATTCTAAGTGTACTTACTGACGTTTGAGTGGTTTCGATGACCCGAGTTTTTGGTATCGATACTTTGATGATTGAGATCATTTTACCATGAGCAGGTCATGATTCCAAATCAAACCTCGGATACTAGAGGGACTAATTTCCTTAAGGGGACGACAATGTGGTTCAGTGGACTTGATCTTTTTCCCTATTAAAAAATTTCCGATTCTGGTACGGGTTAACATATTTAGATTTGTGAATTAATCTTCAGTTTTCTATTTTTTTCCTTCACTGGGTTCATTAAACTTGGTAAACTTCGTGTTTCTGCAAGGTTTGTGTGAATCAGTTAAGATTCTTTAGACACATATTAACAACAATTCTCTTTAAGAAAAATATTTCGGATATTTTTTTTGTAATCTGTTTTTGATTCTAGTTTCGCTACTAGTTTTGATTCTTAGTTGTGAAAATGTTCTTAACTTGTGTGGGTCTTTACAAAGAGTTCAAAGTTTGTCTAATCTGTTTGTAATACAAGATGAAAAAAAATCTCTTAAGGAAATTATTTACTGCTAGTATTTTTGTATTTACTGATTGAGAAAATCTGATCATGAAGTAGAGATTAAATGCATTACTTCTCCACGATCCGTTTATTTGTTAGAAATCGGCGGACGTGAGAATGTTAACAGAAAATTTTTTTATTGTATTTAGTTTTTAAAGATTACCAGGTAACCTTCTTTTAAATTATCAAATGAGGAACATAGTTCTAAGAGTTATCATCTTTGATTTTTTTTTTATATGGTATCTTTGAAAAAAAGATCTGCAAACATATGGGGTGAAAGAATTTTACTTCGCAAATATTGTTGCTTTTTTTAAAATACTTGTAGTTTGCAAACAAATGAGAGTGCATATTGTTGATAAAATAGTATGTCAAAAGTTAATTATATGTTGGACGACTATTGATAAGAAAAAACATTGACTATGTGATAAAAATATGGGTGTGTTATTCTGTTTGAGGGGAAAAAAAAAAACTTTTGTAGTTTGTACTCCGTGGAGAAATATGTAGTGGGTCTGATTTTTGTTAGACTAATAACTTGTTTGCGTTTTATACTCAGATAAATTGGACTATGCCATTGATTTGAAGACATATGAAAACTTCACATAATAAGTCAATGTTGTATTTTGATTTATAAACTTCAATTGTATTTATAGAAATAAATTGTCACAATTGTTTTGTACTTATTGTGGTATTTTAAATATACAGTGGTATGTCGATTTATGATAGAGAAAAAATACTAGTGAACTTTGCATTGTGTAAACTTTGCCAAGAAATGCAGCACTATAATTCTTGTAGGAATAATATTTGCCAACATAAAATATATGGAAAACTATTTTCACATCCTTTTTTTTTTTTTTTTTTTTTTTTTGAACAAAAAAAAAAAATTTGAGATAACATTTGAAATGTGGGGGTTATTTGCTCTTTGCTTAAATTGGTTGGTCGAAATTTACATTTGGAGCAAAGTTGAAAATTAATGTACATTTTGTATTATGTTTATACCACAAAATTTCTGTGCGTTATATTTTATTTTGGGTGTGAGTTCTTTATATAGTATATAGTGTGACTAGTGTAGAAACATCCAAATTATATATCTATACTTGTTCAAAATCATTGGGTTCTTTTATGGAAAAAAATATCACTTAAAAGGTTGTGTGTGATTTCATGAAAGATATGTCTATTATAACTAAAGTATTTGCTATAGACATGATGAAATTGGGTTGAATAGTCATGTATGTTTTGTAAAAATATATTTGATTATATTGGATTTATTGACCGATGAAACTTTGTTCATTGGGTAGTGCTTATAACCAGTAATACTGAAAGTTATGGAAATGTCCTTCTGAAAAGGAAATTTGACCATCTAAACAATGTGTGTATCACACAAAAATTGTAAGAAATAGAAACAAATATTAGTGAGGAAAAAGAGAACTCGCGAAGAGCTTTTCAACACTCAATGTTTCTAGTTGTTCGTACTTCTTAGTCAATGTTTTGTGACATGAACATTGGGGCATGTCAATTACAAAACTTGTAAGAAAAAACGAGGAACTTAAAAGTTTTGCCTAAACTTTTAGTTCGCAATAAATAAAATGTCAAGTTTTTGGGAATCTAGTATGTTAGCATCTTATAAATTGTTTGAAGGAATTCTAATCCATAGAGTGATTTACACTGAACATTTGTGATATTGAAGTTAAACCACAATATCATGGTGGAAAAAAAATATGTGTTACTTTTATTGGCATTGCTTAGAAATGACTATGATAGTTGATGAATGCTAAGGATGAAGCAGTAGAAATGTCTTAGAATGTAATATCAAAGGTTGAAAGTAGTGTGAAAATATAAGAAGTGATAAGAATCGAGAGTATAATTCATTGTGCCAGAAAGAAATATGTTTGGAAAGTGAATATCCATCAAACTACTGCAATATCACCTCAATTAATGAAAAAAAACCGAACGTGTGTTGAAAGAAAAATGAATGATATTTATAAGTCCGGGTTTACACAAACTGGTGTGGAGGAACTTACCTTACTGCAAAAGGAACAACAAAAGTTGTCTTTTTAGAATGAAAGTGATTTGTTGATCAGAATACAATCTTTTCCATATGGGAAATGGAAAGGAAGGAAGAGGAACATCAACTTGAAATATTCAACAGTGGTGGGAGTAGTAAAGTCCAAGTTCATCCTAAAAGAATTAAAATAGGACCTCTGACTGTGATTGTAAAAATTCAGACTTGTAGTCTAGAGAAGGGGTCTACAGGCCTAGGAAAATGAAAAGGATAATGTACTTATAAAGAGATTCAGAGGGCTTAGTAAAATGTTAAAGGACATTTACTTCTTTCGAATATGATTTGTAAATTTCCTGTGCTTCTGTAGACTCATTTTTGGAAAAGATGTGTCAATAAAACAATGTTGGAAGGTAATTGATCTTATTCAAGAAAATAACCTTTGGTTTCCAAAGTGAATCTTTAGAAGAAAATAACAGTGATGGACTGTTGAAAATATAAAGCAAGCTTTGTGTGTCAAAAGGCCTTTAAAAAAAACAAGGTTTGATTGTCGATATATATACTCGTTAGTAATTAGACTTACATCCATCGGATACAAAAATTATAGTGTGGATATGACCTCCAAATTCATCAAATGAATGTATTGAAAGAACTTTCGTAAATGTAGAATTGGAGTAATAAATTTACATGAACAACCCAAGGGTTTTGGGTCATGCGTCAAATAAAAGTAAGTGTATGAAACTTGTTAAGTCACATATGAAAGCACCCAAACAATGAATAATTTGATCAACCATGTCGGAAAATGGCATGAAGAATGATGGAAGTGATAAAATGTGTTCACATTAAATCATAACCGGTCAATGTTTGGTTGTATATTGGTGATATGTTGATAATCAATAGAGACACTAATGTCATAAATGCTAAATGTAATGCTATAAGCAAGTGGAAATGAAAAATTGAGTTGCTAATGCGATATTAGAATAAGAATCGTAGAAATCCATAGTGTTTAGCATTTTACGGTCTCATTGCATTGAAAAGGTACTTAACTATTTAAATATTGAATGTCAATATTATCAGTCTCCAATAGATGTGAACTTTGCTTTCACAAGAGTTGAAACAAAGAGTTTTGGATGCATGAGTTATATAATAGGTGTTGTGCGATTAGGATAGAATTTGATATTTTAAAACTGAGTCGGCTTTACAAGTGATAACAAATAAATCATTAGATGACATAAATAGAGTTTTAAGTATTTAAAATAATACTTAAAACTAGTCTTGCATTATAACAATATCTAACAAATTGAAAGATATAGTGATGCAAATTGAATCCATCATAGGAATGAAGTAAAATAACGAATGAATTGTACTTACTATTGGTAGAGGAGTAGTCTCTTAGAATATTCAAAAGAGACAATGATCGATAGGCTCTACAATGATTTTTTGAGACAGGTGATCTAGATTAAGGTGACGGTGAATAAGTTGAAAGACTCTGGAATTTCTGATAGATATTCTATTTTGCCCAAACTATTGGCATTGTATTGAATACACTTTCCACAGTCAAGAGCGATAGTAGGGCATGAGCCGATATGAACGGTAAAACGGAAAAAAGTCTCGTCATATATGCATAGAAATAGAATACGTGTTAGAAACTACTCTCTAGTGAAAATTATCAGAATGACTATGTAAAAAGTCAACACGGCATTAATGTGTCGGTACACTTACAAAAAGGCCCTTACTAGCAGGGAAAGTTAAAAGATAATCTAAGGGGAATGAATTACGGCTTAGGACATAATCAGGGCGGTAAGTTATCTAGCAGATGGAGATCCCAAGAGCTAGATTCAAGGAGAAAAAGAAAAGTTGTGATGACGGTTCAGGGCATTGTCAACAACTCAATCCATTATCATGATCTTGTAAGACAATGCTCAGGAACAAGGTTAAACATTAAGCTTAGTTAATGCGTTAATTAAAGATTAATGGTTTCATGAATTTCTAAGTTGGCAGAGTTGACCAGAGTTGACCAAAATAGTGTATCTACGCATACACACGGTTAGACTCACCTTGCGAGTGTGATAAAGTGTAAGGCGCCGCTTCAAAGACGATGATTGTCCAAAAGCCCATCTCTCTATACACTCATGAAACAGGAGGTGTTCAGGCTAAACAGAAAAGCACCGTAAGACCCATAGATGTAAACGGTTAATTGTGTGACCATGGTTGTTTTCCCAAAGGGTATTACACCAAATTCGACGGTTAAGATATCGCATCAACGATTGACCAAGGTATATCGACATATATGATTCACTACGGAAAGTCAAGGGGAACTTAATTATCCAGATTGCAATAATCAGGATTGTAAAAGTACACATACTTGTTCGTTTCTTGTCTTCGATTCATTCCTATTCATGCGGGGGAATTGGGGATTTAAAAAAGGATCCCGTGAACAGAGGAAAAATGACGAGTTGCGACCTTATGCGCGTTGTGACTTTTTCTGACTGTTGCCGCCTTTGCTGAAACGTTGGGACTTTTATGAAACAGTTGCCCCTTTTTTGACAATTGACTTTAGTGGCACGTTGTCGCCTGTTTGAAAGGTGCTGACCATTTGAAAGAATATGACTTTTTCCAAAGTTTGTGACCATTTCGGTAAGGCACAATAAGAACTTTTCGCATACCTTGTGTTTTCTAATAAAGTGAGGATTTCCTATCATGTGAATATAGAAATTCTGACTTCTTCTTCATACTAAGGTGAGTATCTAAGTGTACTTTACTGCCCGTGAGTAGGGTTCGCTGCACCCGAGTTTTGGTATCACACTCTGTGATTGGATCATTTTAGCCTTGGAGGTCATATTCCAAATGAACCTCGGATACTAGAGCGGAATATTTAATCCTTAAGGGGACACTTTGAGCTAAATTCATGTTTCTGCTGCAAAGTTTGTGGAATACAGTTAGGATTCTCTTAGACATATAGCAACAACAATTCTTCTTTAAGAAAAATATTCATATATTTTTTTTAAATCTGTTTCTGATTCTAGTTTCGCTACTAGTTTTGATTTTCTAGTTGTGAAAATGTTCTTGAACTTTGTTGTCTTACAAAGATGTTCAAAGTTTTTTCTAAGTATGTTTGGAATATAAGATGAACAACACTATATACAGGTGTAAGGGAATTTAATCAGATGGCCAAGATATTTCCAGCACATTATTCTCTTTGTTTCCTAATCAATTCACACTTATCCAAATAATTTGGTTTTGGAGGCAAATTATTTGTGCCTTTTTGAATTGTTTCTTTCGTCTCCTTCAAAATAATTTCCTGAGAAACACCATTTTCAACACCCCCCTTAAAGTTGGAGGGGATTGAAGAGTCCCAACTTGCGAATAATGGTGTGATGCGATGGCCCGGAGAGCGGTTTGGTAAAGAGATCAGCTAGTTGAGAAGCAACCGGAACGTATGACAAAGAAATGAGACCTGCAAGAAATTATTGTCGGACAAAGTGGCAATCAGGCTCCACATGTTTGGTTCTCTCATAGTAAACCAGATTTCGAGCTGTGTGAATAGCTGCTAGGCTATCTGAATGTACCGGAATTGGAAGGTCAGGTGGAGAACCCAAATCAACAAGAAGGCGATTAAGCCAGGTTAATTCAGCAACAACTCGACACATAGATCGATACTCAGCTTCTGCAGAAGAAAGGGAAACAAAGGTTTGTTTCTTCGATTTCCAAGAAATCGGAGAACCACCAAGGGTAATAAAAAATCCACTAACAGATCTTCGTGAGTCAATGCTAGAACCCCAATCAACATCGCAAAAAGCAATCAATTTAAGCGAAGGATCAGCTCGCAAAAATAAACCTTGATCAGGATTAGCTCGAATTTATTGAATAACTCTAAGAGCAGCTGAATAATGAGGTAACCTCGGTTTTTACATAAACTGCGACAAATGCTGCACCGAACATGAAATATCAGGACGACTATGAGTAAGGGAATTTAGCTTACTTATGAGCCTTCGATAACAAGTAGTTTTTGTTAATAAATCTCCTGTATCAGCCCCTAATTTCTGTGCAGGGTCAAGAGGAGATGACACAACAGAGAGATGAGAACAATCGTATTCTGATAAAAGCTCCAAAGTGTATTTGCGTTGAATGATGATTATCCCTTGCGATTCCCTCAAAATTTCCAACCCTAGAAAGAAATGTAAGTCCCCTAAATATTTGATTTTGAATTCATCATCAAGAAATGATTTAACTTGATTCAACTCCGATACATTGTTTCCTGTAAGAATTATGTCATCAACATACACTGCGACAATCGAAATAGAATCTCCATCATTCTTAAAAATAATGAGTAGTCATTAAGAGAGGAAATGAATCCTTTGTAGTTGAGGGCAGTGGTGAGATTAGCTTACCATTGACGAGAAGCTTGTCGAAGTCCATAAAGTGACTTGTTAAGCTTGCAAACATGAGCTGAACTAGGAGAAGGCATAACGGGGGAAACTTTATGTAAACTTCCTCTTGAAGATCACCATGTAAAAAAGCATTATTAACATCTAATTGAGAGATTGCCCAACCTTTTTTTACTGCAATAGCTAAAATGCACGTAATGGTAGTCATATTAACTACGGGAGAAAAAGTTCCATTAAAATCCACTCCTCGTTGGATGTCACCCTAACAACCAATCTTGCCTTTAGCCGTTCAAGACTTCCATCAGATTTCTGTTTGACTTCATAAACTGAAAGAGGGTCAATTTATTTTTATCGCACACCACTCTAGGCAGTCTTACAAACGTCTGTAACACTTCAACCTACTACACCCACAAAATGCGACTAGTATAGAATACTTAAAACAGGGCAATGTCAAACAACCACGCAGCGTTATAGGAACTAGTCCAAACCTTTACAATCTTTAATCGATACAAAAGAAGGCTTCACAAATCAGTCCAAGGCTAAAAACCATTGTCTATGCCTTAGACGAATTTCCACCTTAAATCAAATTGGCCGCAATGGCAGTTACATGCGGCGTACAAATGACACTTGTCTTTTTTTTTTTTTTTTCCCGAAAACCTAGTGTTCATTCTACTTTTTCGCGCGGTTGAACCCCAAAACTATACCCTACAGTTTCCCTGCCATACTAGCTATACGTTTTAATGATGAATCTAATTCAAATTACTTTTATTACACGAAATACCAATCATGCTAACACTTAGAATATTGCCGGCTTCATTCTAACACTTTTAGAATATTTCTGCCAGCTTCCAACACTAGCATATTTTACGGGATTCCAACAACTGAGTTTTATCAGCATTTTGGGTGTGTGAACTGCCTTTGTTCCTGACATTGTGAAGTGATTCACAACCTTGCTATCAAGTCAACATGCTGCTTGCCAATGGCCCTTAGCCCCCGCACGTAAGCCATGCAGTTCAAGCTACCTGCAACACCAAGCACTTGAACTGGTGTTGCACTATTTATGCCATCATCCCATGTCCAGGACCAATGCCTCAGTCCTTGACAGTCTGACATAGTTGATCAATATAGTTTGGGGTCTAAAGACCACCGCAACACTTAATCGATGTCCTCATCGAGACTGTGTTGAGGATAGTACCCAGATGCTTTTTTGGAGTATCAACACGGCTAACGATCTTTTGTTTTTATTATTTATCCCACAATTATATATTTGCATCTCGCTCTGACCACTCTTGCCTTTCCAGTTGACCAAGAATTCAGTCTTAGTCTAGTCTCATTATTGCCCAAACACTTTTTTTCCCTTTTTTTTTTTCTTTGTTGGTGATCACGAATCTTATCCAATTTCAGCATCGACTGTGTAGGTACTGATGGAGGATGCCCCTCTTTGACATGTTTCTGCCGGATCATCCGCATCTGCAAAGTAAGGTTTCACGAAACTCACCATGAAAGGGGATGGATTTAAAACCTTTTCTGGCAGCTTACAAACTATAAGCAAAGTCACCTTTCCCCCACTCGTTTTCCACCACTTCGATGGGACCATCCATAATTAGGGAAATCAAACCCGATGTCTGTCTTACTTACAATCTGGTTCCCGAATTTGGGGTGGTAAGGTTCAGCAACACCTTGTCACCACATTCGAAACTCAATGAGCGCGATGTTGGTCAGCATACTTCCAGGCGCGCTGAGCCTTGCGCAATCTATCTGTGCCTCAGATAAACATTTCAAGGTCTGTTCCCTTGCAACCCTATATGCTGCTGGAAACTTCTCCCTGATTTTAGCTTAGCAACATCAGGGGCGTCATAGGTGTGTTGCCTAGCGGTTTCAAAAGTTAGGGCTATTTCTGTTGCAGACGAATGGTGCAGATTTTATAGCAAAACTGCGCCAGTGCTTAACAATGCTACCCAATTCCGTTTGACTTGCTGTCACATAGTGCCTCAAAGACTCTTCCAACAAGGATTTAATTTTTCGTTTGTCATCTTTTTGTGGGTGATTTGCCAGTAGAAATTTTAACTTCAGTCCCATCATGGTGAACAATGTTGTCCAAAATTACCAGTGAACCTTGGGTCTCTCATTCACCTCATTTTTATTGGTTCCAACGTGAATCACTCAACAATACTTAATCCACATGCTTTTTTGTCGAACAATTTTTCCCTTTTAGAAGAATATTCAGAGCTCCCCCTTCTGCCTATGATGATTTTATTTGAATTCAGGTTTTTTTAGGAGCAGCTCATTATAAAAACCACGATATGTATTGGAAACCCTCCCAGCCCACTACCACCACCGCATAGTTTATGCTCCTCTCTGCCCACATCTCTATTTTTGTACGGAATCCAGACATGGCAACCTCTACTATGCTCCCGCTAGCAATCAGTCCACATTTGTGTCTGTTTTCACCGGCAACGGCACCCCAGGGCTCCTGCTCCCCCTTTTTTTCGGCAAACCACTTCTTCCTGCCTACGTTTCTTAGTCTTGGTCCTACCTTGATCACATAACTATTTCCGACTCGACAAAGGTCCATTGACCCGACTCGTACGCCTCGACTATGTCTTCCATATATTCTCCGTCCAAACAACAAACCACACGACCGACCAGCCGAAACCCCCCGGCCTGTATCAATAATCCTTTTATAAATACCAGTGCTTGGATCTGTCATCCAAGCCGAGTCACTGGTCGCTTTTTCATTTCAGCTCTCTTGTCTCGCAACCCAGGACCTGATTGGTCTCCTAAAATACCGTCTATTGTTTTCCCCCACCTTTAAAATAGCACGCTAGATCGTTCTACGAGTCCAAGAATCCTCCTCACCTCTCGTGACACTCCTGCACCTTTTTTATGTGTATACATACATAACATTGAACATGACACCCCCCCCCGACATGTCATCTACATTGCAACACACCTTTTCTCTTCCCCCCTCCCCTTCTATCTCTCTGACTCATAGAAATCTAGTCGTCCCAGTTTTCGAAATTTTTGGATACTATATTTTGCCACACAATTCCACTCTTTGTTTTTATCTTATTCACCACGTCCCGCTCCCCCCTCCCTTTTTTTCCCCCCTTCCCTTCCCCATTCAGCTAATCTGTTTTGGTTGTTGTCTTAGATACTGTTTTGTTCACACATATTTAGTAAACTTTTCATACTTCTTGCCAGGAAATCTTGCATCCACGTGTGTTTGTGTTTAGCGACGTTCAATCTCTTTGATGAGTTTTTGTAATTATAATTTTATTTGCTACATTTATCTTTTTTCCTTTATCGACCATTCACTCTTAACCTAACATAATCGTTCAGTGTCATAACGAGATATAACTCTCACAACTCTTGTCTAAACAGCCCTTTTCCCCCCCTTTGCTACCACTCCGCTCATAACACACATTGTGACCCTTTCCTCCCTTGTTGTCGGTACCTTTGTCACGTCATACATTTACAAGCTTTGATACTCTTCCAACAGGGACATTATTGTTGATGGCTTTCACTGCATTTACTAATACCGACACCAACTTTGCTCTTGTCGGATAGCCCATACTGTGCTGCTTATCTTCCAAATTCCTGTGTAACCTCAAATATAATGCCTTTTGAGTTATAGGTTTCGCCCCGCACCTGACTGATACTGCATCTTCACCCTATGTTCGTGAACTGCTTGATATCACCACCACCGTTCAGACCTAAACCACTGTTGTAGTCATTCTCCATCAACAATCATCTCGGTCAAAGTCGCTGCTCCTTTCATCACAGGCACGTAACAGCAATGCATAGCAAAACGCCTCACCTGTACATAGTTCTTCCTTTTCCCTTAGCCTTAATGCCCACACAGAAATCGACCCATAATTGATTCACATGACGTACCTTTGTGTGCTACTTGCACACTATCAACAATGGCCTGCCACTTGATTAGAGCCTTATCCTACGCAAACTTCTTCCTGGTTTTGATCCACCTAAATTCTCAACCGATGCCTCCCCTTATAGAACTTTATCTCCTTGTTTGAGCAACTGGTCCACACACTTTTCCACTTCGCTGCAAACATAGTAAACCGCGTTGGTATGTTCATCAACTTTGCGACACAAAAACCAGAGTCTTTCAGTTCATGAGGGATTACACCACTGTTCTTCACACTAATGTTTAATACTTAGTAGCAAATTCCGATGATCAGAAGACCTCCTTCCCCCTCCATCTCCTCTCGTCCTAATCCTCAAATAAACAACCATACAATATGACATCAGATTTAGCCTCCCTAACCATACCCCCCCAGTTCATTACACCCCTGTGAATTCACAGTTGATATAACGTTTCTCCTGTCCGGTTTTTCTGCCGAATTAGTTCAGCCTTCCAAACGAATTGCACAAGAATTACATAGGAATCCATAGTTCTAGTTCACATCATTTTTGTCGTGTTTTAGGTTCTCATCTGTCCTGTTATGCTACCTGCCTAAGGTATTACCCCCCCTTTTGCACCTCACCCAATCCACAAGTTCTTTTGACTGAACTCAGCAGCTTGGCTTACACTGTCCCATGTTCAAATCACCGCTCTGCCCTAACCCCAAATTAGGAACCCTGCGCCCGACCCCTACTGTGACTTTTATAGTTTGCTTTCTGTTCACGCCCACTCTCCGGCTAGTATCCACAAATTCTCACCCAGTGCTCACCAATATTCTGTTTCTTTGAAATGAGGAACTAAGCGCTGCAACTCGAATCATGGGGCCCTTAGCATGGCTTGCATTTATAACCATCCCAGAATCCTAGCAATTCATCACAAAGGGTTTGCTAATTTCAAACCATTTATTAGCCCAGCCACTACGATAAGGCTTATGTCTCCTGCATTGCGAGCAACGTACTCAGGCTCTTTTTGCAACTCCATTGCGTCATGCATCGCTATTGCGTCCCTCCTTTGGCGTTAAGTGTTTCTTGGTAATTAAGGCCCTTGCGCCTTTCCTCCCCCCACCCCGGTCCTCCCTTTCCTTAACTACACATCAGCATACTACTTTAAGACAGTTCTTCCTTTCTCAGGTCAAAAATCCTTATCCATAAGGCAATTCCCCATTTTTCTAAACCACTCCTTACCGGGCCTGTTAGTCCGACCAACTGGCAACCGCAAGTTATAGTTTAGTTCATATTCCTTCTTCAGCCCTTCTGTGCCTCGATCGACTACCCTAGCAGGACATACAAACCATTCCCCTTTCTATCCTTATTTTATTGTTGCATCCACGTACTTTATTATGCTTTCCCCCACACGGCCCCCCTTTTCATGATACCTTTCCCCGAGAAAAAACCAGCAGTGGTCCACTCCCCCCTTTCCTTCATCACCATCTACATCCATCTAACTCGTTGAGGATACCTGGAACACACAACCTGGGCCCGACCATTTGCCTTAGCGAAATCAACATCAAATTATTACTAATTTCACCATTACCGTCACCCCTTCCATGTCCCTCCTCCCGGCACTCACCTATTCAAGTTATGTTTTCTTCACCAAGACAAACTTACAGTTGCAATATGCACGATCACTGATCCATATGCCCCCATGCCCATCACAATAGGTTGTGCCGGCCTATTCTTAGACATCTGACTTGTTGTGACGTAGAAAGGGCTTTTACGACACAATTTCAGCCCCTATTTTCTTTCTTATTCAGCATATTTTTCACATCTACACACAAGTCCATGTGTTTTGTCCCTTGTATCATAACTATTGTGCATTCACCCGTTGTTCCTTCACTTTCATTTCTATATGAATTCAGGAAAGCATGAGGATTTCGTTAATGTGCAGTGGATGATTTCTCCACCACACGTACTTGAATCCCCATAACTGGATTGAAGGAATATACTTGTCCTAAGGTGTTGGCAATTGGCACCTCCACGATCATGCCTCGTGTCACCTCCCCTCCACTTTGATCTCCATATTCACAAGCAAGCAATTTTTTTTTTAGCACTTCACCTTTTCACTCCGGTCCATGAACGCAACAAGGATCCTTGCGCGCCAAAATTGAGGTACCACCACAGTCTACGCCCTTTAGGTTCTCACCATTTTTTTTTGTACTTCTTGTGCCCGTCTGTCTTTTTTTCCTTCCCCTCTTATTCATCCTTCATTTGTGCATTTTCTTTATAATGTGTAATTTCTTTACGATTATCCTGTCTACATTCCCCTTTCTTCTCATTTTTTTTCTTGTTTTTGAAGTGGAGGCGACGGTTTCGAGGACGAGTCTCCGGAAATCACTCAACGAATCTGGCAGCAGACAATGCAAGCAGCAATTGCCCAGGCAGATCTTAACATTATGCCTCGTAGGCGTTTTGAGCCCAGCTTGCATGCCCGAAATGACGTTGTGATTTATCTCATCAGGACATATGTGTATGTCTAACATCCCGAGGTAAATTCTTTTATATATTCCCTTACGAACCCGTATGCTTCTTAACCTTTTCATTTATCCCTTGGCAAGCCAAGATGCATTGCTAGGAAGAAATTGGTCGCGCATTTCTTTTATAGCGTATACCATCGTATCACTTCTAGGACGACCAGCAATTACGTCCGTCTGCGTTCGAGTCCTCCACAAAGGTTTAGCATCACCTGATACATAAATTATGGTAATAGTTTAACTATCGGCGCCCGGCACCCTGCAGCCAATAAAGTAGTGTTCAGTCCCAGATGAAATTTTCCAAGTTCTTTAGCATCCTTGCGCCACTGAAGGCCTTCTTCACTTAGGTTCTCTATGGAATCTTAAATTAGCTGATTCAACACGAGTTGAATAACGTATCAACAGCCCGACACAGAACAACGAGCTCGCATGAAGGTTCCTAATTTTCCTTCTGCTAGTACATCCAAATTCTGCGTAGTTTGTACGAAAGTCCAAGATTTAGTGATTGTGATATCAACATGATATGATAACCCAACAATTTCTCCCTGAACTTTACTCAGCGCCATATAACTCCATGATTTGTGTGAAAAATCCACAAACGTAGGTCATGCCAAGATATCTTCAGTAAACACCGACGACAGATGCAATTATTCGTTGCCACTCCACAAGTCTGCGTTTTTCACCATTGTTTAATCGTGTTTGATACCAATTGAAAGAGGGTTCAATTATTTGATCAGCACACCACTCTAGGAAGTCTTACAAACGTTGTAACATTACAGCGACCTTACACCCACAAAATGACTAAGGATAGAAATACTTAAAACAACCAAGTGTCAAATAACCAGCAGCGTCTAAAGGAAATGAGCCAACCTTTATTAATCTTTACTCAATAAAAGAAGGCTTCACCAAATCAGTCTTTCTAACGCTAAAAACACTCTGTCATCATTAGAGAATTTCCACCACTTTCAATAAAATTTGCACAATGGCAGTTACAGCGGCCAGGTTAAAATGACACATGTCGGACACATGTCATCACAGGGTTCAAAAACTAACTTCCAAAGCTATATTTCTAAATGATAGAATCTAATTTCAAAATTACATTATTATCGCACGAAATACCAAATTCTAACAATTAGATATTTCAGGTTCAATGCCAACACTTAGAATATTTCTGCCAGCTTCTAACACTTAGAATATTTTAGCTGCTTCCAAACCACTTGTTTTCTTTCAGAATTGTGGGTGAACTTTGACTTTGTTCACGACATTGTGAAGTATTCACAACCTTGGCTCATCCAAGTAACATGCTGTCGTGCCCACTGCCCTTAGCCGCACGTAAGCCATGCACGTCAAGTGCCTTGCCAACACCCAACCACTTGAACTTGTGTTGCACTGTTTTTCCATCATCCATGTCAAGACCAATGCCCAAGTCCTTGACATGCCTGCACATAGTTAGATCAAGTAGTTTGCAGGTCTAACATAAACCCACTTGCAAGGAAGGGCTTTCATTCCTTTTGGCAACAACACCACATCCCAAGTTTTGTTAGCTTCCAAAGCTTCAAATTCAGATGTCATAGCTTGCTGCCAACCTGGGTGCTGAGAAGCTTGTGCAAAGCTAGTAGGTTCACAAATAGTAGAAATAGAGTTGACAACTTGTTGATTTGTGGAGGATAAAGCTGAAAAAGGATAAATGACAGGACTAATATGGGAAGTAAAACAAGAAGCAGTAACATCAGTCAAAAACACTGCATTGCACATATAGTCATTCAAATAAGAAGGCTTCCTGTGATCCCTTGTCGATCTTCTTGGAGGAGTAAGATTAGGAGGTAGTAAGGGAGGTGAAGTATTATCATGAACAGATGTAGAATCACTAGGAATCTGATTTGCAGATTGTGGTTTGATGTAGTCAAGAGGGATTGTACCAACTTCATTAAAATCTGTAGAAAAATATTGATTAGAAAAATCATATGAAATAATTTGGCTGGGTATAGGGAAAATATCAGAAGTATGTTGAGAATAAGGATTAGTAAATATAGGTGATGAATTAGGAGACTGAAAAGGAGTAACAAATGAAACACAGACTCACAAAAATGAACATCCCTTGAAACCATAATTTTTTTGGAAAGTAAATTAAATAGTTTAAAACCTTTTTGACCATAAGGATATCCTATAAAAATACAACCATCAGATCTCGGGTCAAATTTGGATCTATGATGTGATAGAGTTGACGCATAACAAAGACAACCAAAACTTTTTAGAGAATGATAAGAATGTGAGTGTCCAAAAAAAAGATCATAAGAAGTTTTACCTTGTAAAACTCTATAGGGAAATCTGTTGATGAGAAAAGTGGCAGTTAGAAGACATTCACCCCAAAAAGTAATAAGAATACCTGATTGAAACAAAAGAGATCGGGAGGTCTCTAAAAGATGTCGATCTTTTCACTCCAATACCCCATATTGTTGGGGGGTAGCTACACAAGAAGTTTGGTGAATGATCCCTTTAGAATTGAGAAAAGCAGTAGCACTTTCACTTTTTCCTAACTCAAGAGCATTATCAAACCTTATTGTTATTACAGTGATGTTGAACTATTTTTCTGTCATGGCTAAAAAATATTGCAACAAAGGAAATGCATTGCCCTTAGTTTTAAGAACATAGGTTCAAGTGGCTCTGCTAAAGTCATCCACTATTGTCAAGAAATATTTATGTCCATTGTAAGTAGTGGATTTATAAGGACCCTAAGAATCAATGTGAATTAAATCAAAAATAGCTTTTATTTTAATATTACTGATGGGAAAAAGAAGCTTTGATTGTCTTGCCAAAGGACACACATCACAAGAATATTCAGGAAAAAATTTAAAACTGAAATAGTTGATACTTTTCATTGCAGAAATGGGAAAATGCCCTAGACGATTATGCCAAAGCCTTACATCTGATTCATTCTTGATGAACATAGAACTAGAAACAAAACTAAAAACAAGAACTACAGTAGAAGATAGTGCACTAGTTGCACTATTTTGGATAGTTTTCTTGGAAGGGAAATTTGCAGATTCAAGCTGGTTGTTGTGGCTGAGTGGTTATCCCCCCCCCCATTTTCTGCAGAAGTAAAAGTAGCATTGCTTCTTACAGTCCCCTGTCCCCTTCTTGTCTTAATGAATTTGAAATTAGCTGGGAAACCAATGACTCTGTAGCATTTGTCCACTGTAGGACCAAGCTTCTTACAGAATGAACAAATTGTGGTGTTCTTCTTTCCCTTACCTTCATATTGTGTTGGACTGTTAAGACCAGAAGCCAAGAAAGAGGCAGAATTTCCTGGGAACTGTGAGTTGATAGAAGCTTCCCTTTGTTGCTCATCTTGCATAAGAAGAGAATAAGCAAGGCTAACAGAGGGAAGGGGATTAATCATCAACATGTTACTCCTAGCAGGGGAATAGGTGTCATTCAGACCCATCAAAAAATGTATCAACCTTTCATCTTGGAGGGACTTATAAGACTTGGATTTACCCTCACAAGTGCAGATACAAGAGCAACAATTTTTGACATTCAAAATATCAAGTTTATCCCACAAACTCTTAATCTTTGTATAACTATGTCATCAGCCCCATGTACTAAATCACTTAATTCTTTTTGCAATTGATATAACTTGGCCCCATTGGGATGACCAAACCTGTCCTCAAGATCCTGCCATAAATCTTGAGCAGATTTTGAGTAGACGACAGACTCAGCTATCTCTTTAGAAAGGGAATTCAGTAACCATGAGGTTACCATATCGTTACATCTGTTCCAAAGAGGATAGTTGGGAGATGTAGAAGAAGGAGCTTTGCAGCCTCCATCAATAAAGCCTAACTTATTTTTGGCTGAAAGAACAATTAGAATGGTCCTTTTCCAACTAGCATAACCTCTACCCTCAAGTTTGGAATTTACAAGAGACATTCCAGGAGAGTCTGAAGAGTGAAGGTAGAAAGGGTTGCTGGGATCCATAGAAGAGGATCCAGCCCCCTGGAGTGATGGAGCGACAACAATGTTGTCCATAGAAGAAGAATCTTCTTGCTCTGATACCATAAAGAAAGACAGATAAAAAATTCTTGAACTATAAAATAATGAAAGATGAAACTGGGAAAATTTTCTGATGATCTTATTTCCTTCATTTCTCCTCTATTTATACAAGTCTTGGATTAAAAAAATAAAAAAAAATATTTTCCTACAGGTGTCTAAAGGCTATTGCTTAGGAAAATAACAACCTAACGTAATTGTACTAGCTCTAATCCTCTATATATACTTGTAAGGGAATTTAATCAGATGGCCAAGATATTTTGTCCAGCCCCATTATATCTCTTGGTTCCTACTCAATCACACTTATCAAAGAATTTGGTTTTGAGAGGCAAATTATTTGTGCATTTGATTGATTCTTTCAGTCTCCTTCAAATAATTTCCCTGTAGAAACACCATTTTTCAGTAGTATGATTGATCACTCTTTGCAGAACGACGTCAAGCGGCGGTGAACATGATTTCTTGGCGAATAGTAGGGCTGTCTGTAGGGGTCTAAAAGTACCTAAAGTTTATTTATACAGCGCCAGTCCCACACACACACCCACACACAACACACACACACATAGAGAGAGAATGTGTAGATGAGAAGCAAGTTGTGCGGAGCATGAGAGAACGATAGAGAGAAGATGAGAGAGAGACGAGGAGGGTGGAGATTATAGGTTAAGAAGCACAATTCATGTGTTCGCCTACGTGAGTTGACCGGTTTAAGGGCATTTGGATTGCCAAAATTGCTCAATTTAATTCATTTAAATTATAACCTCTTCTTTATCAAATAATCATAATTTATTAAATTAAAAATAATTATTTTGCAAGATTAGCTTACCTGATAAAATTGATCATTCTAAAAAATAAAATTAATGTAATCTAGTAACTTATTAATTAATTAAGCTTTCCTAACTTTAAAGAAATGTCAAAAAATATTTATCGCAATAATAAAAATCATATTTAATAACATATATGTAACACACAACTCTCATAGAGGAAATCCAGGTAGTTTCAACAACTCCAATAATACATTTAGGGGAAATTCCAGCACCGGGAACATGTCAAATTTGTTTAGTGAGTATTGCAAACGAATTGGATACACTAAGGATAGGTGTTATAAGCTTCATGGTTATCCAACGAACACGAAAGGACTCAAGATCTGCAGCAAATGAGAAGCCAGTGCGAGGAAAATGCTAAGCAGGGAAGACAAATTCTATTGAACCTAGCCCTCCAAAATGCTCAGATATGATGGCAGCACTGACTTACTTGGACTTTAGCAAGTGGAGCTGAATTGTTCAGGAACGCCAGGCAGTGGTGGACAGGGAATCTAGCATGTATCCTTCGCTATTCTCTATAATGAGAGAGATATAGTGATTTTTCACTGTAAATATCATTAGATTAATGTTGGGCTCTTGGTAATTATCAGATTCAGAGAGACTAAACCAAATAACTTGCACAAAAGGATTATCCTTACAAACCTCGAACATTATCCTATACTCCTTTCCACATGTACATTTATCAAAGAGAATACAAATGGATAAAAGAAATATGAAACTGGCTGATCTCGGATCGTTTCGTATTGACTTACTAACTGATTGCTAACAAACTTTTGTTTATACCTAACTCATGATTCAATTTGCTTATACAGTCTATTGTTTTAAACTCTTCAACTCAAGTCCCGGAGCGGTATCTTAACAACTCTTTTGTTTAATGCAGGCAGCTTCGCCTCCGCCCCCGCCGCCCCCGCCCCCCCCACACCCCCCACGCAACCCCGCCCCCCCCACCCCCCACCCCCTCTGAAGAGCCCTAGACACTTGATATTTATTTTTTTCTGTCAAATGTGCCACGAGAGTCCACTGCAATGGGCCAATATTGCTTCTCACTATCAGAATGTTTCTTCCTTTTAACTACGTAAGGATAAATACTGCTGGCATGCGAAAAAATGTCATGGCTACCATCTCCAAAATGCCATACTTTCACCTTACAATTACTAGAAATAATTTTTCTTTTATGACACAATGTTATTATGTACTTACTATCATTGAGGTGACCGGCTGACACCTAGTTCTTCGAACTTCAATACATTGGTGGAATAGACGCGCCTTCTTATCTAGAGAAAAGATCTTAGCAACTTTAATACTTCGGATACTTAAAAAAAGCAATTTTCTTAAAGGATACTATGCGTTCAATTAGCTCGATTTTCTTTGATTCAAACTTTGAAAATTTACTATTTTTGTAAAATTTGTTGTAATCACTAATATTGTTTAGAAATAGAGATTGCATAACAGCATATCAAGCTCTATTGTCACTTTCTGGACTAATTTCTCTTTCTCACGACCACTCCTCTTCTCAGCTTGGAAATCTCGCTATTATACAGAAACCGCCTACTGTACTGTTGGGAATAAACCGCTACAGAATAATATATGCAGGTAAGTAAGTAAGAGCAACAAATTGCGGAACCACATACAATACGTTATCAAAGCAGATAAAGAGAAATAATGACACCGATTTTACGTGGAAACCTCCTTAAATAAGCGGAAAAAAACCAACGACACGAAGAGGAGCAACGAATATCACTTCTATAGTAAGCGATTTTAACTTGGATGTCTGAGTAACAACTACCAAAAGACCTACTACACATTACAAAAGAAATAACACTCTTTTCGATTTTCCACCTCACTACAAGATCGCTCACATCTCTCGATTTATTCCTCACAGATTATTTATCTCCGTGATAGCCTCACTAACTTACTTCGTATCTTTGTAATTCTTTTTGGTATTGTGTCTAGGAATGAAGAATTGGCATCCTCCCTTAAAGCAGAACAAAATACAATCCACCCTCCAAATTGCAAGTGCCTACAGAAGAAACTGTTTTATCTTGTTCGTATAGTACTTACCTACTCTAGCCAAACTTTGAAATGCCGACCCCAGGAAACCTTGTTTTTTCTTCTTTGTAGACTTACCAACTCTACAACTTCTTCTTCTGAATTGCGCTACAAAGTTCATCTAAAGTTTGCGATACATGGGGATGGACCCCACCATCTCCCCCTCCAGACCCATTCACCATGAAGGACGGGTTAAGACTCCTAGTGTCTAGTGAGTCCATGCCGACAGTTCTGGCCATAGATGACACTTGTTCTTGATAACACCTTGCGTAAGCCATAACTGAAGCAGAGTTTCACTATGTAAGGGATTTTCATTACCTTGCCATAGATACCTTCCTCTAATCTGTTTCACGGAATCCGTGATGTTAGTGACATAGTAACTCACGTCAATAGCTTCCGTCCTTGCCATGCGTACATGTTGTTCTTGCTCAAAAGATCATTGGCACTCTGAGGTCACAATAGACGACATTACTCCTTTGATGCAATCCCAATGCCTTCTTGAAGAAAAGTTTCAGCCATTACATCTCTTGCCCAGCCTTCAGTAGATGGCCCAATATATTATGACCTCCAGTTTGTAGAGAGTGACGACACACTTCAGCAACCTTTGACTCCATGATATAAGATCCCCTGAAAATAGTAAACAAATATCCAGATAGTCGGATTTATCTATTATCAGCGTCACACTGCCATATCCACGCCATCAGTATAGCCCTTCAGATTTGGATAGAACTTAAAACACAAGCAATACTTCTGTGCGTACCTCTTAGATACCTAAGTATCACTTTAACCTGCCTCCCATTGTTACTTTTACCAGGATTCTTAAAAGGAAATCTGCCCTAACCAACACCACTGCGAGACAATATCGAGTCTACGTACACACCTATCGCATACATCAAACTCCCCACTGCCTGAAAGATTAAGCGAACTTTAGCCCTCTACTTTTCTCCGATTTTGTTGTAGACCGACACATTGCCATGCTCAACTTCAGATGACTCGCAAGAGGCGGTGCTACACAGGTTCTAGACACTTTCTTGATAGCGCTTATCTAGCTACAGTTCAAGTACTTCTTTGAGATAGACACAACTTCTTTTGTTCGTTCCTCTCGAACAATCTTCATCCCTAGAATTTCATTGTGCTGGGCCCAAGGTCTATTGTCAATGAATCTGGAAAAATCTTTCTTACAATCTTGCAAATCAGCCTCTTGTATTGTCCTACAATTAACATCAGGCTATCCACATACATAACAACAAAATAAGTCAAATTGTTGTCAGGCAAAATCCTTTGAGTATAACACATGCCGATACAGAATAGGTATTTGCTAATTTTACGTGGGAAATTCCATGAGGGGGGGCAAATAGTCAAACTTTTTGCTACCATTGCCTTGAGGGGCCTGTCAATCCCCAATAGTTGTTTCAACCCATTAAAAGCACTTTAGTCCAATTGCACACCACGTGTTTCTTTACAGATACTTCAAATCCCTCTGTTGTAGTCCATATAAATCTCTTCTCAAATTTCTCCGTGAGAAAGATCTTTGGGCTTTTCAGTCCAATTGCCTCCACTTCAAGATGTAGACAGCAACTCGCTATGACTCAAATAGTCGAATCAGAAGTCATTTTGACAACAGATCAGGGTGTATGAAAATTTCCATCAAAGCTCAATCCCTTCTTTTGTTCGGAAGGCTTTTACAACATCGCAGCTTGCTAAACCTCCACCAACTCTTGTCATTTCATATTTTTGAGTTTTAAGACCCACTTGAGTTAAGATGGTTTTTCCTTGAAGTATCGGACTCAAGCTGGCTATGTAAGCCATTTTCTCGTCTAACGAGGGATCCCCATCTATTCGCAGCATGGCTTTCATCCATGGCCTCTTTTCTAGGAGAGAACAACACCTCATAAGACGTTTGGGCGTCACCTTCTCATAATTGATAAGACGCACATACTCTGAGGAGGGTATTATGGTTTATTCTACACCTTTAGGTCTCTGCATCTCCTACCCCCCGACACTGGTTGACCGATTGTCTTACTTCTATGTCGGTACATCATTTAGCTCCGGATTATCACACAAGTCTGCTCCCTTATGACTCCAGACAATCTCATACAGGCATGACTCATTCTTCATGCTCCGACCGGCCAACTTCATCAATATCACGTTATCCGCTCTTATTGCCCCCAGCTTATAAGCGGATAGCGTTAGAGAAGAAGGAAATGGGTACCGAGATAGCATTCTATACCATTCTTTTTCTTCTTGGCCTTCCTCCCCGAGAGTAGGATCATTCAGCCGTTCAACTTCACTTATCGGAAGATTTCACATATCTACTTCTCCCCGCATGCCAATTCCTTCTTTACAGATCAAATAGATCTCCGTACCGAATTATCTCCATATCTGTAATGAAAAACCTTACCTGCAAGGACCACTGATTTATCATCAAGCGTGGTTTTTGACCCTTCCGGCCTACAATGTCGCCCCAATAGCTTTTGGCATACCGGTGTCGAACACCCTTTCGGTGTGAGTAAGACAACTCTTTGCTTGCGTACCTAACCACCTCCTCAGGTATGTAAATCACTCCATACGGAATGATGCGACTACGATTCCTTGACTAAGATAACCCCCCCAACCGCGCCTCTCCCTGTCGAAACCTGCGTCCCCCAGAATGTTTGGGTAATTTTCACCTGCAATTCTTGCAGCCATTGTTCTCACCCTTCTCAACCACAATGGCTGCCCCGCGATTCGATTCATTCTCTCAGCTCACCATGTGTTTCCCCCTGGCCGGTTACAGGAACTGTCTTTCCATGTTGATTCCATGATTCTTTCTGAACAGTACTCTTCAACTTTTGTCTTGAAGTCCGTACTCACCTCCCACATGTCTGGTCTCCGGAGAGTTTTAGCATTTCCAGCCACCCACCTGTCCTCTACTTTCCTTCAGCGCATGAAAAACTTTTGCACCATCTTGAAACCACTGATCTTTGTTTCTCAAACGATATACCCCCACAATTTTCGAGAAGCGTCACTAATAAACGCGTATAAACTCAAGTATTTATTACCTCCGATCGATTCTATCCATTGGACCAAAACATCAGCAATATACCAAATTCAAGTCCTATATATCGACTTCGTTCACGATGATGTCTTACAATGAGACTATATGTTGTTTACCAAATAAGCAGTTCAGTAGTTCTAGTAGTTCAGGGGTTATCGTTGTACTTCCTTGGAAATAACTGAGCATGGATGCTGACTTTTTGGAAAGAATTTCCGCAATCATTTCTAGCCTCATTGAACCATTCTTTTTACTGCCACATAACAACTCACAGAATTTATTGGCGCCGACATTTAATTCACCTAGGCATATTTCTGATTTGTCCTTGTCTAAATGTGCACAGATGGTCAACTCCACATTTTTGCCAATCACCAAACTGCCCCCTTGGTGCGTCTCCATTTTTTATTGCAAATGTTCTCAACATCCATATCTGGTCCAAAGACCCACCCATTCCCGACGCATCAAGTTACTTCGCACAAATCAGGTAAGTGGCGCACATCTGTTGAAACAATATGTGCAATCACAACATTTGTTTTAAGCCCCACAAATCCGTACTCCCCGATCCCCGCCATCTTGCGTAACTGTGTTACCATTCACATTGCATAATCACGGCTACATATCTGCCAAAAAACGACTTCTCTTACCCGCGTTGTGGATGATAATGATGATGCTTTGTTGTCGACCCATCCCCCATTCCGCACTCTTACCCGTAAGGCATGCATTCTTTTCCTTATTATGAGCGAGGAGAACCAAATCCCCGTCCCCATTATTTTGCAACCATTGCGCAGCCGTGTTGTATCATCTTCTCGCGCGGTGCTTTTCCCCTTGCCCTTTTTTAGATTGCACCACTCTTCTGATCAGTGTTCCTCCGGTTGATCGAGAATTGTAGCCAGCAACTTTCTTGGCCCTTTGATTTTGCATCCGGACCTGCGACTTCACGAGCCTCCGGAATCACCATTGGTCATTTGAGCTCACTTTGGTAACCTTTGACTCTTATTTCCGTGATGGACGCCCTGTCCGTGATTTTCAGTCATCTGTCTCCATCTTCTCATAAGCAAACGGGCTGATGTGATATCCTTTCAATTCATAGAGTCATTACCAGTAAAAATGGTTGTGCTAAACGCTATGTCAGGAGATGGAGCCGAGTAGCGAGCACTTCATGGCCAGCTTTATCTCATCTCCCGCATTTCTTACTCACGAGCGTTCGCTAGTGCCCCCCCCAAGGAGTGACGTCTCGTTTCCTACGGACATTTTAAGAATGAGACAAATAAATTCTTGTCACTTCACTCATATGAGCGCATAAAATGTGCTTCTTAGGTACAATTTATTGCGGTTTTGGCATGTATAGATTTTCAATTTGTCCAAAGGCTACATGCACTCTCTCCGATGCCGGCTATGCACTTCACATTATCTGTTAAGTGCACGCTGCGCCGCCCCCTCCAGTCATGGGGGACCCTACACTCTGTGACGCTACGGCGAGGTGCACGTGCGTCCGGTGCCCCAGGCGTGCAGAGCGCTCCAGTGGCGACTGAGCAGGGGGGGGACTAGAAGCCCCCAAGGCAGTAACCGCGCGCGTGTGGATGTGGGATGCAGCTAGATCTGAGCGGTAAGTTAGAATGGATCCTCGGGGCTTTTGTGGATTTGCCTGTGTCTCGTGGCACTTGTTGTTGCAAACCCCCTGTGGATGAGTAGTCCAAGTTTCGTCATCCTTCCTCTGCACTGTGACCGAAACCGCTTCCCCAATCACCTGTTGAATTTTGCTCCACTATACTTTACTCAGACATTTTTTTCTATCTGAGTCTGATAGTACCAATAAGCTGCAAAAAATCATTTTTGTAAATGAGCAGAAGATGTGCTCCGATACTCAATTGTGGGAATCAATCCGTACAGCACAATATTGCAGTAATAAAGGTCAACAACCATGCGGAACACAACAACAGACGGTTAATCACACCGAGACTAAAGAGAATAATGAACCCGAGATTCTTAGTGCGAAACACTCCCTCAAATCAAGGGACCAAAACCACGACCGAGGGGACGAGGAGAAACGAATATCACTATGTACCAGCGATTTTACCAACTCGTTCTATGAGTAAAAACCTCCAAGACCCACTCACACATTCAAAAGATAATCAAACAACTCTTTTGATTTTTCCACTCACTACACCCAATACCCTCGCCCTCACCACTGCATCATTTTTCTCACCAGATATTTTAGATGAAGTATGCCATCATCTCTCTCTTTTTCTCTCCTTTTGCTAATTCCTGTTTTCTCTTCTTATTGGTGTGTTAAGAATGAAGTGCTGGTCCTCCCTTTTCTTTCTATGAGAGAAACTAACATACACTACCCTTCCAAATGTGCTACAAAGCCACCTCATTTTGTTCCTTCTTCGTAGCTTACCTGCTCTGCCCAAACTTTGAAATTGGCACAGAGAATACTTTGTTTTTCTCTGTACTTACCAACCTACCAAAACCTTTGAAATTGACAAAGTATTCAAAGTTGATGGTACATGGGAATCGAGCACCCACATGTCGTTCATAGACATATTCCTAAGACAAAACTGGTGCCGGGCCTCTTCCTCTCCCTCCAAGTTTCGGGATTTAGGGGCTGGGCGCGTTTGTTGGGGACGTCATAGTTGTGCAAGTGGCTATATGAAGTTGGGCTTCAGATGTCATCTAAAGTCCACTATCTACTGAGGTGGAATTCTCTTCATCTTTGCCTCATTTGGTACCTTGATACTAATCCCTTTGTTTTATACTAGTCAGATTGCTGTAGACACTTGCCTAGTCAGTTCTAGAATAGATTCTTTGTTACTTGCGTGAATACAATTCAATAGACTAGTCGGTCAGATTTAGACACTTACCTAGTCAGTTATAGATAGATTCTTTGGTACTTTGTATAAATACAATTCAATTACATACATCGTACCAAATAACCAACGCAGTCCGTTATCAAAATGAATACCTCGTACGGCCAACATGATGGACGAAAGTCAGTCCCAACCACTTGCTTCGAACCACCCTATGAGTCAATCATCTTTACGTTATGATGCAATTATCCAGTCTGCGATAAATAGGATATGTTCCCCGCTCTTCCTTTTTGTTGCTGCAGCGCCCTCATACATAATATATACACACATATTCGCTTTCCCTCCCCCCGCGCTCCATCTAACCCCAGTAACACAAATACAACAAATGCCATCTAAGTTCTTACGATTGGGTAACCGTTCTGGAAAAAACACACATTACGTACCCATCTCATAAACAGAAAACAAGTCCATTCAGCTTATTATAGTGAAATCAAGAAGCAAAACAAAAAAGCCTCGTACAACATAACATTCTGCGCCACTCTATCTGCTTTTTTGTCTGCGTGTTTTGTTCTGTTCATAGCTTGTGAGTGCTTATCTTCACCGCCCAACTTCGAATCACTCATCCTCTCCATGACAGTACCGCGACAAGCCGTGTGAAGATAAAATTGCGGAATCAACGACATTTTACAAACCGACTTGATCGAAAAATACGCCAGATTAGCCACTGCCAATCCCTTCCCAAACCAGTACCATGTAACATCCTGAAAACAATTTAAAAAATTAAATCCAATTACAAAAGATTTAATACCAGTTTTATCAATTTCTAAACCAAAATTGATACCTTGACTTGTGCATTTGGGGGCAAAGTCTTGTTGATCCACACATCTTGTATCCAATCAATCAAAACAAAGATCCTTCTAACTGTATAAAGCAGGGGAACAAGTGCTCTAATCGGCGGAGAAAACAGGGACAATCCACTTATAATATTCTCAGTTAGAATTTGGAAAGAAAGTAAAAACAAATGAGGAGTAGCAGAGCGAACCGCATGCTGATCACCCCTAGCAAATCCACCCAAAACATATGCCAATGGCAAAAACAATCCAATACTGGTACCAGCAACCATATAAAGACGAAATAACCGACTTCCCTGAAATAGTGTTTCGTTGGAACTACAACTAGTTGTACCAAGTGATGGAAACGCAAATCGCGAAAGAAGCAAAAGATACGCGGATGCTAAAGCTGGGAAAATCAAATCAAGTAATGGTACAAGACCACTAGCTGAGAAAACCATAATGAAAGCTACTAATTGTAACTCAATTACTCGTAGTGATCCCATTACACCCACACCACCTTGTTGTCGCTTAGGCTCTCTTGTTGAAGATGTCGTCTCTTCTCGACCCGTAGCTAGCGTTACACCTGACATTTTAATCGCCTTCCGATTATAATTTTTTTACCTGTAATCCAAAACATCAAAACCTTATTTAAACAAAAATACTTGATTGCAAGTAGCTCTGATTCAATTAAATGCAACAAAATACAAAAACCAACATTTGTAACCAAAAGAGATCAAAAAAAGTATAGCAATTATATATTAGTAGACAAGAAAGAATTATTACGAGTAAAGCGTACACAAGTTTGAACTCACGGTAGAGACAAAAGGAAATTGATGAATTTTGTTTTTGTGAGATTTTCTCATGTCCGAGGAGTTGCCACGTGTAACCGATTCTACGTGTCTAAGGGTGTACGTGGAGGTCTCTAAGAAAGCTTAGCAAGTATCATACATCACTAGCATGCACATACTTTTTTTTTTTTAAAAAAAGTATATAAATATTTTATAATAACAAAAAGAAAAAACTATTGGATAATTTTTTATTATTAAACTTACAATACGTAACAAGATTTTATTTTTAAATGCAAAATTTAAGGAAAGTATTGTATACTATGATTTATATTATTAGAGCTAAAATCTCAAAGGTCCGCTCAATTTATACCATTTATTTAATTAAAAAAAAAAAGACATAAAATTACTATTCATATTATTTTGAATTCGTAAAAAGACATTTTAATTTTGTAATTGTCTTATTATCTCATTAATAATTTTAAATATATATTATTATATCATTTTTCGATCAGCCCCAAATTTTAAAAAGTAAATGTATTCACACACCAATCATTATATAACACATGTTAATTTAATTAAAAAAAAATTTTATCTTAAGTTTTTCTTTAATTTTTTTTTAAACTTTATTTCTCTCTCTTAATTTTTGACTTTAATTTTAATTTTGATTTATCTTAAATTTCATTACATCTCTCATTTTTCACTTTCAAGTGATTCATTTCCATTATTTTTTTTTCTTCACCTCCTACACCCCATGTCAAGTTGAGCGCTACTCCCATTTTTTATTTTCTTTTTCTTCTTCTGGTTAAATTCTTTGTAGAAGTCAAATTATTTTTTTATTTTATTGATTTATTGATAGCATAAATAATTTTTTTTTGGAAAAATTTAGAAGGTATCATAAACTTCTCATTTTCATATAAATTCAAAATTAAAAATGATAATTTAAAAGAATCAATCAATTCCCAAAATTAAAAGAACTTAATTGAAATTGGATAAAAAAACTATATGATACTTCATAATTATCTGAAATTTAATGAATTTATCAAATTGTTCAAAATTTAAGAAAATAGATAAAATTTTAAAATTAAAGAGAGTAAACTGATAGTAATAAAAAAGGAAGGTAAATTTGTGGTAAGAATGATAACATTGAAAGTAAGAAGTTTTAATAGATGGAGATGAGAACGAATTTTTGAACAAGAAAAAAGAAAGAGAAAGAAAATATAAAAAGAAAAAAAAGTTAAAATAACAAGAAAAATAAGAAAATGTATTTTATAATAAAATACTTATAAAAAAAATTATATTATTTATTATAGGGTGTTTACTCTCTTTGAGAAAGTGTATACCACTCCCTTTGTTAGGTGGATGAAAAATAATATAATTATATTTATTCAAAATTGTTTAGTGGGATAATAAAAAGATTATAAAGTTAAAATATTTTTTTTGAAAATTAAACTATAAATTAAGCACTAATATAAATTGAGCTCAACTTAGATATATAAATTGAGCACTAATATAAATTAAGCTCAACTTAGATTTACACATTAATAAAATTATTCAACTAAAATTTATCAATAAAAAATGTCATATGAATATTTTTTTATATGATTATGAACCCATAAATAAATAAAATTAAAGACTCATCAAGATTCGATCATTAACTTAATCTTCTTATTTACGTTTTCATATGTTAATAGTAATAATCCGTGTCGACTCAATCTCCCCGTGATTAATTTTGGAGGTGTCCATTTGTCATAATAAATTTCATTTATTGAGTACTAATTACTTTATTAATGTTTAATCGGCGTACTTATTAAGAAAATAATAATTCATATAGTGAGTTTACTATTTTACCTTAATTAATTATAAAATAGATGAACAAAAATCTTAATATTTTTAGGAAGTTCTATCTTTTTAAAATAATTAATTGAGGATATAAAGGTAAAAAAAAATTGTCATTTCTTAATTTATTACAATAAATAAGTAATTCAATATAACTAAAAAAGAAAAAGTGAACAACTAATCAGAAACATACAAATTACGGAAAAGGATCATATTTGCCCTTATACTTTTAAAAAATAATTATATGCCCTTGATCATATTCTTTTGATATATTTACCCTTGTCATCCAACTTTAAAGCCATATTTATCTCTGTCCATTAAATCTCCATATTCTTGCTTAATATCATTCATGTTGTGCCCGTGTGTATTTTATTATCTAATTTAATCAAAATATTATTAAAATCATTTAAACCAACCCACATTGAATTAAACCACATCTACTAATGAGCCTAGGAACACGTCTTTAACTATCGTGGATTTGAGCTTTATTATATTTATATGGGACAAATGTGTTAATGTAATTGCAATAGAAAAATCAAAATATCATCCTGAACCATCGAAGCTTTCACCATTGATAGCTACTGAAAACAACTTAAATCACTCATCTCCATTGTTAAACCTCACTTCACATTTTTCACCTCTAAAATCATCCAGAAGATAGAGAACACCTAGAATATTTGTGAAATTCTAATTATTTTTCTTAATAAAATGCATATTAATCAATTTAAGTCATCAAGATTAGCAATGCAAGTTGGCTTTTATTTACTTAACAAAAATATTAAATTGAATGCTAAAATCTGTGTTAGTTCTAAAATTGATCAGTGTTGTCTAATGTGAAAGAGGAGATTCTATATAGTTTTCTACATTTGTTTCAATAGAGACCCAAAAAGAAATTTACAGAAGAATTAAGTTGGGTTTTATTTTTATTAGTGGATTAAGTTTAATGTATGAGCAAGTTAAATGATTTTAATAATATTCAGATTTAATTATATAAAAATAAATGAAAAAATTATATATAATAGCAAACTAATAACCTAAAATAAATGGAGTAGCTAGGGTTTGATTTAATTGTGTTCAATAGCAAACGTTTGCAAAAAATTGCCAGGAGCCTCTCTCCCAAATATCTCGCTCGCCGCTCTCCTCCAATCTCTCGCTCGATTCCTCACTTTTTATGTAAACATAAGTGTATAAAAATTGTTTCTAATTGTATAAAGCAAAGAAAATCGTATAAATACATATATTTTTGTCCCCCTCTCTCCCCTCTTCCAGATCTCGCTTGCCACTCTCCCAAATCTCGCTCGCCACCCTCACCTATCTCACTTATATAAACAAAAGCGAAATATATAAATTGTTGTTTGTATAAAGCGTGAGAAAATTGTATATACACATGCAAGTACATATATTTTCGTCCTATACACTTATAATTATACAATAAAAATATTCTCCTGCCCAGTTTCTTTTGCCTTTCTCTCTTTCTCGTTTTAAACAATTTTCAAATTGTATCTAATTTTTCTCTTTCTCGTTTTATACAATTCGATTCAATTGTATATTCTTTGTCAAGTCTTATTTGTCGTTCTCTCTTTCTCATTTTATACAAATTTAAATTGTATATAATCATTCTATACACTTATAATAATACAATTCTTTTTATACACTTTGTTTTTATACAGTTCTCTGCCCAAGTGTCTTTCTCTTTCTTGTTTTATACACTTCGTTTTGTACAATTTGCTTCAACTGTATATGTATAGCGAATTATACAGTTTTTATGTTTGTTATGGAGCACAATTATGCAAATTTTGCTATAGCATGTAAATATGAATTTTTTATTTGCTATATGTGAAAGTTGCCCAAATAAAATTCACATAGGCCCAACATAAATAATATAATGTAAAAATATGGAAATTTAATGAATGAAGGGTAAATATGACTTTAAAGTTGGATGACAACAATAATTTATCAAAAAAATATGAAGAAGGGCAAATTGACCCTTTTCTAAAGTACAGGGTAAATATGACCCTTCTCCGTACAAATTATTTTATTTTATTTACTATACATAAGAGGCTAGGAAGCACCCATTCCTAGCCAAGCGTATTATTGATTTTTGTGTAATATCGATGCATAAATAGTGTTGTACTTTCTTGTTTTATGGTTATACCTTTAGATTATTGGACAATTTGATACCATTAAAGGGTCGTTTGGTAGAAAGAGTGATAATGCAGGCATTAGTAATGCAGGGATTAACAATGCAGAGACTAACAATGCAAGGATTAGTTATGTAGGAATTAATTTTTATCAAGTGTTTGGTTCATTATTTCCAACATAATCATGTGCGTCGCTTAAGATTCTACGTGAAGCTTATTTTCAATTATACCATTAAAAATATTTTGTGATTTTTTATTTTATATATAGCATTATGACATATTTTCACGTTCATTCCATTGGTGAGCTTCACTGTATTCCGTTGGTCAATATTACTCATCGTATTATCCTATTTTCTCGAATATGACTATTTTGAGAAATGAATTGTTATAGAGGAATTGAGAATTAAATAATCATACAAGATAAGTGCTATGAGCAAATGTAGAAGGCTAGACAAAATGTAAAGATTGAATCCAGATTCACAACACCTTTATATGTCAAATAATAAAACAACAAATTTAACATGAATATAGTTCATATTAATAAGCAAACACAACACAAAATTACCTTAGAATAATTTAAAATGTTGTGATCATTGGGCAAAATTAAAGAAACATAATTCTTTAGTGAATAAATATTTATTGTACCAAGTAAGAAATCTCTACAATGTCCCAAAGAGCAGACCTGCCAACAAAAAAAATAACACTCAAGTTAACCTCAAAAAATACGCATAATAATTGGTAAAAGATTGACAACAAACTAGTAAAAAAATTTCAACACACATCTTTTTCTTTGAATAACTGGCTAGAACTCGATAGCTTCCTTCTTAATCTTTCCACTAGAAATACTTCGTGACACTTTGTTTACATAACGCATTGCACGAATTTGAGACCTTCCCTGGTTAAGTTTCCGTCCATCCTATTTGGGTACCACCAATTTGACATGTCGAATTTTATATTTAATTCAAAACCAATAGAACTAACACATGGTATCAAAGAGAAGGAGGCTGGAAAACAATTCACATGGTTCATCCTCTGTTTATTTACAATTCTGAAGAGTATAAAAAAATTGAGGGGGGTAGTTTAGTCATTTTGTTGCCTTATCCAAGGCTTATCAACATGTTATTAGTAATCCCTAGGTATCCTTGGTATTAGATAATACCAAATATGGTGTATTAAGTTATCCATGTATTGGTGAGTTTGAGTTAAAATGTGCTACCAAACATTGTATCGAATGAATTAAATTTTAAACAAAGAACCATTTTAATTAATACATCCTACCAAACGACTCCTAAATATTATCAACTTTATCAGCCGAAAAGTTAGACCTCATTTGGTCCCATTTTCTTTTCCTCCTATTTACATTTATTTATATATTTTCAATGTATGCTACTATCTAATATTTTTTTAAACCTTTTATCTTAAAATTCTAGAAATTTAGTTACTCCATTTATTAAGTTTTTTTTTTGTTATGACTTTTAGTCAAATTTCAATTAATCTTTTACAATATTGTTTTTATATTGATATGTAAGAATTTATAATTTATAGTATTTTTCGAATAATTTTTCCATATTTAAATTTTTATTTGAAATAGTGAATAAATGTAATCCAATTTAATTCTAAAAATTAGTTAAATTAATTTTCGAAAAGCACAACATAACAAATAAAAGTGGATGAAATATATTTGTCACACCCGGGTCCTAGAACCTCGCGGCGTCGTTAACCTCTCAGAGGTCGGAAACAAGCCTTTTCTTAGCTTTCATCACAATCATACAGTTAAATTTAGCGAAAACTTTAAAACTTTTTTACTTTACTGAAGTGTACTTAGACTTCATATAATTTCTGCATAAGAGGGTATACATACTAGCTAATGTAAAAGACTTCTATAGTAGATTGAACAATGAAACAAGAAAAGAATTAGTAATTTATGAATAAGTTGCCAAACCGGCCTTATATAAAAGTTGACCAAAATATTTGAAAGGAAAACGCTTAGGGCAACAACATCCACTAGTTATGTCTAATCTACTAAAGCTAGAATATAAGCATAGCATCCTCGTACTCAAGAGGGACCTACAAAGCTGGAGGGTACTATCCAAGCCAGTTTCAAGCGAATATTCAATTTCTTTCAAGGACCCGACCCTATAAAAATAGTAATAGTATAGGGGTTAGTAAACACTTGTATAAGTAAGGGTGTATGCACATAAACACATAAGGACCTTGATGATCAAGGAAGGAAAGCTCTCTATTATAGCAACATGTTCATTTTTGGGAAATGAAGTCGTTTTTACTTTCCAATTCGTATTTATGAATCATGCTATGAATATGAACATATTTTTATGCATTTAAAACACAAATCATTTTCTATATGAAAATTAAGACCTTGGAATCATGAACCTAATTTTAGACCAACTCAAGCAAAAATTTATATTTTTGCTCCCCCCCTGCCGTAAGTCAGAGTCTCTTTTCCGCAAACTTAGATTAGTTTAAATCTTTCTTCTTTTGTTGTGTAGTTAAATGATTTATCCTTTGATCCTATGTTTACTTACGAGTGCAATGATATCGTAGTCCCATCCTACAATGAATCAAGTAAGTAATCCAAATACTAAGGAAATGATTTGAAAGTACCCACTCCAAGTTATTCTTTCCTTTTGTTAACTTGTCATGAGTCTTTCTTTATCAGCCCAATCTTTATTAGATATGCTCATTATTTGTTTTTTTTGCATATATAAAGATTATGGCTATTCCATTATTTGGTAATGGTTAATATAAAGATTATTGACTATGCCCATTATTTGATCATTGCCATAATAAAAGATTATTGACTTGCCCATATTTGTCATTTGCATAATATAAAGATTATTGGCTTAGCCCATTTTATTTGATCCTTTGAGACATAAGATATGGGTACATGATTAGCCATTATGTTTTGCTCCCTTTATTGGCATAAGCGATAACTAGTTAAAACTTCATCCTTATCAAACATGGTGATTGATTTACTTATTGCTTTTGCAGTTAGTTCACTTGAACTTACATACTCTTTCTTGATCTCATATTCACTTTGAAACATACTTTCTTTATTTCTTCTTTCTTACTTCTTTAGAAATCTTTGACATTAAACTGAAATTGTCATGTGGATGACGTGATAATTCAGTGTCTTTCCAGACTGAAAAGAGGTGTGCACTGGCTATAGTGAAACCGAATAATGACCATTAACCGACATAGATAATGTGAGCTACATGAAATCCTAGTGTCTTCCCACATGAAAGAGGTGCGTTCACACGCTGCTTATTAGGTGGATCCACTAGCTAGAACCGATGAGACAACATAGTTCAAGACTAAAGGGGGGAGTGTTGGAGACCTATACCATTGGTGGTAGTCTCTTCTCATGAGGCTAAATGTGCTTGCACAGATCACTGCTTTAGTATGAGGTATGCTTTCCTCAATGGATGACTTGTCATACCTTCGTTACTTGAGATGTGAACTTGAATCTTACATCTAATTATGATGTGAATGATAATTGTCCAGCGATTTCTAACAACCTCTTATGTGCGTATCTTTAACACTCTCCTTTAACCACTCTATTCTAGAGTCAATTCATGGAACTCATAAGCTTTTATGTTTATTTTCATTACTCCACCTGATCTTGTTCACATTATTTGGTGTTCTTTGTACGATTCTTATGAAAGTTTGTAAGGCACTATTCCATATTGCTACTATGTTCACAAGTTTATTATGTAGGGTATGTTGGGACTTTTCCAATCATTGCCATACCCTGGGCTATGAGTTCATTGAGTTACAACTTGTCAAGTCATTCTTTAACATGTATTTGTCCTTACAAGAACATCATAATTTACATTGGCTATATAAGTTTGGTGTGACTTTTTCAATGACTGATTCTTTTACAAATTTTGGAAATAATATTGTAAGCCAATTTATTGGCATAAATCAAACTTTCACTAAACGCTGGTCATGAGAATATTATTAGCCAAGTCAATTAACTTCATGTATATGCTATAGTAATCTAATCATTAGAAGCAATCCAACTTTTAACAATTTCATCTTCTCAAACACAAATGGGCATTACAATTTCTTAATCATGATAAATGATACTATATAATACAAAATCTTATCGTATTGGTCCATTCGACATTATCCATCATAGGAAACCACACATAATGATCATAATTAGCACACCATACCAAGACACGCTCGAGATTTTCATTAACATAATACTGACATCGAAGTATGGAGAACTAGGGAGATGAACATTCGACAATTGTTTTATTTTGGCGGTAGGCTGGGGGGGAGAGGGAGGAGGAATGGCGCAAGGAGCGCGACAGTGTGGAGAGCGGCGCAGGGAGGACGGAAGGGGGGTGGGAGGTGGCGGGTGGTGGGTGCGAGGGTGGGGGGTTCTGGTTGGTATGTGTTGTTTGGTGGGGGAATAGGGGGGGGGGGTGTGTGTTTTGTTTTTTTTGTTATTTTTTGTTTTTTTTTTTATTTTTTATTTTTTTTATTTTATTTTAAAGTTTGTTTTTTTTTTTATTTTTTTTTTTTTATTTGGGAAAGTGAAGGACAGGAAGGAAACCCTAGTTTCAATTTTCTTGAAGTCAAAAAGTTTTTTGAAAGCCTCCCCCTGGGGAAGGAATGAATCCAAGAGAGAAGAAAAGAACATATCCTTACTCTAGAATTAAATCTACGAAGATCATCCGTACTTTGCACGGAAAAATCTGAAGAACTGCCTTGGAAATCTCCTAAGGAGGAATTGTTGACTGTTTTTCTTACGTTTGTTACTGGTTTTGAGTGTTGAGGTTTCTTACTTAGTTAAACGTTAGTAAAGTGTTAGAAGATATAGAAAATCAATTTCGATAATTCACATATATAACTTAATTAAATAATCAATCAGGCTTCTAATATCAAAATGCCCCTCTAAATTGACTTAAAAAATTACAAAGCATTTGACTTAGCAAAATCTGCAAATTGCTTAAGGTTGTCTCGGATTGACCATGAATTTTTAATTAATAATTAAGTACTAATTAATTAATAAGTGACCTAGGGTAATTACTAAAGTACCCCTAAGTCAATAGGACATAAACCAACCTCTTTGACCATCCTAGCTTAGGTACTAGGATGTTTCTTAGTTAGTTACCCGGCTCTAGTGTCATCAATTAGATTTTGGATTTGGTGGGTAACATAGTTAGTTTATTTAGTTAGTCATAGGTTTAGTTAGGCTAGTTAGGTAAGTTAGTTAGAGCCTAGATTTGGTAGGAATCTAGCCCTACATGTCTTTACACGTGCGCGCGCCTTACCCGAGCCTCCCTAACCGAATCGTTAGGGCGGATGATGGTCTCTTGCACATCTTTGACATGTGTGGTGCCACATTCTTGTACAAGGACCCTCACTATGTTCCTTGGGCACTGCTTAATCTAACATAATCATTTTAAATGATCTGGCTATGGTACCTAGGATTGCACTTGGACGCCTCGTACCTAATATGTGGGGATCTATAAATGACAATTTATTGCTTAGGTCTTCTTGCAGTACCATTTCTAAACAAGCTTGGATGGAGCATTGAAAATTGAACATCAAAGTAATCTTAATACATCGAAATTGGCTAACCCCTTAAGCCATATTCTCTTAACATGCCAAATATTACTCATATGGACATTGGGATGCCTATGTACCCCAATACAAATCTTAAAACATAAGTAACCCTTCAATTAGATAAGTACATTGTCTGGAATGTTACCAGTTTTAGCTAATATATATAGTAGAGGTACAACTTTTTAGGATATTTAATTTTAATTTCGTTGACTCCTGAAATTTTATCATTGTCATATGAATGTGAAAAGATGAAATAATAATAGTAATATAATAATAATATATTATTATTGTTATTGTTATTATGAATGTTAAAAGATGAAATACTAAAAATATATTATTATATTATTATTATTTATTATTATTATTATTATTATTATTATTATTATTATTATCAAAAGTTATATAAAAGATACTATAAATCACAATAAGCAACTAAAAATATTTTTTATTCATATAAGAAATTTGATTAACTAATAGAAATAGAAGAAGTATTATACTATTTGAAAATAACGTCAAAATTTCTAGAATTCACAATAATACAACTGAGAATATTTATAATTATTCATGTAATATCAAATGTTATATAAAAGATACTATAAATCACAATAAGCAACTAAATTTTTTTTAATTCATATAAGAAATTTGATTGACTAATAGAAATAGAAGAAGTAACATACTATTTGAAAATAACGTCAAAATTTCTAGAGTACAAAATAAATTAATAACTGACAATATTTATGATTATTCATGTGAATAGAAACAGGAGTAATATATATTATTAAAAAAATAACGTAAAAAGTACTATAAATCACACATATTAATTGTAACTTCGAATATCTTTCTAAAAGACATATAAAAATTGGTTGATTCTTCAAATTCCATTTATATCATATGAATTAAAATAAAAAAATATAATATATATTATTGAATCCGTATTGACAGAAGCATCGAATATCAATTTAACATAGAAGTCATCAACTGCCATTTCGATAGCTACCTTTTGCTCTAATTTGCCCATTCTTGTTGTTTGATTAATTATTGCTTCTATTCTCCACATTACCATGTTACAATCATCATGCATTGAACCATTGACACCATTCTTATGTAAGTCAATGAAACTGCTCTATGATGATGAATCAATAAGACATAGAACAACAACGAGAAGGTATTAGTAACAATTCTAATTTTACTATGCCACACTTGTTTTAATGTTAAATCTAGTTAAATAATTTTATTGATACCAATATCTAAGTTGAGTGACCTTTTAAGAATTAGCTCAACTCATTAAAATATTATATTTTAAGGGAAAAGGATAAAAAACGCCATTATACTATGCGAAAACATTTAAAAAATGCGTTTTGTTTATACTTTGGTTCATTTAAGTACGCCCTTATTGTTATAGAAATGCGGCAAAAATGTCCTTAATGCAACAGAAAATTCTTAAAAAATTTAATTAGTTTTATTTGTCTACCTTCCCAACTCCATTTTGCTCACAAAATTTATTTCTTTCTCCTTCAAACCCTAGCCCATTTTTTTAGATTTCTTAAATCTACTTTATTGAGTGTAACTGTCATGACCCGAAAGTACCCCTTAAAAGTTAGGTTAACCGTTAGGTCGGACAATTGCGTACTTGACCTTTCAGAGGTCTTGTACTAGACATTTGATATCATTCATTACATAAGACATGAAAAGATATCGTCGTCACAAGCCATCTTAAAGAAAGAAACAACTTCCTTAAATAGTTAGGGACATGAACCTATATTGAATGAAAAACTAGTTAAAGTAGTACTCAAAGGACAACATGGATTGTAATGCACTGGTGGGAGTGCTTCACCCTTAACCAGAGGTCTCGGGTTCGAGCCCTCGGTATGAAGAAAATCCTGTTGGGAAAGCCACCCCCAAATGGGCCCTGCAATGTGCTATCCGGATTTAGTCAGAGCTCCAATGTGGGCTTCGAACACCGGGTGAGAAATCGAAGAAAAACTAAAGAAATAGGACTATGCCCTCGGATATATGAGGACATACTTAGTCTTGAGAGAGTCGATTCCCAAGCTTGTCATCTAGTCTTCAACTTGCCTCCAACCTATACTTATAGAGTATAGAAAAGTATGGGTTAGTACAAACAATGTACTATGCAAAAACATGCAAAAAAGAACGTTTTAATAGGAATAAGCTTTCATTCAAATTAAGTAAAACCTTCATCAATCTAGAAGTAAAAGAACATACAAGTAAACGTTTAGTACATAGGAAAGGATTTTCAAGATTTTAATAGAAAAACTCACGTTACAATGAACTCAAGAAACATATAGTGAACTCATTTCAAGCCAACTCACAGTGAATTCATTCCTTTGAAGTTTCCCTAACCAAGATTATCCTAAGATTTACTAAGGTAAGACATGAAGGAATAATCCATACAATTCCTCCAATACACACGCAAGTGACCCTCAAGACTACCCATTATAGGCTTACTTCATCGAGGTAACAAGTCCACACCTTAACTAGACATTACATGAACATACTTGCATTAGAATTTCACCTAGGTTCCCTTCCTCAAGTGAACTTGCAAGTTACACAAAGTGCAATGTGAGAATAGCATCCCATACTACTACTCCTACTTTGTGCTCCTTGAGGATTCCATGATTTTAGGTACACCACATTCATCATTCATAAACTTCATTATACAATACCTAACTTTAACATGCTTCCTTAACATTAGACATTAGATCAAATAACTTCACGTTCATTACATAATAACGCATTCATAAAATACATATAAAAGACACACCAAGACTCCCCTTTCAAGTGTCTACTTGTGCAATGGATAAATATAGTCCCATGCCACCACCTACCCTTAGTAGTACACTCTTTAGGAGACTTAATTCATTACATTTGTGGTTGATGAATTTAACCGACATAGACTATGAGAGGGAGTCATGGAATCCCGATACTAACCCCTATCGGATGAGGGATCCCCTACTTGCCTAGGGTATGGTCGTTCTTTTAGCCTTTACATGGAAATCTCCATATGGTCGTTCTTTTAGACTTTACATGGAAATCTCCAATAGCTACACCTATGCGAGCGCATAGTTTAGGGATAAGGAGATTGCTTTCAAGTAACTCACTCTCTACTCACGAGAGTAATCATCTCAAAAGGTACATTAGGTACAACATCTCTACTCACAATGTATAACCACCTCTTCTTCTATACTTTCGGTGCTAAGCATAACTCCCCCACGGAGTCTTAAACATTCATTAACTATAGGTTAATGGATAACTAGTTAGCACCACATCTCAACTCATGAAGAGTACTTACCCCTCGAGGTTACTTTTGAACACCACATTTCAACTCACAAAGGGTATTCAATCTCCAACATATCTTAGAAAGCTGTTGGGAGTAGTGAGGTTGTTCGTAAAAACTTCATCTCAACTCACAATGAGTGTTCACCTAAAAACTCACCTTTTCACATTCGTTAGCTTCATTAATCCATTCAAAGTGTGAGTGTGTGTACATGTGAGAACACCTTTCACATAATCACCATTTTCATGAAATTAACTTCTAAAAATTCTTACATTTTCATTTATCACATTACACACATTAGCATACTTCACATAAACATAAAATTCACTTAAAAACATGATCTCTAGCACACTTCACATGAACATGTACTTTACTTAGGCATAGTCTCTAAGAATCATACCTAACAAGCTTTATTAAACACATCAACAAGAATATCATTATTATCATATTACTTCAGATATCAAGCTTTCATGGCCATACTCACAATACATCATAATCATATACTTCAAGTAAACACTACCACCAAAGGTGAACCATACCACTCATTGACATGTAAATTCATAATCATATACTTCAAGTAAACACTATCACCAAAGGTGGACCATACCACTTAATGAAAATTCACAATAAGAATTAAACAATATAACCAACTTAACATTCATCCAAGATCTCACCACCTATTCATAATTTATCCAAAAATTCATCATAAAATAGCCCTTTGGACAGTAGCTAAAACACAGTATAACCATAAACAAGTCATATTTCTAACATTCTCTAATCATACTCATTAAACTCATTTCATAAGCTACAAGTTGATAAATAGTATAAACATGTTTTCATTGGGGTTTTGACATTAAAATCGTCATTAAACACTAAGAACAACTCATTTTAATTATTAAAACGTTTTTATACAAGGACCCATACTTAGAGTCAAGGACTAAAGAAGTTTGATGTTTAAAACCCTTTTAGAAATCTTTTAGAAGTGGCTCCTTGAATGAAAGGAAGTTCAAGGATGACTACCATATCTCAATGATAAGAAACCCACTAATTTTCGATGAATAACACGACCACAACCAGCCCTCCAAGCCTTTTCTTGAGTCCAAGCTTCTATGGGGTTTTGAGAGAGTCTTTCTTGAAGAAGGGGTTTTGGGTTTTTGCAAATGAAGTCTAAATTAGATCTTAGTGTTTGTACCCTCTTAATATACCTAAAAGACCCTAACATAATCATCCATGGTTCATAAAATACTTGGGGTGAATTTACCTAATACCCCACGCCTTGCTAGATTTTTAGAAGCTTTGCAGGCACCACCTACGCCCCACAAACAACGAATATAGTCCATACTACGACCCTTAGATGGGGTCCATCGTTTGGGTATGAGCCTCCCTTTTGTGCAGTCCTTAAAGACCTTGCAGGACGTCGAAGGGCCGTCGTTTGACCAATGGTCCGTATCTTGTGGCCGTCATTGGTTACTTCTTGGCAACATCCTGCTAAAGAGACGTGGTCCTTTCACGCCCTCGTGGGTTTTTCTATGGTGGAGTAGTACCGGACGTGGACCCTAAGATGGTAATTAGGTCTTAGGATCATCCCACATCAACTTCACAAACTATAAACAAACACGTAAAACTGGTATTAAAACATGCTAAGGACCACACAAGTACTTTCCAAAGCACCCTTTCAACATCATGATGTTTAACTCCAAACTCACCAAAATTTATACACTGGCCTAAGGCAAATCATTATTATAAAACCATTTTACAAAAAATTACTCATTGAGACACAAGAAAAACCTCTAGTTCGGGCACGCTAGGAGAACCCCATAGAAGTAGATATGGTGAAGAGTACTTGACCTCTCGGACGGTCTTATACAGCCCATGGTGATCATTCATCGCATTGTCAGTAAAATTAGAAATGGTTTGAAATTTTCATAGCCATTCATATGCTAGAAAATCATTCATAAATTTAAATATAAGTCAAATACTATTTAGACTCTAAGTCTCTTTTGCATTATACTCAACATCTAGGAATAAAATGTGGACACGACCTTATCATTATACATTAAAAGTATAACAAGCTCTACACCACTTAAGAATATCGTGACATAAGAACTCTTGAATCATAAGGACTCCTTTCCTTGAGCTGGGAAATATCTATCAAGCTCTTAACTTTAAAGGACAGCCATTAAGCACCATAAACCTAACCGTTGGGTATAAAAAGGTAGAGAAGAATGATGTTAGTACAAGAATGCCTAAGTATGACAACCATGCAAAAAAATGCATTTGAAAGGGACATTTTACTTTTAAAATCATGCATCATGTCTTTTAGTAAAATTTCATAAGTACTTAAATATAATTAGGACAATATAGCTGATACACTTCACATAAGCATGGATATTATTCATAACATCACATAGAGCCGCATTATTCATTTAAAGTACATTTATCATATTCATAGTATTATCTTATCTTTTACCTTAAGTCTTTAACCCCCAACTAACCCTCTAGTAACACTTGGTGAAATTCATGAATAATGTCCCATTCCACTATTCACATTCAAGCATCACCTTAAGATCACCAAGGTGAACATTCACATAACCTTCATTTACTTAAACATAGGAATTCATAGGAACATAGCATATCCTAAGACACCTACTTCACATATGAACCAACATGTTAGATGAACCACATATATAACTCATTTCAAGACCAATGCAAGTCAACACTATCAATAGCATCATAATAAGCAATAGTCAATGAAAGCATACTCAAACTTCATATCATATAGATATCACAAGATCCTATTCATAATCCCCATCTAAGCCTACTAGTGCAATGCACATGTGAAGTCTCATAACCTCACACATACTAAGTAAAACTAAAAGGAGATTACAAGCCTTACATTCACTTCATACATCAACAAGACAAGCATAGACAATATCCTTCATGTCAACAAGGACCTCAATCATAAGTCAACTAAATACCCATACTATCATATAGTTAAGGAACACATCATATAAGACTCTACCATGCATATCATCACAACAAGTAGATGAACACTACAATGTCATTCTCATAAGAAACATAAACATAATAATTACAATTAGATACCTCTCCTTAGAACTTCCGTCAGAGATAACTTGTGCAATGCATAGGTGAAGTTCAAACCCACCTACACCTAAGCAACTTCCCTTAGATTATCCTATTTAGAGTCTAGTTATCCTTCAATTGTCCATTTTATTTAGGGGAAACTATACCTACCGACACAAAGAACATGGGTGCTAAGGGATTTGGTGTGCTAGAGCCTTACACCAAGGGAAATGTGCTTCTACCTTAGCCAAAGTAGAACATTAACACATGCTAGCATACTAAGTGATATCACTTGCTTGATCCTATGGGGCAAGCATAGTTTGTGGAACTAAGAGATATGTATTAAACTCTCTACATGCCTATTAGAATTGGAGACCTCATTTCATGAAAATCCATAGGGTGAGTGTCCCTAGGAGAGTCAACACCTCATATGAAAATATAGGGTGAATATTTCTCCATGGGAAGCCAACACCTCTCGTTGTCAAGTTCACTTGGTACTAAGCTAAGTTCCCTTTATTGAAAAGCCTTTATTAACATTACTTTATAAATTGTAGTCTTAGGAGAGTTAACCCCTCATATGCTTAGCTCATAGGTCATAGATGAGAGTTTATCAACCTAAATGATGTGATAAGTCCTTTCACATGGACATAGAATATGTAAAGCACCATCTAGTTTAGGGTACTCTTGGGAACACCTCCAAGCGCCCCTCTTTTGACTAGATAATCATACATGTATGTGTGTATACATATTTGTGAGCAAACCTTTCACATAAACACATTAAATATACATATGTTCATACATCAATGAATAAGTGTATACGTGTAATTATATGAGAAATCCTTTCATATAAACACATTAAGACAATATGTACATTCATAAGATAGTCATACATCCATATTCATGCACATAGAAAACCAAACCTAGGAACTATCCTATCAAGGCACACATGTGCAATGCACAGACAAGGTCCCATACCCTTGCCCATACTAGTAAACCTATCAATTCATCCTAGTTAAGGTATACATAATCATACTTTCATAGACATATGCTTTACATGCATAGTAGTAGACATTAGTGCACATGAGAATACCCTTTCATTTAAACACCTTTGAACTTATACTACTAGTAAGAATGCATGAAGTGTGAGTGTGTGTACATTGATCAACATGATCACATAATGGCTATCAACAACACATTGAGGAAGACACCCGCTTAGGACCACAATTCAAAATCAAACATAGATCACACAACACATAGTAACAAAGGAGACAATATAACTTTAATACTTGCATTCAAGGCTCCTAACCATAGCTAATAACACATTCATGTCGGGGTATGTAGGTATCATCAATGGCAGCAAATAAACCTATCCCTAGCATAGTTATACACATGCTTATACAATAACCATACAACCTAGATCACAACTAAAATAGAAGACTAGGCATGAGACTTCACATTAGGTGATCATCACTACCACAGATTCATAATACAATTTCCTTTAAGGACATGATCACATAACATATATAATGATAATAAAGTAAACACTTCCACCATAAGTGTACCATACCACACAAAGCCATGCAAGGTCAATTCTATCAACAATACTATAGAAAAATAGAGAGATATAACTATTATACCAATTTCTCAACCTTTGATCATCATTGATCAATACTCCTTTTTCATAAAAAATTCAAGTATAGGGAAGTAACTAAAATCATCTTAATATAAACAAAATCCTACTTCAATTAACCTAGAATCAATATTTGAAATCACTACATAGTAAGCTATAGAAGTAAAAGAAGATAGGTTAATTTCATTCAACCTCCATACCTTGATCCAGATTGAATCAACTATACATAATTCATCATAATTAAATATTAGGAAGTAGCTAAATAAATTTATCATAATTGAATCTCATAACAATCATTCTAGCATCAAGATCACAACATACTATATAGAAGTCCATAGAAAATAGAAGAACATATGCTATTCTCATTCAAACATTTATATCTTGATCCACATGGATCGATTTCTCATAATTCATAATGAATATACATAATAGGAAGTATATATAAGCATTTAACATAATTGAATCACAATTCAATTTACATAAGATCAAGAGTCCACACATAGGCTAAAATCGAGAGTTTGAAGGAAACATGGGTTCATCATGTAATTGGATTGAAATTCACCCTATAATCAATACATTAACATCAATTCTCTTGATAAAGCCTTTGAAAACGTTTTGAGAAAGAACCCTTGACTAGATTGGAAGACAGCAATTTTGATCATGAATTCTCTTTGAAAACTTTCAAAGGAACTCTATAAATGAAAGGTTATTTAGAGATAAATATCACAATACCTTTATACATGAGAATACCATGACAAATTGAAGAATAAAGAATGAAAATCCAACCTCTAGCTTGAACTAGAGTTTTGTCTCCAATGGATGTTTGAGAGAATTTTGAACGTCTCTGACGTTCTTGGACGTTTGACCTTCAAATGAATTCAAATAAATTTTACATATTATAGACACTTAATGAACATATTTTAAACCTTTTTGGACACATGTGAGGATCTATGAACCTTAATTCATTTTCAGGGTCTTACAAGTTCGACCTAGTTGGTTTTAGGGTGTTACAATAACTTTTCTTCATTTATGATGATATAGAGTTAGATATTGATATTTCATTTTATGGAATGTATCAAGGATTTAATTTTTTTTTATATTGATATAAGAGCATATGCTATTGTAGAATTGTAGCAGTCTCTATTTCATGTCGTGACTCCTTCAAATTCAGGGAGACAACTTTTCAGGCTGCCAAGCCTGACGTAGAAAAAAAGCTCTTGTTCTAAAATCTTCACAATAAGGTATGTAATACTACTATAATATTGCACTAGTTTGTCCTCACACCCTACATCTACTTTTAAATTAGTAAAAGATTAATCTAGGGTTTTATCCTCAGGTTTGAATATTCTTGGGATGAGTTGATATTGAGTTCTGAGTTCATGAGTTCTTAATTATTGAATTTCTATTCCTTATTATTGAATTTTTGTATATTGTGCATTGAGATTTATTCAGTTTATTTTTCATGTCAATTCTTTAGCATGAGCCCTATCCCTGATCTCATTGAGTTCTTATTAAGAATCTCTAAACAAACATAAATGTTTTAAACTAAGTTTTGAGAAACAAAAGAAGAGTCTTGAGAAAGAGTCTAAAAATGATTTGAGCAAGAGAATAAGGGAACCAAGTATTTCCAAATGTATCAGTGTTACATTGAGAAAGAGAAACTTTGATTTCTAAAAGAGTTAGTGAATTTAATATAGTTAAAAGCATTACCTCTTTTAAGAGGGTATTTTGAGTTATTGCCTGAAAATAGAGAAATAATTAGTTTTGTACGATGGAGGCCGGGTATATATTTATTTGGAGTAGTATTGAACACCGATATTGCATCATCACATTACCGATAATGATGATTGTTGATTAGAGAATCTCCAAATAGAGTTAAAAGTATATTCTTATTATATCAAATAATATGTTGAGTTCATAGATGAGTAAACACTTTTGTACAGTTTTAACCATTTCACTCCTTTATTTCTGTAGAATCAGTTGAGTATATATCTATATCAATTACTGTCCTTTCATTCAGTTATATGTTATTCAATTATATTACATACTTGTGTATTCAATGTATAAATGTCACTTGACCTGCATCTTTTAATGATGCACCTATAAGTTCTTAAAATCCTCAACAAAAGTCTATTGAGATCACTTCATCCTCTAATCGGCTTTTGAGAGATACCTCCTTGCATCCAGAGGACTCTAGTTTTATGGTTTGTTAGTAGTATTTCTTTTGAAAAGTTGTGGATCTTGTCCTGATAGGCTTCATACATAGATAGTATTAGAGAGTACTTTGTATATTTAGAGAGTTCTGATACTTATTACACTGTTGATTTATCATTTCTTTCAGTTTGATGCTTGTGAATATATGAGAAAGTCTTCCACTTGTAGTCTTCCAAGATGAGGATTCGCTTTGGGGCCAATAATGATTCTCGAGTGTCGGCCACATCCAGGGTATAGGCTCGAATCATCTACTTGTGCGTTCAAGTGATATTGTTCATTGTGATTCTGATTGTACATTATTATTTGTGATTGCTGGTTGGCATGAGTACTATGATGGTACAATCATACTAATGATTGCCTTAGATACCATGCCTTGTATGAATACTAACTCTTGTTAGCTCTTGTACAACACTAATACACTTATAATATATGAGTGGGTTCCTTGAGAGAACCGGATATTAACATTTATGTCCATGAGAGGACCAAGTTCTTGTAATTTGATCGTGTAAGCAGGTATGGTTGATTCATAATATTGTGACTAGGTGTCTCTATATTTGCATTTGTTGTATATGTGTTGGTTTGTGCGACTATGTTGTAGTTGTCTATTTACATTCATGCTTTTGCTGGCTGTGTGATCCTATAAGTGCATTGGTTGTGTACTAATACTGCACATGTTCTTTTCTTGTTGAGTACAAAGCCTCTTTCGACAGCTGCTATGAGACCTAGTTAAGGGACACTTGACTTTGAATCCAAGGGTGAGCTACTCTTCTAGGATGACAGGGGTTCCTTCTGTTGGGTTTTTACTGCCCTAAATTCTACATAAATGTTTCTTAGGAAAAGGTTTTGAATGACTTGTCACTTTTCTTGTAGAAAAGGTTAGGACTCTATAAATAGAGAAAATTCCTTCTAACTTAATGAGCATTCACATGTAGTCTTAAGGGCTTTGAGAGTTTTGGTTAGAGGGAGAAATGTGGTCAAAAGCTGATACGTTATCGCTTGTGTGAACCTCCCATGTATTCTGCGTGAATTGGTTGAGGTTGTTCCTCTGTATTTTGTTACTCTCATATTTTATAGTGGATTGACTCATCTCCTTTGTGGACGTGAGGTCGATTGCGCCGAACCACGTTAAATCTTTATGTCTTTTGGTATATTTCTCGTGTGTCTTCTACTCGTATCTTTCAGGGTTTGCTTGTATCTTCCGCAATTAAACGCTTATTTTCGATCCTAAAACAAGTGGTATCAGGAGCCAGATTCAATGACGATGTCAGGATTAGTGGGTCGAGAACGATGTTGAACCAGGTTAGAAAGAGGTGTCCTTGACGGTGAGTTCTACCGCAACCTTTTTGGACAGAGTTAACGAAGATTTTTGGAGAATTGTTTAAGAGAGGTTCTCTGTGTTGAGACTTTAAATTTGCAAAGGATATTATGGAGAGAAGAAGCAAGTTGTTGAAGATTAAGGCGAAGAAGTGGACAAATTTATTTGCAGAAATTCAGCCAAGGGGAGATTGGTTGGGTTTTATTTGCCCTAAATTTTACCATAAATAGGTTTTCCTTTTAGGAAAAGGTTTGAGTTGACTAATCAATTTCTTGTAGGAAAAGGTTAGGACTCTAAATGAGGCGGAATGTTCCTTAAACTTAATCCAACATTCACAATGTAGTCTTATACAGGCTTTGAGAGCTTTTGGTTATAGAGGGGAGAATTGTGGGGTCACAAGTTTGTACGTTTCACTTGTGCGAACCTCCCATGTATTCTGAGTGAATGGTTGAGGTTGTTTCCATCGTATTGTACTCTCATATTTATATGGATTGCTCAATCCTTTGTGCCGTAGGTCGATTGGACCGACCCACGTTAAACTTTGTGTCTTTTGAGATAATTCTCGTTGTCTTCTTATTCGTGATCTTTCGAGGTTTGCTTTGCTACCTTCCGCATTTACACCTTCTTATTTTCGGTCCTAACACCTTCCTCTACATTATTTTGTCCATCTTTTCGATGAAAGACATAAACTATTAGTTCATGTTTCTATCTTTTTAGGGGTTTCATCACCATAATTGGTGGTCTAATGTTTTTGCATTACGACTTTGAATTCCAGAGGGTTTTATTTTGCAATGTTTTGACTATTGATTGATTGATCAAATTATGGAATCTCAATTTTTAGTTATTTTTAGCTGTTTTTGTAGTATGTATATCATGACTTGGTTTTAATAAATAGTGTGTTGAAGTAATTTCGAGTTGGTAGTTGATTTAGTATGGATATCACTATCGTCGGTCTGAATTATGACAAATTATGACTAAAATATGTTACATGTATGCTCAAAGGTATATGTATACATAAGCATAAAATATTTTTATTTCTTTAGGTTAATCATTTTTTCTCCAACTTTTGATTCATTGTGAGTTTAAACAACAGATTGATCTTGCCTTGTATATTTGATTTCAATTTATACATTCAATATGCTCGAATCACAAAAGTAAACAAAAAGGGTGCTAAGATGAACAAAAAATCTGAAAAACACATCGAAGAATGTCTAAAAATGACCATGATGGCTCCAAAAATATATTTAACTGAAAAATGAAACCAAAAAACTATTCATGGTAAGTATTAAGTAATTATGCATAGTATACCTGATTTGTGTTAATTGTAATTTTCCTTGTCCACATAAAAAATTAATAGAGTATTTTTGTTTCATTTCAATTTAATCTTATCATTAAGTAATTTTTTTAAGAAAACAATCAAACTAAAAGTAGTCAGATTTAAACTTAAAGTATAATTAACAAAAGATACTAGTAAAATAAATACTAACTTATAACATTTTTCAAGAAAAGAAGCTCAACAAGTCAAAGAAAATCAAAGGAGCAATTCAAAACTTCCCATGAAGGAGGGAAAGAATGCAAACAACTATGTACAAAAAGCAAAATCGAAGAATACAATGCCAAGTACACATCAGAGGAAAAACAAAAAAAGACCAAGAGGGCCCTCTTAAAAAGACAATATCCAATAAATAAAAGAAAAAAAGTTATTCCTATTATGTAATTTATTTATCAATTTACATACTATAATCGACTTATACAATTAATTAGTTTAATTTTTTTCATTTGGTTATTCATGGTTATACAATTATGCCTATTTATAGGATTCCTTTATTCAACACTTTCATTGTATTTCACAATTGTTTTTATTTCAGTCATTTTTAAAAGAAACAAAGTGAATTTACAGGAGTTGAAAAATGATAAATTTAAAGAATGCAAGAAAATCAACACAAGAAATGACCAAAATGATTCTTCCGAGGACGAACTACCTGACCAACAAAAAGAAGAACACACTGATGATACTGAAGAAATTTTAACTCAATAAGCACCAACGAAATTGAAATCCTTAGACCTAAATGTCACACAAAATAGTAGTAACCATAATTGTAGTCATTAGTTTGAAGCTTGATTAAATTTCTTTACATATAATTTGCTTCACGTGTGTCATGCAATCTGTCATGAACCAACTTCCCGTGTCATGATGGAATTCACTAAAAGCCACCAGTAGGTAAGTCGACCTGTATGAGTGGACAACAATAAGCTGTCTCAAAGGCAATAAACAAGCTAACATATATACATAAGGAGACATGTTGATCCAGGATGCTAAGTTCTCACCCTCCTCTCCGATATCCAGAAGTTGTAAAATGACACAAATGATCAGTGTTGGTAGCTGCTACTAGGACCTGCATCATGAGAAGTTGCATAATGTAGCATACTTACAAAAAGGTACTTAGTAGACGTTATTGAATGAATAAGCCAAAAAGGTGAAACAAATATGATAAAGATAGAATCTAGACACAAGCAGAGTCAAAGAATATATGAAAAAAAGGCACACAAGTAAAATGAATGTAAATCTACGTACAACTAGACTAAACTTAACTGGACCCTATAAGCTTAGAAGGTACACTCCCACGCAAATTTAAGTGATATCCGAACAGACCCCATAAGCTTGACATGTACATATAATATCTAAGTCTACAAGAAAGAACAGTAACCTAGATTTGGATCCAAGAAAATCAGCCAGGCTCCCAGCCCAAGTAACCAAGAACTAGTCAACTCCCAACCCATATAGAAAGAAAATCATTGTAACATCGTAGAAAATTTTTGAGCTAAGACTCGAACCGTTCTTCGTAGTGAGTTAGATTTTATCAAAGAATTAATTTTTTTTAATTATTAAGGTCAGATCACTAGATGTAGTATCTTGAGTTCCAAAAAGAATTAAATTGGAAATAACAAAAATCTGAAATTTGGAGAGTTAAGCTAAGAATGAGTTTTGGGTCTACTTTGAATGACCATAACTCCTAGCACATGATGAGTTAGGTGTGCTACAAGATACAATAGGAAATATCTTTGAATTATCTTTCCAACACACCGATCTTACTAAGTTTCAAGTTTAGATGCATGTGATATGACCTTTTGAAGTTAGACCGTCCAGTTAAGGAAAGTTAGCCGAAAATAGTGAGGGGTACTTTGGTCTTACTTACCCAATCAGATTTAATTCATTTTTGGTAATATTTCAGGGGTCTCATACTTTTAGGATCAGGTTTATAATCCTAATGCCTAGGATTTTTGTTGAGAGGTCAAGAAGTGACAAGAAGAGAAAAGAAGATAAAACAAGAGAAAAGAGGAGAGGATCAAACGTTCATCGAGATTCTTGCATATTCTTGCGGAATTTCGCAATGGGTTTAATCCCTAATAAGTATGTAAGATTCCATAGTATTGGGTTTTATCACCCACACTCCAAACATGTTGTTTTAAGCTAATTTCATTCCCCAAAAATTGAAGGATTTAAGTTCTTGATAGGTGTATATGAGGTTCATTATAAATCTTTTCTTGTTGGGGTTTTGATGATTTCTTGAGATTAAAGTGATTGTTTGGAGTGTTGTATTGAGTTCATTACTGTGTACTTAGGTTTGTTAATTGAATCTAAGGAAATTTTTAGAAAATCTTATGTAAGCGTTTAGTCATAAAACGAGAGGCAAAATTCGTTGAGAACTTGCTTGGGAGATGCTGGCGCAACACGCCCATATGCGCCCAAGGGGATGGAGAGGCGCGCCTACAGTTTTCCCAAATGATGTATCTTAAGTTAGGCGCTGGATCCCCTCACCCAAAATGCGTTAGGGTCGCCCGCCCTCACTCTTTTTTCATCGGTTTGTCTTGTTTGAGCTCATTTAAAGTGTATCTTCACTCCTTTTGATTCTTAACACTTTAAAATACTACTAAAAACTTATAAATCATTCATAACATGAACCATAACTTTGAATTCATAATTAAAATTCAAGGTAAAGCTAAGATTAAGTTTTGAGAGTTCTCCGAACCTTTTGAAAGAGTCCTTTTGAGTTCTTTGAAGAAGCCTTCTACAACTTCTAGTAACTTGTTTTAAGACTCTAGTAAGTGAGAATGAGAGTTATGAGAATGTATTCATGAGTCTAATATATCACCTAGATCCTTCATATCATGAACCATAACTATTGAATTCAAAATTACATTCAAGATAGAGATAACAGTAAAGTTCAAGTAAGCCTTTGAGTTCAATTATGAATCCTTTGAGATCAACTACTGATTTGAGCTATGATTTAAGGAAGTAATAAAGAGAATGAGAACAGTTTAATACATAAGTTCCATGTATTTATGTAGACCTTTGAGTTGAGTCGTTTATACCCATAAATTCCGCATGGACTCCATAAATTTGAGTACCTCTGAGAAGAGTAGTATCTTGAAGTTTTAAATCTTAACTATTGAGACCTTATTCCTTTTGAGATTATATTCCTAATCACGGTGCTATTATATGTTACTTATGAAGTCCCTGAGATGAGTAGTGCATGCCCATAATTCTGCATGAATCCTATAAGTCGAAAAACTCTTGATATAAGAACTATCTTCGAGTCCTTGAGTTGAGTAGTTCATGCTCATAATTATGCATTAACCCTCCAACTTGAACATAGTGAAATCATCCATAAATATGATATCATGAACCTTGAATTCATTATCCAATTCAAGTAAAGTTAAGATCAAAGTGTAAGGAGTGAATACTTAAGTCTAGAAGTTAAGAAGCAAGTCAAAGTAAAGTTTAACAAAGTTTTCAAGAGTATTTAATAAACATTTTAACTTGGTATTATGACTCAGTATCAAGTTAAGTAAAGAGTAAAAAGTTGAAGTTCTTACATTAAAGAAATATAAGGGAACTAAGTAATCCCTAAGAGTTGATTTAAGACTCCAGTTTTCAAGTTAAGCAAAGAAGAGTAAAGTTCATTTCTCAAAAGTCATAAGGGAATTAAAGAAACTCTAAGAGTCTATAAATGATTTCATTTAAGTTAAGAGGAAACTGAGGTTTCCAAAATAGTTTTGAGCAAGAAAAGGGAACATTGATTCCAAAAGAGCTTTCTCAAGCTAAGCGTTGAACAATTATCTCTACCCAAATAAGGAAGTTATTTTTTAAATCATGAGCTAAACTATGTTTTACGAGTAATATTGAGTATCGATGTGGGGATTAGAGTTCATATTAACTTAAGCTTCCGTGAAAATCATGTAGCCATCATTGTCATTAACGGATCATACTTTTTAGACGATCATGTAAGTTAAGCTAATGGATCCACTGAGTTAAGTAGTTCTATGTGACGGTTCTGGAAGCGTAGGCAAGGCGTTGTATCATTACTTGGGATCATAGTGGTGGTGGTATGTTAGAGAATCTCCAACATAAATTATATTACTTTCTTATAAAAGTAAATTTGAGTTTGTTATTGCATTTTCTTTAACAAACTAAGTTGTTTTTACAATTTTATAAAGTTTTTTTTACGGAAAAAGGGCTTAAAATACCCTTGAAGTATCAGAAATCATACACAGTTACCCTCCATCCACCTATTGGATCCAAAATACCCTTCTCATCCACCTATTGTATCCAAAATACCCTTCTCATATACCTTTGGATTCAAAATTAACCACTTATTTGACGATTTTAAATTTAAACTATTTAAATATTTTTTTAATTCATGACGCTCAACTATTTGTTATAATTTAACTTATTAATGTTACGAAACTATAGAATAATAATAAGAAAGTAGAGAGAAGAGAAGACTTATTATTTCTCTTGCGGGATATTCAGAATTCATGAATCTTCTTTACTATGAGTAAAACCACTTCATTTATAGGGGAAACCTAACTTTCTCCTCCAGTAGGATTCATAACCATATCCTAAAAAAATACCACATAATTAGACATTCACTATAATAAAAATATGTTACACTACATAATTAGACATTCACTATAATATAAATATGATTATAACACTCCCCCTTGAATGTCGGTAGATTATGTGTCTCGTTAAAACCTTACTAAGATAAAACCTCAGTGAAAAAAATCTAGTGAATCAATAAAAAAAGAGTAGATAAATAGATAAATCTAATAATACACATCATGGATGCACATTTAAAAACCTTTAAGGAACACCAATGGCCAAAAACCTTGTTGAGATAAAAGAATACATAACGTAATTAACTCCCCTAATGTGACATCAATCTGGAGACTGATCTAGTCTTCCAATCTTGTCACCATCTTCTTGAAAGTTGTTAGTCGGTAGATAGAAAATTGGTGCATAACTCACAGTATAGTATTATTTGAACAAACATGTTTCATGTTGATATCATTTTCTTGGGAGCTCATGAGTGTAGAAAAACTTTGACTAATTATGTTTCCTTCTTTCTCCTTTGATGAATATTCCCTTCAGGGTCAAATATTATTTCTGCAAGTTCCTTATTTCACCTTCTCTAAGTAAATAATCTATTGCCTTCTGAAAACTCTTCAAGAGTTTTAATTCTAGTCATCAACTTGCATAATAATACTTGTATATGCTCTAAGCATTTTGAATCTATTTAATCCTTATGAGGATGATAAAATTTACAAAAACTCGGTAGATGGCTTAGATTTTGAACCCATGATATTTTCATATCAATCTTGTAAAGTGACAAGCAATTCACTATTAGAGTATGGACATCATCTGTGCCTAGTTGCAAGTCCAATAAGATTACGCTTACCAAGATGCACCATTCCACTTTTCACTTGATAATTATTTGAACAACAACATGCTTTAATAGAAGTAGAATTCATATCCTCATAATATTTTTACAATATTGTGCGTTATTTTATCAAAGATATCATCAATGATATATCATTTTGTATCGATTCACAATAGGACATAACTTATTGAGATCTCATCACTTCATTATTTTTAGGTAGCTACCCCTCTCATGAGGTTTCATAAAGTATTATGTCGTAGACTCTCCAAGACACTGTCTCCTTAGTATGATCAATTTTATTCTTTGATCCTCCCTTTTTTCAAGTATTATTTTACTCATATTCGATTAGTGTATCATGCTTCATGCATCTAGTAGACTTTATAATTAAGGAACATTTAATAGGAATATTTATAACTCTTGCGTTGCTTCTAATCCCCCTCTTATGTTAGACAAACTAACATAAATCTTAATCTTTTGGAGAATCTATCTTTGTGCATAATTTATTCATTGATTATATACTATACATCAAAATAATTAGATGAAAAATATCTTGTCCCTGACCAATTGAACTAAAATTTAATCATAATTTATTAGTGTGATGCATACAACTACATTATATTTCAGACCGTGAAACATTGTACTCATAAGTAATGATTGACTATTTATTTGAGGAATTTACTATCAAATTAGCTTGGATATTTATCATATTATCAAGATGAATTATCTTGATTTCATATTCTCAAAGTTGTGCTTTTAACTTAATTATCTTGCACAAGTAATTATGCGAATGTTTAACAGCAAGTCGACAACAAATGCACATGTGATTATTTTATAGATGCATCGCTTTATCCTATCACATGATAGCTGAACATGCCCATATTCACCTTTATACTTTTCAGAATTTAGTGATTTAGTCCTAATTTTAGTTGATCCAATCAACTTATCACTAAAACAAGCAACATAGAGAATTCTTCAATAATCTTCTAGTTCTTCATTGTATGTCTATTACTCAGTATGTACATCTTTGAGATAATCAAATTATTCATGCCAACTAATAAAATTATTAGTATTTATAAACTCCTAGTTTACTATGCCATGTACTTTTTGCTTTATTCTACCTCTTCTTGAGGTGAGTCGTGATGCCATCACTGAAGGGACAAATTTTATTATTAGAAAATTGTGTTTGTAATCTTATTATATATCCAATAATTTTATAAATCCCAAGTTACGAGATGATAGTAGGAACATATGAGGCCATATAGAAGGATCATCTATTAGGACCGTGAAGTATCTAAACAACCCAATAGGTGAGTGAATAGGTCCACAAATATCCCTATGTATACATTCCAAGAACGCAAGGGACTCAATCTTAAAATTCATTGATGATGGTCTCATAATCAACTTGCCTTGATAACAAAACGTACAAGAAAATTCACCTAATTTAATAATACATGTCTTCTTGGAGAATTCTTGGTGATAACACATCATTGACCAAAGGCCAGAATCTTTCCCATGCCTAGCATGGTGGTTTAAACCTCATTCCCTTTAGAGAATGAATCTATATTTTTAGCATTTATCAAAAGTTCTCATTCTTCATGAAAGGAACAAAAAGATGTGAGCATATCAAATTACGATAGCTTTAGTAGCTCATTCCATATTTATGTGCATTATCCAATCACTTGTCTTCTTACAAACATATTATGCACTACTACCACATTCACTTTAGTAATGAACCAAATTCAGTAAATTTTATGACTTCTCATAAAAAACGTATTATTTTTTCTTTAGTCATTAAATCATTAATATGGTGCATTAAAACTAAAATTCAATGTCTTATCTATATAAAAATTTCTTAGGCCATAAATCAATGGAACTTGAACCCAACATCTCCTCATCATGGTGCACCATAACTTTAACTTATTGTCTTACTCTCTTGGTATGATTGCACGTAAATCCATCGTCTTATTGTTTTGGTGCTATAGAACATAAATTCATCGTCTTAACAACAATGAAGCTCAACCTCAAGCCTTCAAAATAATTGCAATTTTATCACTTTTGATGATCATTAATATGATCATACATTATAATTAAACACAAAACTGAAATTATTAATTTATTATAATCAACATTAATGGTTAATAGTTATAGCTTAATAGATCATATATCTCATATAAAGGATGAAAACACACCTTTTACTAAATTATGCTTATTCATTAAAATAAATTAAGGGCTTCTCTTTTCAATCAGTTAAAATTAACGTGTAAAAAGTTGACAAATCTTTTTAAATACTTACTCCTGATGGTAATTCGAGATCTATCACATAAATAATTATAACATAAAGATAAATCATACCTTACATATATGAAAATCTTATTGCATATGAAAGATTTCTTTTGCACTTTTGTCGTCTTCTATCATAATTCAGTAAGAATAGAACAATCGTGCTGATAACGTGTTATTAAAATATAGAATAAGAAAAAGAAAGTAGACAGAAGAGAAAACTTATTATTTCTCTTGAGGGATATTCGGGATTCATGAATCTTCTTTACAATCAAGGAAAATTCCTTTATTTATGGAGGAAACCTAACTTTGTCCTCAAGTAGGATTCCTAATCATATCCTAAAAGAACTCCACATAATTAGAAATTCACTATAATACAAATATGTTTATAACAATTAATATAATTTATTGACCTATCTAGTATCCACTCATTACTTATTAAACCACACCAAATAAATAAACCATCCCCATTACTAATTCACAACAGGCTACCAATGAATGTTTCTAAGAATTTGAAGGGAAAATGTCTATAAAAGTAAATTATCATACATTCAAGTTCTCAATCAAAACATATTATAATTCAAGTGTCTAAATAAAAGTACTGATAAACTTAAAAGTCTGACTACGATCATCTTAAATATTAATTCGGCTCAATTATCTAATGTTACTTAATGGATAACTTTTTTAGAAAAGAATATATTTATGTTTTAATAGTTAAAACAAATAATAAATATTTACAAAATTATATTAAAAAATAGCATGAATTAATTCGAGAAGTGCTACTTCTTTACCTTTAATCATAAATTTTGAATTCAAGCTTGAAACAGAATCCCATTGAATGTTTCCTCCTAAAATGTGTCTCAACGTAAATATATTTGGGGCTTCAATTTGGACTCAAATAATTTTGAATGTCATTTTCAGGAATATTTAATATTGTCGTGCTTTAGTAGTGTTTAGGGTGATTTTGATATTAGAAATGATATATTAATTGGGTGGAACTTAATTAGAAATGGGTGGTTAGTGGATTGGTTTACAAATGATGCTAATTAGTTAAATTATATCCAACAGTAGAGTGTCAAGTATTTTATAAAGTATTTAAATAATTTAAATTTAAAACCGTTAAATAAGTTGTCAATTTTGAACCTAAAGGTGGATGACAAGGGTATTTTGCAGCCAATAGGTGGGTCAAAAAGGATATTTTGGAGCCAATAGGTGGAAAGAGGGTAGTGTGTACCATTTCCAATACTTCGAGGATATTTTAGGCCCTTTCCATTTTTTGTATATTGCATGTGTATTGTTGCTTATATTGATTTGAGTATCGAAAGTTGAGTATCCAGAGTGGATTATCATATCTTTGAGTTGAGTATGTAATATCTAACTTGAGTATCTCTTTCTTGAGTATTCCTTGAGTTTCAAGTTTGAGAAGAGGTAAGCACGTTTCCATTTTTATCAAGTATGAAGATTATTTTATGCTTAAGAATTACTCTTACATGCTTGTACATTTCACGTACTGAGTCATTTGGGATGTATCTTCTCATGATGAAGCCACAGGTATATAGGTGCTTCGTTGATACATCCGCGAGTTTGAATTAGCTAGGATGAGCCTCCTTGATTCCAGAGGATTTCATTTACTTTTCAGTTTAGCCAGGAAGTCGTGGGTCTTGTCCCCACTCCCATCATTATCAGTTAGAAGCTTCATAGATGGTTAGTATAATTGATGAGTCTATATCATTCATTTATTTTATTAAATGTTTTAAAGGCTAAAGTTGCCTATTTATGGCGAGTTGAATATATTAATTTTATTATTCTGAGTTTTTCTTTTGAGTTAATGTTGTTTTAAGAGTTTGAATGTTTAAGTTAGTCTTTTGCTTGGAGTCAGCCAGGATAAGGATTTTCTTGGGGAGTAACGATTGTTTGAGTGTCGGCCACGTCCAAGGTGTAGATTCAGGTCATGACAATCAACCTAGACTTCCTATCAAAACCATCCACTCCTAGGGGCGTAAGCCGCCAGCTAGAAAAAGTGCCTCGGGGGCATATCAACTCTGCAGAGGATCTCAAATGCCAACTCCTCTTAGCCATCTAGTCCATTCTTAGGAGCGTAAGCTTCCTAGATATAAAGAGTGACCCAGGGGCTTATCATCCCCGAATAGGATCCTTAGTAGGCCCTAAACAACCATTGATTTATGTCAACTCTCCAAGATATTGTAACAGGCTCCAATCCTCAAGTACTCCAATCCTGAGAAAACACATAACCTATGATAACGCATCAAAGTTGCATAATTAATAAGAGAATATAGAAGGGATAGCAAGCTACACAAACGCATAGATTAAGGCTCATGATATTAGATCTAAGTCTACTTTTCCAGTCTATAAGGACCTAGCCAATCCATACGACTTTGGAGAAATGCCAAATTCACAAGTCTCAAAATACTAAGGGAACACTACTTTATCCTAGACTAAGGTCAAAGACTCTTCAACATGTAGTAAAACAAGTAAATCACATAACAAACTTCAATATACATGCGACCCCCAACTAACATAGTATAGCCCTCGAATTAGCAGTAATCACTAATTAATCAAGGTTCCTAAGAAGAAAAGTATGAATAACTATGTACATTCCCCAAATTCACACTAATCATCATGGTTTCTCACATTCATGCTCAATACAATTACAAAATTGATTCTATCAAATGTTTTTAAACTATGTTTGAATTTATGTTCCAAATTTTAACACAATTTTGCCACCTAAATCAAAGGAAACAATAACAAGCAATAAAAAAGCTTGTTTTACGCTAAAAGAAGAAAAATAGCAGCTTCTAGGCAATATGTAACATCTCGTAAATCGTAATAGCCAAGAATAAACTTTTGTGTTGGATTAATTCAGCCACACACAAATTTGTTTTAATTTAGAAATTTATGAGTTGATTTCATGTTAGAAGTTGAAGTTCTTAAAGAAAAGTTTTGAATTCTTGTTGATTGAATTGTTGGCTGCCATTGTTGGTTGATTCTTGTTTCTCCGGGTTGTTTTTGAATTGAATTCAGTGGGTATTGAGGTTAATAATAGTCCCAAGTATTTAGTGAAAGAACTAGGGGGATTTGGAGGGTTTAGAGATTGAAAAACATAGAGAAAATTCATTAAACGCACTTGGGAAACTCCAGGTGTGTCGTGCCTTCAGTGCGCCAGAATGGGGCTTCAATTAACTGGGGTGTGGCGCGGCGTGCCACCAGTGTGCCAAAACCAGGCCTTAGTCAACTAGGCTGGCGCGGTGCACTACCAGTGCATCCGGATTGGCATTTTTCACCTAGTTTTTCGTAGTTTAGCCTTCGTAAATTCTTCTAAGGTACATTAACACCTTCCGATTATTCTAATTACTTAGAATTATTTCTAAGCACCTAGAAATCACTAAATAACTCAAATAATAACCTTGAATCCATAATCCAATTCAAGGAAATTTAAGATCAAAGCCAATGAAGTTTAGAGTCAAGTCTAAAATTTAAGAAGCAAGTCAAAATGAGTTCTTAAAGTTTCCAATAGTCTTTAACAAACATTTTAAATTTGTTTTAAGGCTCAAACTACAAGTTAAGCAAAGAGTAAAAAGTTGAGTTAAATTCTCAAAAGGTATAGGGGAACTAAGTATTCCATAAGAGTTAACTTGTAAGTTAAGCAAAGTGTATAAAAAGTTATAAAGGAACTAAGTTATCCATGAGAGTTACAAATGTTTTCAGATTTTGAGTAAGAAAGGAAGCTAGACTTCCAACATAGCCTTTGGTAATTTTTTCGTAAAGAGGAAACTATGATTTCGAAGAGAGTTTTTGTAAGCTTTGTTTGAGCAAATTACCTCAAACCAGAGAAGAAGTTGTTGTTTAAAACATATGAGCTAAGTATTTTGGGAGTAGTATTGAGCACCGATATGGGGACGCGAGTTCATATTAACTCAAGCCCCATAAACCATGTAGCCAACATGGACAGAAGAAGGGTCATACTTTTTAGATGATTCTTTAGTGCTTTTTAGCATAGACTAGTGGATCCACTTAGTAGTTCAGGTTCTATATAGACGGCAAGGTATAGGTTGGTCTAGTTTCTACGTGATGTAAGACGTTGTATCATCACTTAGGATCATAGTGATGGTTGTTGGTTAAGAATCTCCCACAGAAACTATATAACTTTCATATTTAAGTAAAGTTGAGTTTGTTATTGCATTTCTTTAACAAACTAAGTTGTTTATACTATTTTACAAGCTTTAAAAATATATTGCATGTGTATTTACTACTATGTACTGAGATAATATTTCATGAATTGAGTAGAGCCAATGCAAGTTCTCACATACTCATACATTCAATGTAATTCTTCCAGTTGGCCTGCATCGTATCATGATGCAGGAAATCAGAATCAACATCCATCATCTCGCTAATCCAATTTGAGCATCCATAGATAGTGGTGAGCCTCCTCGCATTCGGAGAGCCTTTTTTATTTCATTCTGTCTTTTCATTATAGAATGTTGTGGTGTTTATACCAACATTCAACTTAGTATTTTTATAGGACTCATAGACAAAAAGTGTTAGTTCTGTGTCTTTTCATTTGATTTGTAAACGATAAAATTTATGTGCCATTTTGGCCAGACTATTACATTTTAAGTATTTCTCATGAGAATGTTCCTTACTTTTATAAATGTGTTAAGTCAAGTCTTCCTTTGAGTTGAGTAAGTCAGGCCAAGGGTCCGCTCAAGGACAACTATGGTCATTGGTTGCTGGCGAGGTCCAGGGTGTAGAATCGAGGCGTTATAAAATATTTAGCTCAAACGGAGGTTCACCGACACAATCCAATTACTCCACCATGTATCCCTGACAATTAGAAGCACATGGGATTTTCAATCACCAAAATCTAAATTTGGACATAAGAGAAATCTCAAAACAACCAACATGAGATAAGAATGGTTGGGACTCAAGCTTAAATACAGAGGCCATAGAGTGGCTTTCTCAACCACGAGGCCACGCCTTGCAGCTAGTTGCGAATATAGAAGACCAAGTGTGAATGCGACACAAACGGGTTGCTCGAGAATGTGGTTTCCCACATGAGAATGTGCACTCTTACGCATCAAACGCCCCGCAAACTCAGTTGACACTAAAGTGGAAGGCCTCCAAACTTTGACAGGATTACCAACATTCGTAAATAACCCTGTACGTGCAAACAAACCACGACATCCTATTGTTTTAGACATTCTAGACTCAACAGAACCATCAAAACATCCATGTGAGTTCTTCTCTATGACAAGAGGGTCCTGCACCCTATTTCTATTTAAAGCCAAAATCCATGAGGGGCCTCGAAATCAGCTCCAAAGACTAAAGACCTATACGAAGGGTCATTTTAGATCAAACTCAACATGTTGAGATAATCATACTAACAGAATTCTCATCCAAGATCATTCACTCAGAATATTGACTAAATTTAAACTTAGGCCTCAACTTGAAAGTTAAAATGCCTAATTACACAAACTCGCACTAAAAGCCTCGGGAGTGGTGTTGAGTATGACACTAGTCTAAAATACCCTTCTGGAGCTAATGAAATCAACAAATTTTGATTATGAAGACATCTTAAAATCCTAATAAAAATGACCGTTCACAGTTCAAAATTTCCAATACACTAAAACTTTATAAAACTAAATGAATGACAAAGTACCAAACTCTTTTTCCCATAAACTCATAATTTAATTGGGGTTACTACATGAAGTTCCAAACAAAGAGCATGAGGAATAAATACATAAATGACCTGCAAGTTATACAAATCCACTGGTAAACAATATTGTTGTCTCTGAAAGTAAAAGTCAAGAATATTTGATGGATCAAATAACCTAGAAAATTAATCCTTCATCTCATGATTAGTCTCCAAAATTGCCTACTTATCTAGAAGATACTTCCAATATACCTTAACTACATGAATGTCTCTCGAGTGCAATCGTCACACTTCTCTGGATACAATGGAAAATGGCACCTCCATGAAGGTTATGCAGTCATCCAACTTTATTACATCGTACTGAAGTACATTAGACTCATCATGAACATACATGCGCAACATCGTAACATGAAAGACTATGTCAATAGATGAGAACATCAGAGACAAATCTAACTCAACCAACCTCTATATCTGAGCGAAGGATCTCAATAGGCCCAATATAACTGGGATAAGCTTGCCCAGCCTCCTCAATCTCGTCACATCCTTCATGGATGATATATGGAAGAAAAATCTATCATAAGCTAAAAACTTCAAAGGTATCTAGGAACCTATGATCCGTACAAATCATATGCCTTATATGAATTGTCCGAAGTCTATCCTGAATGATTGTCACCTTCTCCAAAGCCTCCTTAATCAAGTTTGTACCATGAAGGCTAGGCTTTGTAGACCCAAACCAACCAATTGCAGAGAGACAACTCCCACCATATATGGCCTCAAACAACTTATCTAAATAACACAATTATAGTTGTTATTACACACAAAGTCTGCCAAAGGCAAGAATTGGTCCTAATGACCTGAAAACTGTAAAACACATTCCTATAATATATCCTTAAGAGAGTGGATAGTACGCCTTGACCATCAATATGCGGGATGAAATTTGTGCTTAGGTCAATACGAGTACCTAACTCATCCTGAAAAGTCCTCAAGAAGTTGGAACTGAACTCAGCACCCCGATCCGTTATAATGAAGATCAACACATTATGAAGATTAACCACCTCATGAATATTGATACAGTCTAACCTCTAGGAAATAAATAAAGATTGAATAGGGAGGAAGTGTGCTAACTTGGTCATTCAATCACCGATTAGTCAAATGATGTCAACACCTCTAAGACAAACTTGCCACAAACGTTTTAGTGATGTGATACCACTTCCGATTAAAAATAGATATTCTCTAGAACTTACTACCAGGTCTCAAACACTCAACCTTCACCTATTGCTACTCAGGTAATGGAACATATAGTGTGTAATATATCTCCTTATGTTGGTTCATCAGTAATGTTGCCTTAAGTAATGATAGTTTTTTACAATGCCCAAATGAATAAAATACCTAAAATGAGCCTCATTAAGTATCAGTTGAATTAAACCCTTAAGACTTAAACACAAGTATAGCCTCTAAAACATAAAATCCAATCTGAATCCAAGGTAACCTGACTAATATCACCTACTAACACTCAATTTAAAAGTTCCACTATAAATTCATTGTCAAATTGATGGTTATATATCTGATCAAGTAAAGAAAATTGAACTCCCACACAATCTAAAACAAACCTAGAATATAAAAAATCCAAATGAATCATCTAATTAACTTAGAAGTGAATGTTTAATTCAAAAGGTCGCTCCATAGCAGATAAGAAGGCTAGACTACCATACTCACCGCCTTCCTACTCAAGGCTTCACTACTACATTCGCCATTCCTAGATGGTAGATACTAGATATGTCATAGTATTTTTAAAAAATCAATCAAGTGATGCTGCCTTAAATTTAGGTCCTTTTGGATCACAACATACTAAGATAAGTGTAGATCTCACGAAAAACTCCATACAAGTAGTGCATCTAGAACTTAAGCGAAAAAAACTACCACCGCCAACTCCAAGTTATCATTGGGTTAGTTGACCTCATGGATTCTAAGTTGACTCGAAACATAAGCAATAAACAAACTATGTTATATCAAAACATAATCCATGAAAATGTTGGATGTGTCACAATAGACCGACAAGTTGTTGTTCTCAACTGGAAGAGTAAATACATGAGTTGTGCTCAGCAATTCTTGATCTTTCATTGACTCAAATCACACTTCTCTGTCCACTCAAAAGGAACATCTAGGCGAGTTAATTGGGTCAAAGGTGCAACGATGGTGGAGATTCCTGCCACAAACCCTTTGTAGTAGCCTGTAAAACTGACAAAGCTTCGAACATCAGTATCTAAACTAGGCCTAGACCAATCACAAATTGCCTTAGTCTTTTACTGGATCTACCATGATTCCATAATTGGACAACATCACATACCCCTAGAATACGATAAAGTCTAGCAAAAACTCACTCTTCGAGACTTGGCATAAAGTCGCTGATCTTTCAAAGTGTAAACCACAATCCTCATATACTTCTAATGATCACTCCTACTCTAAGAGTTTACAAGAATTTCATCTATGAAAACAATGACAAACAAATACAGTTACAACTTAAACACCCACATCATCAAGTCATGAAGGTGGTGGGCATTAGTCATCCCAAAAGACATCACTAAGAATACACTGTGGCACCCTGAAGCTAGTCAAATATATGATCAATCATATGAATGATCTAGCGATATTTCACTATCACCTTGTTCAACTACATATAATCAAGATAACAGTAGTGTCCCAAGGCGATAGACTAGGACTGATGAACCACTTAACGAATATATATGAAGTTGAACGCTTATCTCTATAAAACCTATCCAAAATGGCATTATGGAAATAGGCGAGTATGTCCAGTTCAAGATCAATAGTAAAATCAATATCATGGTCTAGAGGTAGGCTTGGTAGGTCAGTAGGGAACATATCTACAAAACCATAGATGACTAGAATGGACTCAACTAGAGGGACCTCCTTACTCAGATCATGCATATTTACCAAGTAAGACAAACAATTGCTAGACATTAGCCTTTAAGCTTGAATGAAAGAGATAACTTTAAACGGTGTGTAGCTTATGGAGCCTTGCCAGGCCATCGGGGGAAAACCAGGCATGACTAAAGTAAATGTCTTAGAGAAGCAATCTAAAATTGCATGGAAGGGGGATAAATAATTCATGCGAAGATTCACATCAAAATCAAGCATATTTAACAATATAAGGTAAGCCTAAGTGTCACATGTTTGGATAGTAACAAATCATGATAGAAACAAGTATCCTCTACTAAGGCTCATGTAGAGGGCCGAGACACACAATGATATTGCCATAGGCTCAAAAATCATACCCATATGAGAAGAATAATAAAGAGACACATAATAATAGGTAGAGCCTAGAACGGGATGATGGCACAACAAAATCATATTTGTGATCACATCATCTGGTGTCTCAATTTCCACCCCACTGGAGATACATAGAAATAATCCTGTCCACATATGCCCAGGCAATCAGTCCTACCATCTAAATACCTCCTTAGGAAGCATCCCAGATACTCTTTTTCCACTGCGATGGTCCTGACCCTGACCTCGACCCCTAGCAGAAGGTGCTTCTAGTGTAGATGGTTTAACTGAAGTAATCCACCTACAAATGGGAAAATCTTTAGACTAATAATACATTTTTCCACCATTAAAACAATGCAAAGATGATCTGATCCCAGAAGAACGACCACCATGACTTGAAATACTAGCTTGGGACCCATGACTCTAACTAGATCCAACCTTCCTCTAGCTATACTTATCACCCTCTAAACTCTCAAACGATTCCTGAATAGGTCTACTTGGCTGACCTTTGTGAAATTTCTTCGTGGCCTATTATAAAAATCCCTCTCCTTGGAACCATACCTACTATAACTGCCCTTATTTCTAGCCCTCTTGTCGCTATCATATTGCGCCTCACGGTAGAGTTGATCAATAGTGAAGGCATGATAAAAAAACATATATAAAGGAGTTAACCACTGAGACCATAGACTGAATATCAACTCACAGTTATAGTCTTAACCCCTGAATAAAGCACTGAACTCTCTCCTCCTTAGTAGGTAGAATTATGATAGCGTGACGAGAGAACTCATGAAATATTTTAAATGACCATATTGTTAATTAAGGCTCAAAACTTTTGAAAAGAGACGAAAAGGATGAAAATTATCATATCAAGTAAGGAATACCGAGAAGTAGGGATGTCCAAAATCAAACCGTAATTGATAAGCCAACCACAAAGTTGACGTATTGACCTATTGGTATTGGATTATCGAACACATTAAAGTTTTATAATTAACGACTTATAAATGTGAGGAGAATCATCCAATTTACTTATTGGATAATTGTTAAGTAGTTAAGACTTACCATATTTACCTTTTTAGGTATATTAACCTCATCTAATATTTTTCCTAGGTACATAAGAGTAATAATATATATAGTTTTCCTTTGTTAGTCCTAAACTTTAAAGGTTAAAGCCATAAAGCATGGAAAACCTATTTAATTTTTGTAATTATATATTTTTCCGTATAAACTAGTGAGAAAGTCAAGAAACTCAAAAAATCACTACAGTTTAAAAGAGTGTAAACTGTAAAGCCACATGTACGTATCTTCATCTCTTTGACTTTGCTTGTTGATCACTGCTCAGTTGCTTCTCAGATCTCATTTTTATATTATTAATCCTTCTCTCTTATTGATAGGTACTGAGTAAAGTCTCCATCTCTCTTTGTTTATCTATTTGCCTCCCTTCTTAATGTGTTTCTTTTTGGCTTGTCTGCTTTATTTACTTGTTTTTTTGTTTCTCCATAAGAATAATAATGTGTATGCAATTTAGGTATGTGAGTGTAGTGTACTACATATGTTATCTTTGTGTAATTATTTCATTTTAGTCCCTTCTTTGGTTGATTGTGCATGGAATGTGTTTTCTGAGTGTTGAATATATTTTAGTATGCAAGTATTGACTCAAATGTTTATTTCAAACGTAATTTGTTTGGTGCTTTCTTCTCGATCGCCTTCTTGATTGTTGCATTGGTTTAGTCAATCCGACCGGCGCACTTGCTTTTGTTGTAGTTTGTTAGTCTCCTTTGATTCGTAAACCAACCGGAGCAAGAACTGAACAGAGGCTTCAGTCTATGAGGCTTCCTTTTCTTCCTCTAGGTCTTTTCTTAGGTAAGGAAAGATCTTTCAAAAAAAGAATCAAGAGAAAGCGCTAGAACCGATGTAAGTAACGTAAGTGAAGGATAAATCAAATCTTCACTGTCAATCCATGTGATTGTAAAGAATTTTCTAAGCAATTGACTAAGATGGAAACTGATTTGATGAACGATAAGAACATTCAAGTGAGGTGTATGACGCGTGTTGTGAATCTTATCGTTCTGGATAATTTAAAAGAAAATTAATCTTTTATGTAATGTGTTAGATATGTTGTGCAATATGCTAGGTTTAAAAGGTTTCAAGAAAGTTGTGATGATAAACAACTCAATTGCAAAAATATTCATGCTCTACCTAATGTTAAGTAGAGCTATTGAATTTGAGAAAATATTTTCAAATAATGCTTTTCGCGAAATTATCCTGAGACATGACTTTGAGAATTGTTTTGTTAAAGTTAGAAATCATTGCAGGTGAACTACTGAGCAACGATCAGGTGCACGTGTAAAGAATTATCAAATTGCTTTAAATAGGTTTTCTCCTTACATTGAAAATATCTGGATTAGTTTATGTGACATCAAATATTCATTTTCTCAAAATTTGTGTGATCGTTCTTTTTTGAATCAATTGATTGTTATTGACACTGAATTTTTGATTGACATTTTTAAAGCATACTGCAAATTTTTATTTTTTAAATAGTTGAAAATATATTTTCTCCAACTTTATACAATTATTGATAATATTCCTTTTTTTTTAAATGTTATGGTTTTTATTAGTTTATTTTGAATTTGGATTGATTTTAGTTATTAGTATTTTTTTCACAGTGCGTAGAATATGAAATATTGTTTAATATTTCCAAACCACCGTTTTGATTAAATAAATTTTTATATGCGATGAATCATACTTATTTGAGCACAATCTATTAATTCATTAAATACAACTAATGAATTACATACGTATTTAATTATGATATTGTTTTTAGCACAATTTTGATAGTCAATAATTTTGACTGCTTTTATAATCCTTTACTTAATCATGATTTTGACTGCTTTTATAATCCTTTACTTAATCATGAAGTATATAAGTGGTGAATTTTTTTAGGTGTTCTCTTATTTTTTTTTGGGGGGGGGGGATTTTTCAAAGGGAGAGTCCTGAAAAAAGTTTTTCACTCCATGTCTAGATCTCAACTCCACCATTGTTTTGCGAAACAACTCAAACTACCACTCATCTCCTCTCCTTACTGCTGAAGAAGACAACGAACACGACACCACCAAACCACTAGAAAGCTTCCACCACCTACCACCTCTAGCTTTCTCTCTCACCACAACCTCTCACCGATAGAAGAACTCATAGGTGAGATCCAAGTTTCAGCGAAACACGATAACTAAACGAGCCTAAAGCTCCTATCAGACCCAAAATTACTACTCCATCCTCCTTTCTCCCTTCTCACGTTGCTATCCGTGAGGAGATCCACCCTCCGATGAACCAGAGAACCAAACCACAACCAACAGTAGCTCTGCCTACAACCACACAACATGAAAGTAAGAACCCACTCCACCCTCTTTGCCACTCCAACAAACGACAAACGAACAACCAGATCTGACCACCAAAACCCCATCCCGTCCTCTTCACCACTCGTGTGAACACAACGGAATCACAGATCTCACACCCAAAACCCCTCTCCATTCTCTTCACCACTCTAGTGAACACAAACAAACCCAGATCTTATAACCAAAACCCCCACTCCGTCCTTTTTGCCACTCCAGTGGACGACAAACGAACCCCAGATCTCACCAGCAAAATCCTATTTCGTCCTCTTTACCACTTCAGCGAATGAAAAACAAACCACCAGTTCTCAACAGAAAAACTTCACTGCTCCACTTCTTTGGTGCTCAAAACTGAGACCAGTTTGTTTAAGCTCAAGATTCTGCAACCAACAAACAACTTTCTTACCCACTCCCCCTTTTATGTATTTTTCCATTTTCAGGTTTTTTTGGTCAACACCAACTAACAACAATGAATCAGGTCTTCAACAACCCTCCATTTCAGTTCAGATTTGCTACTATTGCGTCATCTGTTTTGAAGTCTATTTTGATCTTCCATGTGTTTATTTTACTTTTTATTTATGAGAATGTCTATTATTAGATGAATGATTCAAAAGTTTAGTGCTATTAGTTGAAGTACTTTTAGGAGGCTTTTATGTTTCTCTAAGAGTTCTAAATAGTTGATTTTAGTCAGTTAGCAGGTAATGAGTTAATGCTAAACTAGTGCTCCATTTTCTTCTCTCAATTTGTTTGTTTCCAAGTTCTATTTGAAGACTTGTATCTTTGCTTTCGAAAAGCAATAGAAAAGATGAGTTTCTCTGTGTTAACATGTTAGAGTAGTCGCTCATCTCTTTTGCCAATATCTTTGGCAGTGTTTTTTAATTTTAGTGAGGTTATTGTCATTTTATTATTGCTTTAGTCTACTATTTAGATCTCGATAGAAAAGTTAAAACTCAACAAGTCATATTCTTTTTTTGTGTTGATAATTTTAGTTTAGATGGTTGTTGTATTTTTGGTTGTTTTTCAGTGATAGTAAAATTTTCCAAGCAACCTTTTTGTTCATTAAATAATGATTTATTATTATGGTTAGTTTTGGTTATTTTTTATGGCAGTTCATGTTTTTCACCCACCTTTGTTAACCTACTTTGTTTGATTATTAATGTTCATTGTTAGTGATAGTTGTTAAGAACTATTTTCCATTAATTCATTAGTTATCTATTTGACATTAAGTATTACATAATAAATTTACTGTTAGAGATTATTGTTAAGAACTATTTTGCATTAATTCGTAATTTCTATTTTTACCTTTAAGTATTAGATAATAAATTCACTTGGTTATCATGCATTGTTATTGTTTTTAGGTAGTTCATATTTCAAATAACTTTGTCTTTTACATTTAGTAGTTAACTCTATTTAAGTTGGTGTTTAAGAAGATCTGAATAATCTTGAACAAATTGAAAAGAGTATTATTACTTTTATTATAATTATTGTGTATTGTTGTTACAAATTATTTATATTTGTTGTATATTGTTCTCTTCAAATCTAGCTAGCAGGGAAAAAGATCCTAATGTAGTTGACTTGCAGTACAATTGAGATGAGTGTATGTGCTTTTATTATAATTATTGTGTATTGTTGTTACAAATAATTTATATTCGTTATATATTGTTGTTCTCTACAGATTCAGCTAGCACCGGAAAAGATCTTAACGTAGTTGACGTGCAGTACAATTATACCTAAAAGGTGACTTTTACAAGGTTAGATTTTAAAAAAAATTAAACTTCTGATGTACAACAATCCTTCTCTAGAAAATATGGTCCTAATCTTTCTCAATAGTTTTTTTTACATTTTATTAAACACATATTTTCTCACTCTTCAATTTCTACATAATGGATGATAACAAAGAGATAAAGAAAGACAAAATAATTTTAATCTTGGCTCATTTTTCTCGTTTATATTGGCTTTTTTATTGCTTATTTTATTTTCTTGAGAATTCGAAGTTGGGTGACAGTTTGTTGAGTCTACTTGGAGTTCATCATATGTCTATATAGTGATTTTGTGTTGTAATAACAAAATCTTGAAGATATGTACCTTAAAAAAATATAACTCAACTTAAGAGTTATTGATAATGATGCTTCCATTGGACATCGAGAATGAATCAATCCGTTGAAAATTAGAATTAATTACTGGTAGTCAAGTAAGTACCCAAGGTGAAAAACTTTTAGATAAACTCATGAAAGATCTAAATCAATATAAAAATGGAATAGAACTAGATAAACATTTTGGTGATTAAACTGAGAATGACACTAAAGAATTTAACATCCACACATTGATGGAAAATGCACAAAGTTAGATTTCTAATTCAAGCTTAAATTACTTACGATATATTAGTTGTTCCATTTTCAAGTGTCGCATTCGAGTCTGTATTTAGTACGGGAGGACATCTTCTTGATTTATTTAGGATTTCATTATTTCGACAATGGTGCTTATTTTAGTTTGTCTTCAAGAATGACTATGAAGTGAATAATCAAAGTAACTTATCAGTGTTTACGAAGATGTAGATAATCTCTAGCAAACTGAAACAAATATTAGTACTTTACTATATTTATTGTATATCGTTTTTGCAAATAATTTTTATTTTGTTGTATGTTGTACCTAGAAGGAAACTTTTACAAGTTGAATTTTTAAAAAATTAGACTATTGGATAACCGAGAAGCTCTTGGGTTATAGAAAAAGTCTGTTGAAGAAATGTAAGAACAATTTAATGACCACAAAATGACGTAAATGTCAAAAGGAAATATTGAAGATTTCTGAACTTTTAGAGTTACATATAACACGTGAATTGATAAAGGTTATAAAGGTTAAGGATATCTCACATTGAGAAGGATAGAAAACACACTTGGATATATCATAATGTTCTTACTGATAAATTTTGAAATAAACCTTTATAAATGGTAGTAAATAAAGATGATCCAAATAAGTAATTGAAAAGAGTTTATGAAGTGACTAAAATTTAAAATTGTCAGCGAAGTGATACAATTCAACATAAAGAGAAATGATTAAAATGCAATCTTGAAGCTAAGTGGAAGAGTAGCAACATCCATTTATTTGTTTCTTTATTATTTTATCTTCCTTTTCTATTATGACCAACATTCTTTTTATTTGTTTTGATACTTGAATCTTTTTTTACCGAAAGATTCATATTCAGATCTTCCTTAATTAGTTGATAGATTCCAATTTAATTCAGCTTCAACTAGTGATAGCCTTTTAATACACTGTAGATAGGAAAAAACATGACGAGATAATCAAAATAAAATTAAACAAATTTATTTTGTTTGTAAAATTCATAGCAACCAGAAGTAAACAAGAATCAAACTATTATCGAACAATACTAGAAACCTGTAGAAACTATATAATATTATAAAGTAGGATAGACATAAGGTTTGTAGGAATTACCTTATAGAGGTCATTGATGGACAAAATTTTATGCTTTCCACTATTCCTTGCATGATACTATAATTTCCATCATTTTCATATCTTGTCAAAGTTTTGAACCATAATTGACAATATTTTCCATTAAAATATCATTTGCATTATTCGAAAGATTATTTTCACATGTATCGCGTAATCTCAACCAAGTTACAAGTGAACATTTTCATTCGAATAATTCTGATCATATTTTAATGACAATATTGTCAATTATGACTCAAATTTTTTGACAAGATAGGAAAATGATGGAAATTATCGTATGGAATATTGAGAACAATAATATTTTGTTCCATGGATAACCACTATAGGACATCATATAAACATTATGTCTATCTTACTTTAGAACATCAGATATTTTAAAAAAGTTTCTTGTGTCGTTCAACTATAGTTTTCTTCTTTTCATTTTTGATTATATTATATTTGAAAAAAAAAGAAATTGGTATACTTAATCAAAAATCTCGTCATGTTTTCTTGCATTCCAAAGTGTACTATAGGCTCTCACTAGTTGAAGCTTCATTTGATTGAAATCTTTCGACTATAAAAGATCTAAATATGAATCATTTGGTAAAAGAACACTCAAGTGTCAAAACAAATAAAGAGAATGTTAGTCTTGAGAAAAAAAGGAGATAACAATAACGACAAAAAAATAAATGGGTGTTGAAACTTCTTCAACTTATCTTCAAGATTGCATTTTAATTATTTGTATGAATGTTGAATAATATCAAATAATTTATAATTTTAAATTTAAGACATTATATAAACTTTGTCAATTACTTCATTATTTCGCCTTTATTAATTACCTTCTATAAAGGTTTATTTAAAAATTCATAAACTACAATGACCCTTATTTTAGTGTGCTTTGATTCTTTTGCCCCTTTTCATAGCTTTTGTATTGCTTTTATATGGTGCAAAGTTAGGTGACATTTTTTTGAGGTGGTAGGGTGAGTTTTGAGTAGTGTTTTCCATTTGAGAGGCTAAATGTTTGAAGAGTTGGCTTCAGTCAACATCTGGATATTTTGATGTAGGGTTGAAATTATATAAGTTCTATCAGCTTTGGATTAATGATTACTTCTATTCTCCATATTATCATGTTATTATCATCAAATATTGAACCATTAGCACCGTTCTTATGTAAGTCAATGAAACTGCTCTATGATGATGAATCAATAAGAAATAGAATAAGAAGGAGAAGGTAGAAGTAGTAGCATTTCTCATTTTTCTTTGCCACACTTGTTCTAATGTCAAATCTAGCCAAGTGATTTTATTGATACCAATAGATAAATTGAGTGACCTTTTAAGAATTATCTCAAGTCATCAAAATATTATATTTTAAGGAAAAGGGTAATAAATGCCCTTTCACTACACAAATAAAATGCATTTTGTTTATACTTTGGTTCATTTAAGTACTAATAACGGCTAGCATCTAAGACTCTTGTTACCCATAGGAGTCTTCTCACTATCAGGACTCTATTTATTTTGCTTATGAGCCTTTTTATCCTTATAATTGTAATTACGTAGGTTTCTCTAAGTTGTTATTTTATTATAAGCCTTGAATGTAAGATAACAAGTCAATACAATAATCAACAAAGAAAATTTCATCTACGTCCAGTTCTTCTCTTTCGCTTTATAGTATTCAGAGCTCTATTGCTTTAACAAGCTTGATCCTTTTTTCCCTCCCAGCCCACACACCTCCAGCCGAAAATGGCCTCAATACAAGTTTCGTCAATGCCGACAACATCTCCGTTTCAAAATTTGTTGTCCAGTTCAATCCGGTTACTCAACTCTCCATCAAACTTGCTAATAGCCATAATTTTTGTTGGGGAAGGCTCAAGTGTCCATGCTTATGCGTGGACACAACCTCTTTGGTATCTTGATGAAACTCTCTCTGAAAGCAACCTCGAAGTATCCAATCCTGCCTATGTTTCCTGCTTTCAACAAGATCAGCTTATACAAAATGTTATCTTGGAAATAGCGGATGTGACCATGTCAGTACAATCGCTTCTTCTCAAAATTCACATGGGATGCCTTGCATACTGCTTATGCAAATAAATCTCAAACTCGTATCTTTAGTCTTATAGACCTTCTATCCCGTCTCTCTAAAGACTCTCGTCCTGCTGCAGACTATCTTCATCAAGTTTGATCTATTTGTGATGGACTTAACACTGCTGGCTCCCCTGTATCTAATGAAGAATTGGTTGTCAAGATTTTCACTGGTCTTGGGTTTGAATTTCGAGAAATCTCAACCGTTATCCGAGCTTGAGATTTGGTGATCCACTATGAAGAACTATATGAAAAGCTCCTTGACCAGGATCTTTTTCTTCAGCATGAGGAAGCCAAAAATATAACCAATGTTCTCCTTACTGCCAACTTTACTCAAAGGACAACTTCCGATCCTACCTGTCAAAGCTCCAACAATAACAAGAACATTAATCGATGATCCAATGCACAACATCAGCGAAATCATAATCAATCTTGGCTTAAGAATCAACAACCTCGGTGCATCAACCAACAACAACAATATTCCAATAATAACCTCTACTGCCAACTCAGTGATGGTAGAGGTCATACTGCTTGTGTCTTCCAAACACGCTCTCACAATCATCTTCAAGTGCGTGCTAATTATGCTACACACCTCCAGAACCAGTCATCTCCACGAATTATTGATAGTGGTGCCACCCACCATATCGCGTTAGACACACAAAGTCTAACTACTATGAAAGACTACACGACTTGGAGGAAGTCATCATGTGTAATGGTAATACCATTCCAATCTCTCATACTGGTAATGTGAACTTTAATAAATTAAATCACCAATTCAAGCTTCAACATGTCCTTTGCACTCCGGCTATTACAAATAGTCTAATATCTGTCTCTAAGTTTTGTAAAGATAGTAACTTATCTATGGAATTTTTTCCTTTTTCTTACCTTGTTAATGATCACACTATGAGGGCACTCTTCTCTCAGAGATGGAGTAAAAATGGTTTGTATGAGTGGACACTAGGGGATATTGATAGTCTGCCACAATGCAATGTCGTTGTTCCTTACAATCGGTTGCATCAACGATTAGGCCACCTAATTGTCAAGTTTTAAATAAGTTTTTGCATGATTTTTCTATTTCAGTAGTTGGTTCAAAAAATAGTACTGATTGTCATTCATGTTATTATAATAAAAGCCACATGCCTTTTTCTAAATGGACTTTGAACAGTCCCAATCTATTAAATTTACTTTACAATGATTTGTGGGAGCTGTCTACGGTTTTACTTGAAGTTGATGTGGCCTTGTTGGCATTACTTTATGTTATATGATGATAATGGCCTTGTCGGAACTACTTGAAGTCTTATGGTGATGTGTATAGTTGATTTATGTGAAGTATCACCATATGTATATACATGTGATTAAGTGAAAATATGTGTTCCTTCTATGTATATTAGGAGATCATGTTAGACTACGACTATGTGCTTATGTGTGTTCACTTAGAGTTGATGCATGATTGTTCCTACTTGACTATATGAGTTATGATGTCTATATTGATGATGTTATAGTAATATATAGGATGACATAAAAATTATAAGGGTCATTCCTAAGTGATTCAAAGAATGATATGGTATATGAAAGAGAGTAAAGAATGTTGGGTCTTATTTTGATAGACTTGTGCCCCTTACTTGATATATGTATGAATGATATGTAAATACGAGATGTATTGACTAGGTAGGCTTAGTGCACCATTGTCATGTATGAATGAATGATATGTGAGACCTTAAATGATGCTAAGAAGGTCATGTACATTTAACCTTAAACCTAGTGGTAAGGATATGTTATGAACATTGAAGTCGAGAGCCGTAGTAGTATCCTTCATGTAAAGGAGGATGGACTTAGGGTTGATTAGCTAGAACGACATCATATCATCCATAGGAAAGTCATGATGAGCTATATATATTGCCATTATAAGGTAGCGCTAGTGGACATCTTTGGATGGGTAAATGTGATTGTGTTATGAATTAGATATGAAACCTCTTTGTATGAACCTTTAATGTTAATTACTTTATGAGAACGAAGGTTAGCACAGAGTGATTATGTTATAGGAAGTAGCTCAACTTGAAAAGGAGATTAGAGTACAATGTAGAACACCCTCATCGGAATAGGTTAGAACTCCAGATTCCATGTTTTGCTATCATAGTCTATGTCGGTTATTGCTTATTCTCATCATATGGGATACCTACTAGCATTAGAGAAGTTCAATGAAGTCTAGGTGGTGGTATGGGACGATATCTAGATATTGCAAAACAGGCTTTAAGGGTTGTCGAGTAAAGGTGTGAAGGGGGCATATGAATGGTCACTTCGTAAATTACCTAGATAAGTGTTAAGAATGACTCTAGTTAGGGAAGATGGTTGATTATGTGGACATTATCTAATACTTACGTAGTCTTAAGGATTATATAGGTAATCTTGTAGAGGTTAATCATGAAAGTTATCTTCTAGATTTACTCAAGTAAGTCTTTTGATAGCGTTTGGAAGGAGAACGTCATATCATATATATGTTGATGTACTAGCTGAGAATGATTCTATCTTAGGTAGTCTAGAGGATATTTTAAGTGTGTGTGAAGGGATTGTATTAATGGTCGCTTCACAACTCATTCAAGTGACACTTAAAATTACCTTCGGTAGGAGTGTCTCATGTTCATGTGTATGATGCATTGTAAGTGTGTATTTTATTATAGGTGGTCCTAACGATCATTTAGGTGTGCCTAGAGAGTTCGTATGGGCGGTCTCTCTTTGTCTTTCTTAAGTGAGTCTTAGGATAGCTTTTATTGAGGGGATTACATGCTAAAAAGTGTGTAAAGTGAAGCTAAGGAACTTCACTATAACAGTGAAGAAGTTCACTGAATAGTGAAGTAGTTCACTGTAATGTGTTCTTTAAAAATGTAATAAATTGTTTAAATGTTAACTTACGTGTTTCTAAGGTGTTAAATGTTATTCTTATGATTATGATATGATGTTATAATGGAAAAGATGCATATTTTCAATAAATATCCATTTTCATGATTTTATGCATTATGCCATACATAGTACATGTGGTTGTACTAATTCCATGCTTTTATCTATATCTAAAAAGATTCATAGGTGAAGGTGTTTTTGGAGAGCTAATCTTGGATTAGAAGATAGTTCAAGCAAGTTGAAGTATGCCCTCATTTGACTCGAGGGCATAAATGTATTTTATTTCTTTATTGAAGTATTGTAATAGACTTAGTTGTACGTATTCGTATTGTATATGGGCCGTGTCGCAAAGTATTTCTTGTGTCTAAGATTTGATGAAATGAGACTTACTATTTCCTATGAGTTTTACATGAAAGAGTTTTTAAAGACTTAATTAATGTTTATGAAAAGTTTTAATTCCGCACTACTCTTGATATGTTTATATGCGATGAAAGATACGAAAGGGTTTGTGCAAGGCCTCCGAGAGGTCAAGTACGACGGTTGCACTCCGAGAGTGTCATATTTTCTAGGGTGTGGTCTCAGGATGTAACAAGCTTGGAATAAGAGCATAGATTAAGAAAGTGGTTTTAGGAATGAAAAAATCTCATCAAGTCACGTCTATTAGAGTATTGACCATTGGTGTGAGTTGCAACACATATCTGGGCGAGAGTCTATAGGATGATAGAGTTTTCCTTCGTTACTACTCCTATGTCGTTCCGTAGAGTAAAAGTTATGAGTACTATTTTCTTATGGTTTTCCTTGTGTTTTTAGGAAGATGAATACGCGGAGGACACCAGCTAGGAGGATTGAGGAGAATGATTTGAATGAGGAGATTCCTCCTCAAGTTGAACAAGTTGCTAAAGTTGCTCAAGGTGATAAAGTCTCTATTGGAGGTCAAGGTAATGAGGTTCCGATGGTTCCCCCGAAAATGAACAATGGTGAAATTAGAGAGGTTTTTCTTACTTTAGCCAGAGCATTGACTACCCATTTGAATATGGGTCTTGCACCTAGAGTGAATGTTGGGGAGAGCACTATTCTATCTAGATTGAGAAACTTTATGAGGATTAATCCTCCTATCTTTCTTGTCTCTAAAGTGGGAGATCCCCAAGAGTTTCTAAATGAGGTGTATAAGATAGTGCATTCTATGGGGGTGACTTCTCGGGAGAAAGTGGAATTGGCTTCGTATCAATTGAAAGATGTTGCTCAAGTGTGGTGAACACAATGGAAATACAATAGGCCGGTAGTGTCGGGCCCTAATGAGTGGGAAGAATTTAAGGAAACTTTTCTTGGAAAGTACTTTCCTCTTGGGAGGAGGGAGGTTAAGGTAGAGGAGTTTATCAACCTCAAGCAAGGAAATATGAGTGTTGAGGAATACTCTTTGAAGTTCTCTATGTTGTCTAAATATGCTCCATCCCTTGTGTCTAACCATAGGGATGAAATGAGTAGTTTTTTGACAGGTGTCGCTGATCTACTGAGGGAAGAATATCGTACGTCCATGCTACATGATGATATGGCCCTAGCTAGATTCATGGTGTATGCTCAATCAATTAAGGAGTCTAACCTTGGTAGGATTGCTAGAAACTTGAAAAGGAGTGGTTCAAGTGATCAAGATCAACCTAGGTTAAAAAAGAGGTCTCCAACTCAAGAAGAACCTAGGAGTCCTAAGGTGTTTGATAGAGGAGGTGGTTCTCAAAATGAAAAGCCTACATGGGCTTCTTGTGGAAAAAGGCATTATGGGAAGTGTCTAGCCGGTATTAGTGGTTGATTTGGTTGTGGGAAGGATGATAATAAGGTGAGATATTGTCCTACCATTGTGACTAGAGGAAGATATGGTAAACAAGTTTCTCCTAAACTTCCAAAGGATGATGCTCTAAATAACAGGCGTTTCTATGTACTCCAGACTAGAGGAGAAAAGCTGTGAGAATGATGATGAATGATGGTAAGTCCTTATATTTCTCTTTAGTGTTATGAGTTCCTTCTAATACGGGGAGTATGTTGAGTAAAGGAGTTTTGATAGATTGTCTCATCTTTTCAATTCAACTCAAGTTTGAGAGTAGAAAGTCGTGGAAGTATGTTGCATGTGCATTGTGTTTAGGGGTCTTTTTGAAATTGAATTTCATTGATTCCTTGCATTGTGCATTATATGAAGTTATGATTATGTTGTAAAATGTGTTTATGTGATTTTACCTTACATATTAACATGTTCCTATCATGAATTGCCTAAAAGTTGCATTTTTAAAATTTGAAAGCAGGTTCACTGTAAAGCTGCTAGGAAAATCTGCTCATTGTAAAAAATTTGAGATATTGACTAATTTATTCTTTGGTCTAAATATTTTGCAATGTTTTTGTAACTAAGGGTGGCAGTGGAACCGGTACCTACCGGTTCCCGGTCCAGTCCGTCCCGGTACCGGTTCGGTACGGTATTACTGATAGGACCCGAGTAGTTTTCGGGTCGGGACAGGGACAGGGACGGAAGTAGGTAATATCGGATTTTACCGTTCCGGTAATTTACCGCGTCCGGTCGGTTTTAGTTTTTTTTTATAGAGCAGTTAATAGCCGTTGGGTAACAGGCTCTAGTGGGCACCCCAACGGCTAGTTGAAGAGACATTCATCCAAGTAGGGCCCCCTACCCCACCCCTAACTTTTTTAATTACCCATAAAGTTTTAAAAATTACACTTACCCATTTGTTTTTGTTTTGTGAATGATAAATACCCATAAATTTCATTCTTTTAAATCAACAATATCATCTATTCACTTCTACTCTTCAACTCTCTACTCTATGTCTCTAATCTCTAATTCTATAATATATATATCTTAAAGGTCGGTGTTGCCTTACTTGGTCTTTCGGAAATAGATTTGGATCTTCAAAATTACAATTTTAACTTTCACGTTTTCGGCTTTCGGCGGTTCCTAAAAAGTCTACTTTTTTAAGTAGACGTTCGGTACATTCGTTTCTAACTTTTGAATTTACGTTTCATTTATCTTTAAATAATTATTTATTATTTGTGATTTATTATTTGCATAATTGCCATACATTTTCTTATTAGATTTAATTCACGTTTAATTTTTTTAATATGGATCGGAAAAAAAACAAAATATTGTTCAAAGGAAAGGGAAAAAAAAGTTGCAGTAGAGCGTGAAGGATGTTTGTAACTTTACATCCTACCGATAATGCAAAAAACGGTAGTTCTTCTAAATCAAAAACAAAACAATTTTACTATATTAAGAATAAATACGGATATGGATGATGAGACAACATGTGAGGATACGGGTTTTTAATATTGATTAGTAGTAATTCAGGATAGATCCTTATATGAACATTCATTTACAAAGTCCTTTGGAATTTTGATGAGGATTGCCTAGTGATAATGATAGATGATACTGATATTGATAATTATTCTAGTACGCCATTTTTGATGATGATGATGATGAAACTCAGCCACCTACGGCTACTAATACTCCTAGTCCCGCTACCTTTCGTTGTCCTTGCCAGTTCCCCCCAGTACATCCTAGGCTAAGGTAGAACGTGTTAAAAACTCGGTTGTTTGGAAAGTTATGCCACAAAAAACGAAGATATAAAACAAAAGCTTTTGTAAAAATGTAAAACATAAGATTAAATCCTAAAATGTGGCAAACTGGCAGGACGGGACATTTGAGTAGTCATTACTGTCTTGTGTAAAAATGATTTTGGCATGCTAAAAGCGGGTTAGAGGAAGCTAAAAAAAAGGTACCCCCTTCCTGCAAAATGTAGGGTAGGTGGCTCTAAAATGGTACAAACACAATTAAATGTTTTTCTAATGTTTCTGGCTCTAGTTTACTAACCTTAATATAGTAGGGAAAAAGATCTTGAAGCACACTAGCCTAAAAATGATACCGTGTTATTGGTTTGCCATTTAGTTTTGTGGAAAATCCCGGTTTTAACAGTATATTCAAATTGAATATCAATCCAAAATTTAAGGTTTTGATAGAATCAATAAAAAGGGCGTTGTATTTGATTATCATGCACAACCATTTAAATATCTTCGTTGTTTATTTTATTATAAACTTGTAAAATAGCTATTACTTCTGATAAGGGGTCGTAGGTAAATCGGTAACGATATTGAATGTTACTGCACATGGATTGATGAAAATTTTTATCTGCAAAAGAATTCTTAGGTATACAATGTGTCAAATGCAAAAAAACCTGATAGTAGATTGCCTCAAAAATATTTTAGAGATATTTACAAAGTTATGGAATATGTGATAAAATAGTAGTATAACCTTAGAAATGCTTCAGTAATAATTTTTGCGTTCAATATTTACAAACTACACTTTGTTCCTTTTATGGTGCTAATTATTCATATTAGGTGTACTGCACATATATATAATTTTATGGTTTAGAGATGGTGTAAATATGTATGATAACGGATGGACGAAAATTGAAAATGCAGTCATTTAGGATTAAATGTCCAAGTTAAGTCTCAGCGTAAGATTTTCAAAATGGCGTTGTTATGTTTTGAAAATAACTTTCCACCTATAGAAAAAATTCCAAAAACAGTGGCTACTAGATGGAATATTAGATGAAATGCTGTAGTCGCTTATGATATCGAATACCCTTAAAATGGTTTGGAATGTCAGAAATTCTGATATGAACATATAGCAGTGATAAGATTGGCGTGATATAAATGAACAATATAGATTCCTAAATGTTTTTTACTTAACTACAAAAGAATTTCTATACTTTTATAGTCCATCCAATTGTAATTTTTTTGCCTGATGTTGTATGATTTCTTCTAAATTATATAAATTTAAAAATAAACCAAGATTTCAACCAAACATTGAAAAATGGATTTAAAATTAAAAAAATTATATTGCTTGTCCTGCAAAATTTATTTAAACTGCATGGTTTGTTACATCCTAAGTATAAAGATTTGGTTCATACAAGACCATGGTTATTGAAAAAAATATTTTTTAACTAGATATTAATAATGAATGAGAAGAAAATTCCTAGCTGTCAAAAAGTTAAAGAGCATAAAAATTGAAGCAAGGAAAATTGTATGATTTAATAATGATAATAAAAATTTTCAAGTGCAAAATTGGAACCTGGAAGGGTCGAGGGGTTAATTGATGAAAATTATTATTGATAACTCTTAGAGGATTATTTGAAACTTTCTCACGATAATAGAAATGATTTTTGATTATATATAATCAAATTACAGAAACCTCTGATATGTCTCAAAATGGTGGAGATGAGCGCACAAAAAGATTTCCAAAAAACTAGTTACCGATGGTTCGAAATATATTAGCAATGCAAGCGTCGTCGGTACCTTGGAAGGCGTCTGAATGCAAACAAGGTTTCAAATTGGAGCACATCGGCATTCATAGCAGCCGACAGCTTAGAGATATCAGATTATTCGAGATGTGGGATTAATGCCGATGAGAAGAATTTGGGTCGTGAACCAACTACCGACGAAATTTTCAGAATTGACGTGATGAAGTAATGCAGGATTATAGTGAAGACGGAATTGAAGCAATGGAAGATCTTTATATTCAACCTTTCCCGAACATGTTACTAAAGAAATGTTAAATGATTTCGAAGGGAATTTATTATGGTGGCACCCAACTATTAATTCAAACTCATATTTTGTAAATGTAATTGTAATATCAATATATTTACTAAAAAATATAGGTTATTCGCCTTTATTTGTTTTTTAATATGTTGTAGTAAATTTAATTTTGAATAGTCACTTTTTAAATTTTATAACGTTAAAGTTTAAATTCAAAAATTTCAAACTAAGAGTTTGAAATTTTAAATTTTTATAACTTTTATAATTGAATTTAAATTTCTCAAACTTTAAAAGTTGAATTAAAGTTTGAAAATTAAATTGAAACTTTAAATTTAGAAATTTTAAATTAAAAACTTTAAAGTTTATAACTTTAAGTTTGATAACTTTAAAGTGGTTTATAACTTAAGTTTGAAATTTAAAATTAACTTTAAAATTTGAATTGAAAATTTTAAAACTAGGTTGAATTTATTAAAGTTTGAAATTTAAAATTTAAACTTAACGTTGAAATTAAAAATTTTAAATTGCTTAATTATTATAATAAAAACTTAGATTCAATTAATTTTTTTTTAAAAATCCGGTTCGTCCTGGATACCGGTCCGGTCCGGTATAGTACCGGTTTCTACCGGACCGGGACGGAACAATAATTATTTTACCGGTTTCCCGGACCGGTCTGGTTCCGGTTTCGGAACTATACCGGTACACACAGTACCGGTTCCGTACCGATTCCGGTAATTATCGGTTCGGTTTTGCCGGTTCCGGTACCACTGCCACACATAGTTGTAATTGAATATAAAACAATTTTTTGCTATTTCGAATGAATTATGTGAGTCTTATGGCACAATGAGTTATAGAATTTATTCTAGTTTGTTGTTGTGTCATGATGCTCTTGATTATGTGAAATTTGATGTTTTCCTAGATTTTTGTTTTGTATAATGTGTTATATGATGTTTTGATGAGTTTCTAGTTGAATCTCTATTATTGGAAGTGTTCGGAGAGTGACAAGTTTCATTTGAGAACGAATGTTGTCCAAGTGGGAGATATTGTAATACCTCAAAAATGACATAGGTAAAGCTATAGACTAACATGGTGGTCATGACGGTCTAAGGTCATAAAATGGTCTATAATGTGGTATTGAGTCAATTTCAAGAATTTTAGGTGATTTATAAGTGAAACGTCAAGGAACGACTAAGACGTTCGATGACTAAGTCACCTATGTTCCTCATGTATGGTTATATGCTTATATGTGTGTTTTATGAGTTAATGAGGTCCTTATATGAGTTATTATATTTTTTATAGGCAGTATTTCAAGATTCATGAAGTTTGGAGGTCAAACGTCCAAGAACGTTCATGACGTTCGAAAGGTTTGCCTTGAAATGACCTTGTGTGTCTTGGCATGGTTCGTCGAGTTTTACGTGTTTGTTTTGAATGAAATTCATGTGGGAAGTCATAAAATCGTATACAAACATATTCAGGTTGGAAAATTCTAGGTGAAAGTCCCCAAGGACCAACCAAGGGTCCTTGACAAAGGACCCTTTCCTTGAGTCAGTCAAAGATAGCCCCAAAAGACGGAGGCAGTAGACGGCTCGTGGGCCAGTCGACGCCTCGTCGATTGGTGTATTGGTTCAGTACTTAGACGTGGGATAAGGCCAAGCCACGGACGAACCTCATTCCCAAACCATGGACCAACATAATGGTCCGTTGGTTGAGGGACGCTCCGATGGTGTCCATCCGTCTGAGAGGCTGTCTCCTACGCAAGTCACTGTTAAGTCAAGGGGTGAATTGGTATATTCAACCACGTCCAAATAATAGAAATGGAGGTTAATTAAGGGTATTTAAACATGTTTATAAGCCTTTAACACTTGGAAGAATTCATTCTTCAAAACCAAAATCCAAAATCACTTAGAAATTCCCTAGAACTCCATTGGAGCAAAAACTAAAGGAAGAGGTTGGATTGGAGGTTTGAGAGGTGATTCTTCATCACATTGGAGTATTATATTTATTTAGGTATGATTTTTGATCCTTGAAAATCTATTCATCAAGGAGCCCACCTTCCAATGAATTTTTTAATGTTTTCAAAAATGAATTGTCCAATTTCATGATCTATTCATGGGCATTAAAGGTTTTAAAGCATTGAATATTGATTGAATTATTGTTAATTAGATTATTTTAACTCAATTGACCAATTAACTCATGTAATTGATGAACCCTTGTTTTTGACTACTTTATGGGTTAAGTGATTTGGACTTAATACTTATGAATTCTAGTGTAGTTTTCTATGGGTTATTGATTGATGGAATGAATGCATTGAATTGATATCTAGGTTGACTTAGATTGATTAATATATACTTAATTGACCTACTTTCATTGAATATCATAGTTTATGTATTGAATTATTGGTCATGACCATCAGTAAGGGCCTTATGATATTGAATTGGATGATTTAGCTATGGATTAAAGTGGTGAGAGTGGATTGGTGGTACGCTGACCTAATTCTCTTTATGTTATGTTAATTAGACTTCAATTATATTGTGATTGGTATATCCACTTATGGTGACGGTGCTATGTGCTTTACTTGCAATTGATGTGGCCTTGTCGGCGTTACTTTATGTAATATGATGATCATGACCTTGTCGACATGAGTTGAAGTATTATGATGATTTGTGTAGTTGATTTATGTGAAGAATGACCATATATATCTACATGTGATTTTGATTATTAAAAAGATGTGTTCTTTATGTATATTAGGAGGCGATCAGTACACTATGACTATTGTGCTTATGTGTGTGTATTAAGTTGATACATGATTGTTCCTTGTTGACTATATGAGTTATATGGATATATCGATGAGTTATAGAATTTATAGATGACATAAAGATGATAAGGGTCAATTTCGAAGTGATTCAAAAGATGATTATGCTATATGAGAAGAGAGTAAAGAATATTGTGGTTATTTTTTGATAGACTTGTGTCCCTCTACTTGATATTGTATGAATGATATGATAATACGAGGATGTATTGACTAGGCGCTCGTGACCTTGGTTATGTATGAATGAATGATTGTGAGACCTTAAATGATGCTAAGAAAGGTCATGTAAATTAACCTTAACTCTAGTGTAAGTTATGTTATTGAAACTTGAAGTCGAAAAAGGGGGGGGGAGGGTCTTAGAGTATATTCATGTAAAGGAGTATGGACCTTAGGTTGATGATATAACGATATCGATCATCCTTAGGGAAGTCATGATGAGCTATGTATGTCGTCATTGTAAGGTAGCCCTAGTGGACATCTTTGAAAGGGTAAATATGATTGCATTATGAACTAGATATGGAACCCCTTTGTATGAACCTTTAATGTTAATTACTCTATGAGAATGAAGGTTAGCACCGAGTGATTATGTTATAGGAAGTAGCTCTACTTGAAAAGGAGACTAGATTAAAATGTAGGTCTAATTGAGAATGAGACTAGAGTGCATATAATCCCTTCATACTCCTTAACCATGTGCCTATATGGGATGTGTCCTAGTTCTATCCTTGGAAAGTAGAACACCCTCATCGGAGTAGGTTAGAACTTCGGATTCCATTCTTAACTATCATGGTCTTTGTCATTTATTGCCTATTCTCATAATATGTGATACCTACTAGCATTAGAGAAGTTCTATGAAGTTTAGATTGTGGTATGGGACGCTCTCTATACATTGCACAATAGGCTTTAAAGGTATTTGTTATAGTCCTTAGGTCTTCTCCAAGACCATTAATTGAATGTCTTTATGTGATGAATGAGTCTTAAATGAACTAATTAATGTAATGGATTAAATTAATAAAGCATGTTAAATGAATAAATACTTATATAGAGTAGTTAAGGGTTGTTTAGTTAAGGTGTGAAGGGGACATAGGAATGGTCACTTCGTGTATTACCTAGATAAGTCTTAAGAATGACTCTAGTTAGGGAAGATGGTTGATAATTTGAACATGATCTTAGACTTAGGTAGTCTTAAGGATTATATAGGTAATATTGAAGAGATTAATCATGGAAGTTATCTTCTCGATTTACCTAAGTCTTTTGATAGCCTTTGGGTGGAGAATGTCATATCATATATATGTTGATGTATTAAGTGAAATTGATTCTATCTTAGGTAGTCTAGAGGATCTTTTAAGTGTGTGTGAAGGAATTGTATGGGAGGTCGCTTCACAACTCACTTAAGTGAGAATTAGAATCACTTTTGGTCATGTTCATGTGTATGATGTATCGTAAGTGTGTATCTCATTATAGGTGGTGTTAAAAATCATTTAGGTGTGCCTATAGAGGTTGTATATGCATTCTCTCTTTGTCGTACTTAAGTGAGTCTTAGGATAACTTTTAGTGAGGGGATTACATGCTAGAAGGTGTCTAAAGTGAAGTTAAGGAACTTCATTTTAGTAAAGAAGTAGTTCAGTGTAATGTGTTCTTTTAAAATGTATTAAATTGCTTAAATGTTTAGTCTATGTGTTTCCTAAGTGTCAAAGTTATTCTATGATGTGGATATGATTTGTAATGGAAAAAGCTGCATATTTCCAATAATAAATGCCGTTTCAGGATGTAGGCATTTATGCCATACTTAATACATGGTGGTGTACTAATTACATGCTTTTATCTATCTCTAAGTGATTCATAGGTGAGGTGCTTTTGGAGAGCAATCTTGGATTAGAAGATCGTTCAGAGGAAAGTTGAGTATTCCTCATTTGACTTGATGGCATAGAGGTCTCTATATTTTTGTTTTATCGAAGTATTGTAATAGGACTTAGTAGCGTAGTACTATATTAGTATTGTGTATGGGCAGTATCCCAAAGTATTTCTTGTGCCTAAGATTTGATGAAACGAGACTTAATATTTCCTATGAGTTTTACATGAAAGAGTTTTTAAAGACTTATAGAATGTTTATCAAAAGTAGTAATTCCGCACTACTTTTCATATCTTTATATGCGATGAACGATATGGAAGAGTTTGTACAAGACCTTTGAGAGGTCAAGTATATGGGTTGCACTCTAATAGTGCCATACCTTCTAGAGTGTGGTCTCGAGTTAATTCAAAATTTATCTAGGGATGTAATATTTTTGGAAGATCCTTTTCAAAATTATTTTTTTCAGGTTCTGTAATAAAGTTAACATTTATTGGGATAACATTTCCGTTGAACAACAATCCAAAGAGGAATCTAATTCACTTTTTCATTCCTCTTATCAATTCCTCCCGCCAATAACTACGTTGCCCACGGTCACTCAACACCTGCAAGCTATATCCTCTGCTCCAAATGGTGTCTCTACATAATCAGGTAATAATTCTCTTGTCTCAACCAGCCAGCCACCAAAAAACACCCAATGACTACTAGATCACAAACTCATAGCCTTAAACCTCGTCAGTTTCTCACAACCTCTACATTGCCTCTAAAATTCCCATAACTTATAAGCAAGCCAAGCTAATTCGCCAATGGAATTCAACAATGCAAGTCAAACTTGATGCTCTTGTTCGCAACCATTCTTGTGATTTGGTTCCATGTGACTCTTCCTAAAACGTGGTGGATTGTAAGTGGTTATTCCAAGTTAAACATAAACTTGACAGTTCTATTGATAGGTACAACGTTCGTTTGGTCACCAAGGGATTTACACAGCGCCGGACTTGATTATCATTCCACTTTAAGTCCAATAGTCAAGCCTATTATTGTATGTCTCGTCATAACTATCGCCACTCAACTTGATTGTCATGTCCATCAGCAGGATGTTAACAATGCCTTCTTGCAGATTTGTCTTACTGAAGAAGTTTACATGTGACACCCACCGAGATTTTAAAACTCCGACAATCCTACCCATGTATGTCGTCTTCAGAAGGCAATTTATGGCCTCAAACAGGCTCATCGTGCTTGGTACACCAAATTCAAATAATATCTCCTTACGTTGGGTTTTGTTAAGTCGAATTCTAATTCCTCACTCTTCTTTATTCATAAAGCTGGGCTCACTGTGTATATTTTAGTTTATGTGGATGATATATTAGTGACTGGTAATCACCAATGAGGTGTTCATTTTATCTTTTAGGATCTTTCTCCGTGTTTTTCACTGAAGGACATAGGACCTCTTCATTACTTTCTTGGTATTGAGGTGATACTTTCTTCTACCGATCTTATACTCTCTCAGGAGAAGTACATTATGGATCTCCTACATGAGGTAGCTATGGATAACTTCAAAGTTGTTTCTACACCTACGACATCTACTGTAGTTTTTGATCCATCGCCTGATGATCATCTAGTTGATGGTTCCTTATATCGGCGCATAATTGGCATGCTTCATTACCTTTCATTCACACGTTCGGACATAGATTTTTCTGTCAGCAAGTGGTACCAAGCTATGCATCAACAATTTAGGTCTCATTGGGTTGCTCTTAAATGACTTTTGCGCTATATCTGTTCAAGTACCTCTTTTGGTGTGCTCATTGCCAATGAAACTAATCGTAGGTTGCTCACGTACTCTGACTCAGACTGGGCATGGGATCATTATTATCACACATTAAAAATTGGATATGTTATATATCTTTGTATTTCCCCTATTTCATGGTCTTAAAAGAATGTTCAATTTCTCGTTATTCTACAGAGGAAAAATATGGGGCATTTGCTTCTACTGTTTCTAAACCCAATTGGCTCACCCATCTTGTATTTGCTGCTACTGTTTCTAAACCTAATTGGCTCACCCATCTTGTTCAAGACCTTCAGTTTCCTCTGAATGCTGCTCCCTAAGTTCTTTGTGACAATATCAGCACCACTTATATTTATGCGAATCCTATTTCCATAGACGCATGAAGTATATGGTCATTGACTTCCATTTTGTCCGTGAGCAGGTTGAGCGCAAGAAACTTGAAGTTTTCCTCTTCCGCGTGCACTTTTTGGTAACCATTTCTCCATGTTGGGCGTAGTAAAACTCGATGCCAACTTGAGGGGGTGTAATTATTGTTGACACCCAAATTTTTACCCTTCTCGACAATAATTAATTTTTGAGATTCTTATTTCCTAACGAGTTGAAGTAATTGACTTTATAAAATTCAAAAATGTTTTTCAAATCAATTTGAAATAATGTAAGTCGATTTCTATAGTTTTCTTTTTAGTAATATAATTTTGTTTACTTGTCTTTGTGTGTGTGTGTGTGTGTGTGTGTGTATTTAGTTCATTTTGTCAAAAATACTCAAAAATTGTCTCAAAGGATTTTAGTTTTACTTAACGCTTCATTAAATTGATTTTTGTCAAAAATAGTATCTCATATTTCGATTCTTTAGTTTATAATTGAGTTAGCTATTTTATCTTGTTAAAATTAAGAAGATCGTCGATTTCTTTTTAGTTAATTCATCTTATTTGATTATTAGCTTAATTTGTTAATTAAATTCATTTGGATGAATTGGTTTTCCTTTTAAGCCCCCAAAGAGATTTTGGTGTTGGACTCCCTCAGCAAGTTTCCATCCCACTCAAATAACCTAACTCCCAGCCCAATTCTCCTAATTCACGACCCCACCCATCCTTTTCTTCCCCCAAAGAGGTTAAAAATCAAGGAGCGTCTAAAAAGCATGAAAACTTCGATCTTACGCGTACACAGTCCCTTCCTCACTGAAATACCCAGCATACAAATACCCAAATGCGTGCAATAGCAACAATTCACATTTCGAATGGTGCGAGTTCAAAGAAGAAACGACAACATTTCCCTATGCGTGTGAACGACACCAAATGAACCTCAACGTATCTTTCCCTCAATCTCTGCGTTGTACGTCTTTTCGCTAGCTATGGCCTCCTGCAAGATCATCCTTGCAACCTCTTATTTATCCTTGTGGCCGAGGGATGGTGACACGTAGCGTACAAGGATGATTGGGATGATCCTGACCTTCCGCGTCATTGTCGGACCCGGATATTACGGAATTTGGAGCTTGAATATTGTACAAACCCAGCTGCCCTTCCTTTGTGAGAATTTAAAAAAAAATTAAAACAGGGGCTGACGATTTTGTCCACATTCCCCTTACCATAATTCTTGGCTTATATATAGTTTCTTTTTATTCAAAAAATATGGATCAAAATCATCCTCCACCTTACCAAATTCCATCTCCCTACCAGGATGTTGCTACCAACTACGCTAACGTGCAGTCGACCTACCGAGCACCCCCTCCTTTTTATCAAGTCCAAACTCCACTATACCAAAATTCCCCTCCGAATTACCGATCTCCATCACCAAACTACAAAACAAATCCATATCCTAGAAGCCAAGCTTCCCATCCAAATACCAGAAGTTATCAACAGGTGCCTCCTCCTCAACAAGGCATTTATGACCCTCCCCGACCCAGATTCAAGAAGAATTCCCCAAGGAACTTGATTGCGCTTGCTGAAAGCCGAACAAAGTTGTACGAGTGACTGGGTGCAGCCGGATACATCAACCTGTGGGGCCCAAACTCATGGATGTCAATTCAAAATTCTACAGACACGATCAGAGATGTGCTTATCATTCCAACAGTGTTGGGCATGATACTGAGGATTGTATCAACCTCATGCACAAAATTCAGGATTTGATTGACCAAGAGGTAGTCTCTCTCCAACCAGCAAAACCAAATGTCAACACCAACCCATTGCTGAATCATGGGGGTGAAAATGTCAATATGATCAAGATAGACCATGAATGGTGTGGAACAAAAATGATTACTCACATCGTTCACGATGATTTGGAAAAGGTTGTAGCTTCTTTGAGAATCAAAGAGAAGAAAGAGTTCTTTATTTTGACACCCACAAAGGATGTTGCTTTGGTGCATCAAAAACTCTTATCAAGCCTAAGTTCGTTATTGAAACTGTTGCAGCTCAAGGCAAGACAAGGTCTGAAAGATGTTACACTCCTAACAAGCTTGCTCTCGGAGGTCAAAAGAAGGATTAGGCTAAAAGGCAAATAAGAGAAGGAGAAGCCGAAAGATTATTCTATCGGCAAGCATTTGGAGAAGACTCCAACCTAGATCTTTGTATGGGCCCTGCTGATGAGTTCTCAATCGCACAGGAAGGCCATAATTAAGGCTCTCGATGATACGTATGTGCCCATAGTCACAAGCAGCGAAAACGTGTCCGCTATGATTCACCAGGTTATTTGAAGGCACTGAATCAACTTCTGTGATGATGAGCTGCCTTTTGAAGGGAGGTCACACAACAAGGCGTTCTACATCATTGTGGTATGCCGCAAAAAGGTTGTCAACCGCGTCTTAGTAGATGATGGATCTGGTCTAAATATCTTCCCGTTGTTAACGTTGAGGCAGCTAAGGTTGGACCTTGGGAAGCTGGAACAAAACCAAGTCAGCGTAAGAGCCTTTGATGGGGTCCAGAGAGATACGTTGGGAGCAGTGAATTTGATCATCTAAATGGGTCCGGCAAAATTCAGTGGGCAATTTCAAGTATTGGATATCGATATGAGCTATAACCTTTTTCTGGGAAGGCCCTTCATCCATATGGATGGAGTTGTCCCTTCTACTCTACATCAGATGATAAAGCTCGTTTGGAAAGAACGAAGAGCTGGTTATTCATGGCGAAGGGAGTCACTCTAGCAGACAAGTACCGATCATTAATGAGATATCGCGAGGTACAAATTTCTACATGGTGGAGCTGGTGAATGCCACTGATGAAGACTTGGCCCCACAGACTCCCATGCCTGCCGTGAACAAGACGATAGCCACTGTGATGCTGTTGAATGGTTTTGAACCAGGTTTCAGATTGGGAAGAGATTCCCAAGGAATTATTGAGCCTATTTTGGTCCTCGTCAAGGGAGCCAGATATGGTTTGGGGTACATCTCCACAGATTATGACATGAAGACGAAGAAGAGAAATGATCAATCATTGGATAAGCCGATCCCACATTTGTATCAATCCTTCCCAGTCCGTGAGTATGCCGAGCATGAAGACCTTGGGAAAGGAATTTGTGACCTCTTCGAGGAGATCGATGTTGTTATTGAGGAAGAGTTAAATCTAGCTGGTATCCGCGATGCTGAGCCAGGAGAAATTCTCAAGAACTGGACCTCCATGCCCATCCTGATCCCCCGAACTCCTCGGTAGAAAGGAATCATTTCATGCACATAAAATTGGTGGTAGTACGGAAGGGGCCCGAGACCCACCATTTTACATTTTCTTAACTATTTGAATTTTCAAATTTTCATCGTGATGTTCAAATAAGGAAACATGGCCCTATTCCATAGCCAAAGTTTTTATTGTCTTCAAATTTGAATGAAAGCCCCTTCTGTTTTTAAACTTTATTTATTTATTCATATGTTATACTATACTTCCCTAACTTAGTCATTATTTTTCTACAAATCTTTTATCAAAAGCATGAACCCAACAATTTAGATTGACCTTATTGCGGTCATATCCAAAGAATTTCCTCTTTCGTTGCTTAGTTTTCTTGTTCATTTTGTTGTTTTTACTACTTATGACAACCCCACCCCACCCCATATTTGACAATTTCGTGTCACCCCCTTGATTTATAATATTTTTAATCATTAATTTCTTTATCTACGACAAAATAGAATGAAATTCTAATTAGCTACTCATTTTCAATACCACTCCCTTGGGACACGACCCCAACTTTCAGTTGGGTTACTATACTATCGACGATCGTAGACACTTGAATCAGAAGTACTTTCATTGGTCAGGATAAGCATTAATACTCAATGATATTCCAAATATGAAAGGAAGACTTAAATGGGCTCGCCAACTGAGGTTCAAAAAATTGAAGCCTAGAGTAAGAGAAAGGCGACTTGGAGAGAAACGAAAATGCACCCATTCTGATCGATGAGCAAGACTAACGTCATCCAATGAGTAGCTATTGAGTTTTAGGCCAAATTTTGGAAAATTATAAATAACTTAAAGAAGAGAGAAAGAAGGATTTCACATAAGAAAAACTGGAAAGACTTGACAAAAATTTTGACTATTGTACAGAGAGAAACACTTTACCTTGTGAAGAACACTTCCTAGTTTTGGGGATTATTCAACTTTGTTCTTTAAACTGATAAATTGAAGTTTAATCCAAAATGTTTTTTATTGTAATTGATTAATCTCTTGTTACACATGGTTACTTTCGTGAAAGGTATAATTTCTTTTCTATTTGTGCTAGATGGCTAAAACCCCAAGATCTAGCGGTGCATTATGGGGTTGGGTGTTCATTTGATGTAGTGGTATTATTTTTTGCTATGTTTTGTTGCTGTTCATACATGAATTTGGCTAATTAGCATAGGGTTTATTTATGGATTAATATTGCAAAACTAATTTCTACTTCTAATCTGTTATCGATGCTGGAAAGAGATTAGTTGGAGTGGATAGTTTGTCTAATACTAGAAATTTAGGGTTGATGTATGTAACTTGCTTGAAAATAGAGGTTATGGGTTTGATCTATTTGCCCTATTTTTGCATCAAAAGAGAGAATAGAGTAAGAAATTGTGTTGTGTAGTATACCATGTAGATGAGACCAAAAAAAGATTTTATGCAAGTATTCTATGAGATCGAAAGAACATTAGTGTCATAGAAGATGACCCAAGCTATTCATTCATGTTCATACTATAGAGCAACAGAATTACCCCTATGTGACATTGATTTCCATTCCCCGCACCCCTATAATGCTTGTTATTTCTTGAAATTTCCAAAATTTCAGTTTAAGTGTGATGATTGATAACCAAATGCTTTTATGAAATTGGTGGAATCATCCACCCCATTGTTTTTACTACTACAAATGAATGAATTTACCATTCAAATTTCTTGTTAGAATTTTCTACGTTATACCATCCTCTATGGGATTCGACTCGGCTCTTAGTTGGTTTTTTTAATGGCAATGATTGATATCTCTTTGAATTAATTTTGAAGAGTACATTTGAGTTTTATCGGGATTAACAAAGCAAAATAATATATAACTATTCTTATATATTAGGGCAAAGTATTAATGAGGCTAATATGCCTAAAATAAAATGTAAGTATCGCAAACTCGGTTGTGTTGGAAAGAAGACTCAAAGACCTTTGATTTGATACATCACGGGCCACCTATCTCTTTATGTGCTTAAATTTATGGTTCTTTGAAGTAGAACCAAAACTAAAAACTTATGTTTAAATTGTTTGGCTTTTCGAAGTATGAGATGTTACAAAGACATGTAAGAAATTAGTTCAACTTAGTGTGTTCTTTATTTACTGCATTTACCATGTTAAAACAGTGTTAGAAAGTGGCCTGAAATTACGAACTTTAGGAGTAAGTTAAGGAGTTTGTTTGGTTTAGTAAAAACAATATAAGTTAGGAGTTATATTGTAAGTATGAGTCAGCAAATACAGAGTTAATACACACTATGTTTTCTTTTGTAATTCAGAAACTATATTTTGTATTAAGAAGAGTTTTCGATTGTTTACTTCTCTTTCCTTCTTTACTTTTTTGGGCTCTTTTTTTTGTATCAAGAGCCAGGTTGAAGGAGGAACTTTTTTCGTTTCAGTCTTCTTATTTATCAGTTTATCCTGTTGGAGAAGTTTGAAAGTGTGAAGGGAAAGATTTTGTTGTTTGTAGCAATGGAAGCATCAAATGGAGGAAATACTCAATATGGAATTGAAAAACCTGTAGGAACTAACTACATGTATTGGAGAATGTGTATGGAATTAGGAGAATGTGTATGGAATCACACCTTCAAGGTCGGGATCTATGAATTTGATTGTAGGAACTGGTTCAATAATCCTAGTTGATACTATGAGAATACTGAATCACAACGGAAATGGAAGATCAAGTGTGGGAAACTCTCTTCACTTTGAGGAATTCTATTAGAAAGGATTTTCTTGATCATGTGTGTGATGTTAACTCTCCAGAAGAAGTTTTGGACACGCTCAAAAGTCTCTTTACTAAGAAAAATACAGCAACGCTATAACTTTTGGAGAATGAGTTGGCAATGATTCAAAAGGGAGGTATGTCAATGTCATATTACTTTTTATGAGTTAACAATAATTTTATTGAAATTTTTTAGATTTATCCAAAAGAGAACATTAGAAAGTAACTCCTACGACACTATTTTATTCGTCAATTGGAAAAGGAATACGGTCCTTTTATAACTTTCGTTCAAGGATGGCCGCAACAACCATGTATTGAAGAGTTGGATAGTTAACATGATTCTAATCAATAAAAACTTAGCTAAACACAAGGCTTAAGAACCTTGAATATGATAATGTTCTATTTTCTCAGGAAAGTCAAAACAGAAGAATCACAACTTGGAAAAAAAACTTAAGAGGAAGGAGGAACACGACAGAAAAAAGGTGGAAATCCACCCAACAACAACAAAAAGTGCTATGCTTGGAAAAATTGGGCACATCAAACAAACTTGGGAGTAAAACTTTTTAAAGTCAATGTCACGTGTACCAATGAAGAAGATGAACAAATGAAACAGGAGCAACATTTTAGCATCAAAGTTGTTAAACAAAAGTTACTACAAGATTTTGTCAATTATGCCAACAATAATAAGAGAGAAGAGTGGATTGGTTATTTAGGGTGCTCATATTATGTAGCTGAGATGATTCTCTTTTGTTAGAGATGTCAGATCATCATGGAGATCAAGTCATTATCACAACTGATAACTCGACATAGCTAGTAGCAAAAGAAGGTGTTGTAAAGAATGAGGTTGCTGATGATAAATACAAAAGTATCAAATTGCAGTATGTTTATCATGTTCTAGGTTTTATGAAGAATCTAGTTTTAGTTCCTCAAATTACTGATTCTGAAAACTATGTTTTGTGTAGTCCTAACGATGTGAAGATTCTTGTAAATGTAAAAGAAGTATCTGATGATGTAATTTTTACATGCAAAAAAAAAAGATCTTTGTTTATTATGTCAGCAAGTGAAGCTTATGTGAAGAAAATAACCCAAACTGATAATGTCGCAATTTGTCATGATGGGTTAGGTCATGTAGGCTATCAAATATTTCAACAAATATCTTCTTAAAAATTTGTAGATGGACTTCCAACTTTGAAGATTGTATGTGAAGATGTGATTTGTCAAGGTTTCCAATATGGAAAATAACATTCATCGTCTTCCCTTCCAAAGGTCATCAAATCAGAGAAACCGAGATGTTTGAATTGGTTCATATTGATTTGATGGGACCAACATGAAAACTAAGTTATAGAGGGCATTGCTATGTTATGGTTTTGGTGGATGATCACTCAAGGTTCACTTGGGTAAAAATTTTGAAAGAAAAGTGTGAAACATTATCCAGTTTATGGAGTTCAAAGATGTTGTTTCGAATGAGTTAGAGAAGAAGATAAAATTTCTTCGTAGATATATTGGCGGAGAATATATGTCAGATGACTTCTTCCAATACTGTCAGGATAATGGAATTGTTCTTCAAATGACATGTGTAGATACATCTCAACAGAATGGAGTTGCAGAAAGAAAGCTTGCCTATCTTACTTCAGTTTGTCTTTCATGGTTACATAACAAGATTCTTCCTGAAGATATTTGGGTGGAAGCTATTCAATGTGGATGCCATGTGATAAATAGGTTGCCGCCTTATCCAGGAACAAAAGAATCCCCTTTCGAAATTCTATATGGTTAGAAGCCAAATGTGAATTGTTTTCGAGTTTTGGTTTTGTGTGTTATTTTCATGTTCCCAGAACTAATAGAACCAAACTTGATCTGAAACCAAAAAAATGTGTAATTTTTTTCTATAATTCTTATAAGAAGGGTTGGAGATGCATGGATCTAAAGACAAATAAGTTTACCATTTCTAGGGACGTGGTATTTCATGAAGTGTCATCCTTATTTTCTGCTCAAAGGGTTGTAGTTCTTGGAGATGATCAAGATAATTTAGACCTATTATTTCCTGAAGTAAATGGGCCAGCACCTAGTAAAGAAGAGGTAGAAAGTCTATCTCCAAGTCAGAATATTTTTGGGCTAGAAGATGGTGAACATCAAGCAAAGAGAAGATTAGTAAGGGAGAAAGGCAGCCAGACTACCTCAAAGATTATGAGGTAAAACTTGAAAATTATTTTGTGCCCTTGTTACACCCCCTATTCTACGTGTACTTGTTCTATTTATACAACGCTAATCAGTTGTCTTGTGCTAGATTTATGAACTCAGTTCCCATAGGACTAGTAAAATAGAAAAGGTTTAAAGTAAACTGCCATAGATTTTGATGCGACACGATTAAGTTGATGTCGATAAAGTATATAAACTTGAAATCATATGGTGGTATTTGAGTCTAGAATTGAAAATTGAAATATTTTATAAAAGATGTAAGTTAAGTCAAAGGTATTAGGTCTAAAAATGTAATAAAATATTGAGGGGTTTGCTTGACTTCACTAAGCTAGTAGGTGACAAGTAGGTGCATCACCTATTTTTAACTTATTGACCAGTCAAAGGACCAAGTAGGTGCATCACCTACTAAAACTCTTTTGACCATGTTATTGGGCCAAGTACACAACCTTTATCTAGCCCAAGTTGAATAGAAATATAAAGGAGAAATGGACAACGAAGGCCCAAACTTACCAAGCCCACAAGAAATAATTTGAATGGAAAAGTAGGTGAATCACTTATATAAATGTTTGGCCTATGTTAAAGTCATGTGTTGTCTGCAAATGAAGTACAAGAAAGATAGTAAAATAGAACTTATTAAGGAAAAAACAAAATCTGATACAACTATCTCATTTTCCTCTTATCAAAATTTTATACTCTCAAGTTCATATATTTCTCTCTCTCAAGAGGAAGCATCCACCTAATTTTCCCACTAGGGTTCTAACTATTTTTCACCTTGTTTCTTCCAAAGCAGTCACAAGACCACCTTCTCTCCTCCATTGTTTCAAGTATATAGATAGTTCTTCAAGGGAGTGAGCTAGAGATAGTTGTATGAGTTGGAATCCAAGGTTTTTCCACTCTATTCAAAAGATTAAGAGAAGGTTAAAAAATTTAAATTGAAGGAGAATAAAATATTTAGATTGCGAAGGTAAGGGTGCTGCCACAACCTTTAATTAGTAGTTCAATTAAGAATTCGAGAGTTACTTGCATATTGTAAATCGTGGGATGGTGATTAAAACCATAAATTCAAGTCTTTTGATTATTTTTGAGTGTTGAAGATTGTTATTGTATTGATTTGTGTATGGGAGGTCATGGATGTACTTAGAGATTGATTGTGGAATGTTATAGGGGCTGATTTATAAGCTATGGTGATACACCGTTAAATTAAAATTTTGGTAAACTCAGTGCCCTTTCCATGGGAAGTTTGTTTCATGTAAATTATTATAACGGACATAAATTGTGAAAGAAAACAATCAATTAGAAAGAATATGGGGTTGCTACTATTTTGATGTGTTGAAATATCCCGAGTTGGTTGGTAAGATGTTGATATTATAGCCTTAATGATTGGTTGTTGTAGATGAAGACAATGACATTAAAATACAGGTTGACACTTCGTAAGCTAAACGAATTGGGAATTGAAGAATGTAAGGCTAATCGATTTAATATTTCTTTGGCATGAATTCAAAACTTGCATTACAAAAAGTAAGATTCTAAGTGCCCTTGGTAGTGACTGTTCGTAGTTACAGTTCCTACTCCATAGAGCATTAATGTGAGCACTCTAATATGAATTTGTTAGTAAATGTATGTGTTTACTTTAGCAAGTGTTAACATGAAAGGTTTATAAAATGTTCACGACAAATACCATGGCACATATTTCCCTTATATAAAACAAAGTGCTCCTAGATTACACATGGTCAGATGTTGACTAGCAACCTATATGTTGATTACGATATACGAAATTACCCAGTGCTTCAGTTGGTAGTCTCATATAGGTCATCTAAGTCAAATGTGTTTATATGAAGTTTTTATAATTAAATATATTTTCATAGTATTATTTTACCTTCTTATAATAAGTGACTCGTAAAACATGTATTCATATAGCACTTGTCCGCCTCACCTAGGGTTGGGGTGTGAAAAAAGTAATATGAGAGTAGTTTGTCCTAGGGAGTCTACAAAGTCGTGTCTACTAGAGCCTTACTTATGAATGTGTTGCGCGTCACATTTATTATTAGGGGACTGCTTGGACATTTAGGAAATGTTACCTTCCTTCATAATTTAGATCGTGCAGTAGAGAGAAGTTAAGAAGTAAATTTCCACTTGCGACTGATCATGCTATTGATATTATGCTTATGATGGTTAAGGTTAAAAGTTGCTAAAATGTCAAAAGATTTCAAAATTTATACTACATTGAGCTCTTTTTTCAACCGTCCCACTCCACAAGTTATATAAAGGTTTTTATGTTATATGAATTTTATGTTGCCATTGTACATTTGTTCAGTTTGGTTTCAAGTGAGAAAGAATAGTATGGTTATCCATATGCTTAAAAATGATGGGCTACCGGAGTTCCATTATGAGTTGTAGCATTTCTAACCACATGTCTCTTAGGAGGATGTATCCAACTTTGATTCTAATTTCTCCATAGTGATAAGATATCTTCCTATAGAGTACACTTCCTCTAGTCTGTGATTACATTCAATTTTTAGCATTACACATGTACGACCAAAACGGGTCGAGAGTGCACCACACTTACCTACTGATGTGAGCGAACCAACCAAATCTAAACCCCAACATTCTACCATAATAAACAGAAAAAATAATGCGGAAGATTTAAAAACTCATTACGACATCAAATTAAATAAATTCTAAAATTAATACTTATCACCCCAAAATCTGGGGAAGTCATCACCAAAAGAACAAATCTATCTCAAAATTACTAAATCTAAGAAGCGAAACTAAGTGAAAATCTAGTCCATGCCGGGGAACTTCAACGCATCAAGACATGAAGAAGATGATCCAGTCGCATTAGACTCAAATTGAGATCCGACGTGATGAAACTGGATAAGAGTTGCGGTTGAGGTAAGACGATGGTACGGTTTGCACTCCACAAATAACAAGAAAAAAACGTGTCAGTAGGGGTAGTACAAAAACGGGAGTACTGAGTAGGTATCTCGGCCAACTCAAAAAATAGAAACGCAATATATTTTCAGATAATATCATTAAAATACAACTAAGATTCTTAAACAGGTGATAGCAACAAGATAAAAATCATTTAGAACAAAAACAACCACCTCCATGACGACTCAAAAGCCTCCTACCATACTCTTTTGGGAAACCTGTTCTTTGGATTGAGTATATTAACCTATTTCAAGATTCATTATCTTTATCCTCTCGTACTCCGATCCACTACTACTATCTAGTTGCCGGAACCGTGGACAACAGATCCAACATACTATCCTGGTGATGGAACGTGATACAGATCCATCTACATCCTCCGGTGCCAGAATGAAAAAACGATCCATAACTATCCTAGGTGCGGAACGTGACACTCCGATCCGACAGTATTTCTGGTGCCAGAACGTGACACCCGATCCTCTATTACTCTCATGGGGTCGGAAGTGACACGATCCTCGTACTATACTGGTGTCGGACGTGACACCCGATCCTCTCATCTCTTAATTTAGTTCATCAAGCCGTCTGTTTACCAAGGCATCAGCATTAACAAATAAGTAAAATTAGGATTTTAAGATCAACAGCCTCAATCATGCTTATTTCATCACACCTTATATATATAAACACATCATGCAATACACACAATAAGCATATAGAAAGAGGTTTACAATACTAACCCAATGCATATCATTCGCTATTGAAGAGTTTACTATGAAATAGCATCAACCATAACCTACCCCACCGAGATCGCGATCAAACAAGTTATCTTCTGCCAAAACCTTTGCTTTCTTCTGCGTTCTTCTCTTCTCTCGTTCGTTTTCCCTCTCTCCTGGGTTCTTTCTATTTTCATTTAAAAAATCCTTTTCTTTAACCCTAATATCATATACGAAGTATAAAAGATGGTGGTAAAAGTAAACACACTATGGATTCCAAGGTTGTCTCCTTTAACCCCGTAATGAGTAAATTATTAAAATTAAACACTAAACTTTATAAGTATAAGAAGGAATAGTCCAAAAGGCCTCTTAAAATATTTAACAGACAATCCGACACACAGTCAGGAGGTACGCAGCCTGTGACGGCCCGTCGTGCTGCGACGGTCCGTCCTAATGCTGCCGTCAAAAGGTTCAGAGACCCAATTCATAGACCGCTAAAAGCTTTTCGTGAATGATTTCACCTTCTCTAATGAACCCTCAAAAGGCGCTACCCCAAGTTCTAACCTCAATGCAATCAAACCAACCAAGGGAGACTACATTCTCCATCAAGGCTTTCGACGGGGCCGTATCAATATTGATGATAGCATTATTGTATGAGACACTCTGCTAAGGGTAAGAAGTTATCCCATGACCACAAATTCTTCTATCAAGACATGCACGAAGGCATATCTTCCAATACTTGAATCGTTTGGTTCGCTAAGATGACCATCGTCTGAGGGTGAAATGCAGTTAATACGGTCCAAACATAGTACCTAATTCGAATGCAATGTTCTCCAAAAAATAGAAGTAAACTGCGTACCTCTATTGATAGATGGAAAGGGGAAAGAAAGAAATCCCATTACGAGACAATTATGCCTTCTCAAATAACTTCTCTACCCCACCTCCCTCTCGCTCGCCCAATCTGAGATATAAAGGTTTTGCTAACTTTCTGCGGTGTAAAGTCACCTGACCGGAATGAAGTGAGAGACTTAGTTCATTGTCAACAATTACCAAATAGAATCAAACTTGCCCAATGTCTTGAAGATACCACGAAAGTCCATTGCAATTCTCTCCCACTTCCATTCAGGAATGGGCATTCTCTGAAGTGTTACTCGGGGGTCCTCTGAGTTCATAGTTTACTTGCTGACAATTTGGACATTTGGCAACAAAATCAAACAATGCTGCGATTCATTCTAACTCCACAAAAGTGTTGCTTTAGGTCACTGGTACATTTGGTTGCACCAGAATGTATAGAATATCCGGAAACTTTTTATTTTGAGGCCTCTGAAGATAGTGGGGATAAAATCATCAACAAGGGGCACAATACCTCCTTATTTTCAAAACACCTTCCTAATCCATTATCGCATTCTTAGCCTCTCCTCGTTAACACCAGTATCCCGAATTCGGTTAGTTTCTCATCATCAAACGTTTTCCCTTGATCTGTCAAGAAAAGAAGATCCGACTCCACACTGGCCAAAAATCCTTCCCTTCTCATTACTTCTAACATCATAAAGTCATTAGCAGAGTATGAACCTCTCTAGCCACATGGGCGTCTAGAAACTGTAAGTGGGCTAAAACTACCCATGCTCCCTGCTTTTTACTTAGGCGGCTGCCACAACATATCACCTTTCCTGGGTGATACACAAGATTTAACATCATAATCCTTCAGTAGTTCCATCATCTCCTCTGTTCAAATTCAAATCCTTCTGAGTAAAGAAATACTGTAAACTACGATGTCCGTATAGACTTAACACTACCCCATATAGATAGTGTCTCAATTGCTTTAATGCAACACGCCTGCAGCCAATTATAACAAATGAGGTCGGTAGTTACGTTCATGCACCTTTAATTGCCTCGAAGCATAGCAATTACATTCTTTCTTTGCATAGCACTTACCCAAACAAGAAATAGGATGCCACAATAAACAATGAAGTTTTACCCATCTACTGGTAAGGTAGGATAGGTGCAGTAGTCAGCAAGGTCTTGAATTTCTGGAAAGTTTCCTCATATTCATCGGCATACCAAATGGGAACATTCTGACTTAGGTCAAGTCGTCAATTGGGAATCAATAGACGAGAACCTTGACAAATCGACGGTAGTAGCTGGCTAAACCAACAACGATCCTTACTTCTGCACATTAGTAGTCTTAACCAATTTCTAACGTTTAATTATTAGAAGGATCACCATCACTCCATCTGAAAACCCCCCCACCGGGGTGGCCCCAAGAAGGACACGAATCAGACAAAAAATCACACTTGGAGAAATTTGGAATAAAGCCTTTTCTCCCTTAATAATTCCAACACTATTCTCAAATGCTCCTCATGTTCACTCTTACTCTTGGAGTATATCAGTCATCATAAATAATACGATCACAAAGAGATCCAGATATGGCTTGAAAACCCGTTCATCAAGCTCATGAAAGCAGCAGGGGATTCATAATCCAAAATGACATTACTAAGAACTCATAATGCCATACCTGGTCCGAAAAGCAGTCTTGGGCACATCCGTTGCCGTATTTTCAATTGATGGATAACTAGATCTCAATCAATTTTTGAGAAGGCCAAGCACCTTGTAACTGATCACGAAACAAATCATAAAAGCGGGGAAGAGGGTACTGTTCTTAACAGTTACTTTGTTCAATTGCCGGAGTCTATGCACATCCGAAACTCCATCCTTCTTCGTCACAAATAACACTGGGAGAACCACAAGGGGATTGCACTGGTCTAATGAAACCTTTACTTAACAACTCTTGAAGTTGGACCTTGAACTCCCTTTAACGTGCTGGAGCCCATTCTACAAGGAGGGATGGAAATGGGGGCGAAGTACCGCGGCACCAGATCAATGCCAAAAGTCGATATCTCTATCTGTGGGCATACCAGGAAGGTCTGCAGGAACACGTCAGGAAACTCTACGGACTACCGGAACCAAACTCAATTGAAAGTACTTGGGTAGTATCATCCCGGAGGTGGCCAAGAAACTAAGCACCCTTTACTAACCATCGTTAGGACCGAAGAAAGGAGATGATACGACTGAGAGTGGACAGTAGGCCCGTCACCCTCCAACCACTAACGGATCTGCCGCCTTTGGCCCAACGTTACAGTTTTAGCATTACAATTCTAAATTGCCAAAATTGTGAAAGGCCAAGTCATACCAGAATTTAAAACATCGAAATCACCCTTTAAGTAATCATCTACATGAGTATTCACTCCCACGACAAGTTAAAGACAAGACCTATCCACTTTTCAACTATCACAGACTCACACCGGAGTAGAAAAACACGAATCGGCATGTCAAGCAATTTCAAATGTAATGTAAATTAAGACGGTAGCAATGAGGAAGATTACATATGAAAATCTGAGCCAGGAATTCAAATAGACAGAAGCAATGCAATCACAAACCCAAAATATTACCTGTGATACGCTTGATGTTCCGCTTTCAGACGCCTAGGGAAAGCGTAACAGGGGCCTATCACTGTCTTCCACATGGCCCCTACCATGTGTTGTTGTAGTTTTTAGCTCCAGTTTTCCCGTTTACCCCGGCGTGTGGTTACCCCATTACTCGGCCCACCACGCCCCCAGACATGACGGCCTCGTCCTGACCACTCTACCTACGAATATTTGAGTCTGTAACTCGTTTTGGAAAATACCTCTTGAGATGCCTGTCTCCCACATCCATAACACTTATGGATTCAAGCAAGGTCGATGTGAGAATGATGAGGTTGGGGATAACCTCCAAACTCACGGAGAGTGTTTGAGCCCGGTCTGCGGTGGACCCCCAATACAGTTTGCAGTGAAGGACTGAATAGGTCGGGCTGGATTAACCTCCGGAACCCTGCCCTCTGGAGCCTTAAGAACATTTAAACTAACCTCCATTACGAAACCTTTTAGATGTCGATTCATGTTGAAGTCATCTGGCTTCACTCCTCCACCTCATCACGAAGTCTACACACCTCTAGAGAGGATTTCGCTGTAGCCGCACCTGTAGGTGAAATCCGCAAATCTGACCTAAACCCCTTCACAAAAGGCGAATCGCTCTGGGTGAAACAAAGCTGTGGTGGCATATCATGGATAATGCAACGGAAACTTAGACTCATACGCACGTCACCGGACATCTTGCCTTGCTCTAGGTCTGAAATCATGTCTCCTCCTATTCTCAAGGTACGGGGGATATATTCTCAAAAATTAAGCTAGAGAAGGACGCCCATAGTCATAGTGGGCTTGTACGGGTCGAAGGCAACTTGTGAACGCCACCCATTTGCATTTCCTGGAAACTGATAGGTTACAAACTCAAGCAAAATCGTTCTTACTATGCCCATTTATGGTAGTAACTCAGCAATCAACTAGAAAATCACGCCACAAGGTCATCCTCAGATTCAGCACCCTTGAAGACTGGAGGTTTCAATTTCAAGAACTTATGAAAAGTTCATGCTGATCACTTGTCATTATAGGCCTGTAGTTCAAAAGAGGAAACGTGCCTATTCCAATGAGTACCATGCGGGGGAGCCTCAGCAGGCCTGTCGTACTTCCGGACCTGAGGTGCTGTGCAAAAAGAAACACTGAGGGGTGTCTGGACTTTTGCTCAGATAACCCGCTAAGATAAGCAAGAACCTGATTAATAAGCTATGAGGTAGGTTGGGGTGGTAATTACTCATTTGACTTGGCTCACTTTCCCCTTCCTCGCCCTCTCTTAATACTTTCAGTCGATGGAGGAGCCACCGCCTAGTACCAGATGGCACAGTGGCTTGACTCTATCACTAGAGGACGTCCTCCCACGACCTATACCACGGCCCCTTGCCACTGCTCCTCTTCCAGCTACAGCCCCAGTGGCTGGCTCAGACGTATCTGTCTTGAGCAGTGCTCCTGGTGGTTGGCACAGTTGTTGCTCTAGTTATAACATCTGGAAATAGAATGAAGTGGTCAGATACCAATTTGTATCACCTAGATACAATTGGATCCAAGAATAGCACGAAAGAAAGAAAAAGAATGGAAGTTTCCTAAAGTCTATAGTCTTCAAAGGAAAAGTAAAGGCGTCCCCCTACCGTCCTTAAGACCTACTAGACTAGTTCTTGTGTGATGAGACCAACGAACCTATGCTATGTACCAAGTTTGTCAACGACCCAAAAAGGGTCGCGAGTGGAACCCACACTTATCTTACTATGTGAGCGAACAACCTATCTCTAGAACCCCAACATTCTAACCATAATAAATAGAAAAAATTAATGCAGGAAGACTTAAAACTCCTTAACGACATCAATTAAATAACGTCTAAAATAATAATATCATCCCAAAAATCTGGAAGTCATCACCACAAGAACATCTATCTCAAATGACAATATAGAGTATCTAGAAGCGAAAATAAGTAAAAAGCTACTCTAGTCCATGGCAGAACGCCAAAGGCCATAAGACATGAGAAGATGATCTATCCAGTTAGAAGCAATAGCTACCCTTGAGATCCGACGTGAGAAGACTGGCTAGAGGTGCAGTTGAGTGAAGACGATGGTCGTTTGCTGCCATCCACAAATAACAAAGAAAGAAAAACCATTTACAAGTAGGGGTCAGTACAAAACACGGAGTACTGAGTATGTATCATCGCAACTCAAATAGAAAGCAAGATATTTCAAGAAATATCATAAAATCAACTAATATTCTTAAACAGGTGATAGCAAACAGATAACAAATCATTTATAACAAAAACCAAAACACATCCATTGCGGCACTCAAGCTCCCTACCATACTCTTTGGGAAAACATGTTCTTTGGAGAGTATATTAACATATTTCAAGATTCATTATCTTATCCCTCGCGTGTCGGTTACGTGACACTACGATTCACTAATACATCTAGTGCCGGAAAGTGACACCCGCTCCATATACTAATCCCTGGTGCGGAACGTGACACCGATTCATCCATTTCTACTATCCTTGTGCCGAAAACGTGACACCCAATCCATATACTATCCTGGTGCCGGAACGTGACACTCCGCTCCATATACTATCCTGGTGCCGGAAGTGACACCCGATCTCTATTACTATCCTGGTGTGGAACGTGACACCCGATCTATAAATTCATTACATTTAGTTCATCAAAGCAGTCTTTTATACCAAGGCATCATCATTAACAAAGTAAATTAGGATTAAGATTCCACGCCTCATATGCTAGTTGCATCAGAATTATAATATAAACACCTCATGCATAAATACAATTAAGCATAAGAAGGTTTACAATATACCCAATGCATAATCATTCTCTATTAAGAGTTTATAGGAACAATACATTAAACCATAAAATACCGCACGAAGAATCGCGATTTCAAACAAGCCGATCTACTAAAACCCTTTGCTTCTTCTTGCGTTCTTCTCTTTCTCTCGTGCGTTTCTCACTTCCTCTGTTTTCTATTTTTATTATTCAAAACTCTTTTTCTGTTACCCTATAATCATATAATTAAGTATAAAAGATGTAAAAGTAAACCCACTATTTATTCCAGGTTCTCTCCTTTAACCCCCCAGTAATAAAATATAACATTTAAAACATAACTTATAATTATAAGCAGGAAGGAATAGTCCAAAAACTCCCCTTAAACTATTTAACAGAATCCGACCCTAGTCCGGGTTAAGCAGCCTGGTGACGGCCAGTCGTGCCTGCGACGGGTCCGGTCCTGCTGCTTCCGTCACAAGGTTCAGAGAAGAGACTCCAATTCAGTAAAGAGTCTTTGTGACGGTCCGTCATGCCTGAGACAGTCCGTCCTACCACCCCGTCGTGACGTTCAGAGAGTCGCTCCCAGTACCCAAATTTTTAAATTCTAAGTGTTTTGAAACGGGACTCCCTCGATGGTCCGTCGTGCCCATGACGGTCCGTCGTGGGATCTGTCTACTCAGCCAGTTTTTCCAGAAATAAAATATGCTGCTCAAAACGACTAAACAGGTCGTTACACACATGTTCTCGAAATTGGTGTTGTTGAATCAGTTTTTTTTAGTCGGAAGAAGGCAGTGGAAGAATCTAATAAGTGGATGGTATCAGTTGAACATAGTGTTAGGGATACCCATAATTAGATGACAAGGCCCAAATTACACAATATGATCATCCCGAAGATGCTAATATTTGGATTTTATAAGGTATTGCCAAAACTACCAGAATAAGGACTAAGTAAACATTTGTTTCTTTTCATGAGTACAAAACTTAGAGCTAAGTGTGCCATTTTATGATGATAGTTCCTATTATGATATATTTTTTTGGTTATGGGGCTTAGTATGTGACTAAAGGTTAAGGTTAACAAAAGGACAAAAATTGATTGGTGGGAACATAAGTTGGACGACTCAAGGGTTTTGTAGTAGTGGAATATAGTACATGAAAGCTACTGTTTTGATTTAAAAGGTATTGTACATAGGAAAGATGTTAGATGAAAGGCGTGAACTTAGACGGATGAATATGTATGTAGAGGCATTCATTAGAAGCTGGGATATTCAAATTCGTAAACATAGGAGTAGGGGGATCTGAGGATTCTATAGAGGAGTGAGATGTTGATTCTGAAAGAGAGGTTGCTAAGTGTATGAGGCAAATAAAAAGGTACGAAACTCTTTAATCCTCTCAGTTATATGTGGTGTACCTAGAAAAACTTTCTGAACCTTTGTTTGATAAATAAAGTAATTTAGTATTGATTCAAGTTTTGATAGTCGTCATGATATAAAAAGAAAAGGTTGGGATAGAGGTATCTAGATGAAGATACATGGGACCTAAGTTCATCTACATCATTAGTACAAAAGAAAAGAGTAGAGCACATTCACATGTATAGAGATCCTAGAGGGTTCATTTAACATTTCAATAGTAATTCATATTGTCATAGTTCCAGTTAAGGGAGAGGAGAGAGAAAATTGATATATGTTATTAATATTTGCTATCTTGCATAGCACCTCACTTGTTCTGTAAAAAAAAACCTGGTGAGTTTTTTTAATGGCCACACCTATTTAGCTAAAGCCCCAAAGGGGATAACTCTCAGTTTTATGATGATCATGATTATAACTTTATAGGTACCTGAAATTTACATGTTTATAGGGTTCCATGTTTTATGATACATTCAAGATCAATATTTTCGATTATGCCCTTCAAAAAAAAAGCACAGACATTGAGTGTTGATGTGACGTGACAAAATCTAGTAATTGAAGGCAAAGGGAACCTAAGCCCACTCCAAAGGATGAAACTATTGAGGATTTCTATTTCTATCTAACTACAATATTAATATTGAGAGCAAGTCCCAAAGCATAACTCTTAAAGAATTCTTAGGCTATTAATAGAGTAGGATGGGAATTCTATTGTAGTGCTTTGAGTATGTTAAGAATAGAGCAGAAGTATTACCACCAGTGGACTTGACTCTAAGACAGTGTTTTACCCTAATTATTGGTATAAGAGTGGTTATATAAGATATATCGTAATTTCAAGATGTTTGTGATATAATTTACATGCTCCCATATTTGCTAATATCTACTTTGTATGTCATTTTACCTTTGTGGATTACTTTCTCACAAGTTACCTAATGTCATAGAATACTTCTATGTGTGTGTTGTTCGGTTTGGAGAGTACCTTTGTTTATTGCTATATGTTTTTGTAGGACCTTTTCCCTGCATGTTATCTATTGCAGTGGCTACCATCCTCATGTCACCTGTCCATATTTTGAGGGCACTTCAAGATAATTGATCATATGACCGCTTCTATATATTTTACATGCCTTGTAGCTTACTTGATAAAGCATTACAAACCTTATAGCCTTTATGCCCATGTGTCATGTGCTCACTTGATCATATTTCATATGTGTACTCATTGAGATGTTAGTCCACCCATCCATTCTATATAACACACTTGCTCAATATGATTTATGTTCTGTAGTTCATTTTATTTTATGTCTACATGTCTTATAGTCTACTCGCTAGATATTATATTTCGTAGCTTTAGTACTTACGCTTCATGTGCTCATCTAGTCCATTTCCTACATTTGCCTTATAGCTCATTTGTTCACACTCTACCCTGATTCATATGCGCATGCACACCACATATTTCTATATGTTAATGCCCATATTTTATGTGCTCTCTTTTTGTGCTAGTCTGCCTATGTGTCATCCTCAATGTGAACTATTTATTAGTATTATATTCCCCTCTGTTCTTATTAACTTAGAGTTTTGAAAATTTTGGAAAAATGTTTCCTTGTAGCATGATGTAGTGATGACTTTGACCAGAAAAGGTTTGGCATATATGTAAAATTTATCACAATCTTTGATATACAACTTAGCATAATGCCTTATTCAAAGGTGCATTAAAAAACTTTAGAGTTTATATTAACATCTATGTGTTCTTATATGACTCGCCTCTGAAAAGTGTCAAGGGATAAAAGAGAAGGGAAACTAGTGCCTCAATCGGTTAGGCCTTTGATTTTATGTGTCAGTTCCATATACAAAGGTTTTGTGAGATACTACAGTTATTCTTGATTGTTAAGGCCCGAAAACTAAGCTCAAAATGTACAAACCTCTATTGAAGTATTGTGGAAGGAATATAATATAATATAAGATACTTGGAATAGAAGATGGTAGGATAAAAATACCCCTCCTCATCCTAAACATCAACATAAGGATTTGAGATCATGTAGTCCCCTTATATGATCAGAAATCCTACTAGCATTTGTTCTTTAATATGTCATTTTGATGTCTTGTGTTTAGGTATATTAAACCCCTTATTTGTATGAGTTCTAATTAGGTATATTCAATGAATTACATGGTTTGGAGAGGGGTTTTTATTTTGTCATATATTATTTATGAAATATCTTATTACAACTTATTGACTAGATCGTCGTGTTTGAGGTTTGTCGGGGATTTTTATATTCAATATTTATAATGGTAAATCTCGCAAATCTCCAAATGAAATTCAAAGGTTAAATAAACTATCAGATTCACCCATCATTCGAGGAAGAATAATCATAATGGGGGGAGCAGGATGCAACACCTTTTAATCTACATGTACTTATTTTATTTATACAACGCTTATCAATTGCCTTGTGGTAACTCGGTTTCCTATGCGACTAGTGAAAATAGAATAGGTTTAAAGGGAACTTCCCATAGTCTTTGATGCGACAAGATTCAGTTGACGTTGATGAAGTATTTAAACACTAAATCATAAGGTGGTATTTGAGTCTAGAATTGAAAATTAACACAGTGTATATAAGTTTTAAGTTAAAGTAAGGTATTAAGGTCAAGAAATGTAATAAATATTGAGATGCTTGCTTGAATTCACTAAGCTAGTAGTTGAAAAGTAGGTTCATCACCTACTTTGACTTATTGACCAGCCAAAGGACCAAGTAGGTGCATCACCTACGAAGACTCTTTTGACCATGTTATTGGGCCAAACACACTACCTATAGTAACCCAAGTTGAATAGAAAAATAAGGGAGAAAGTGACAGTCAAGGCTCAATATTTCCAAATCCACGAGAAATAATTTGAATGGAAAAGTAGGTGATTCACCTGCTTAAATGTGGGGCCTAAATTAAAGACACATGTTGGCTGCAAATGAAGTACAAAAAAGGTTGTAAAATAGAACCTATTAAGGTAAAAAAAACAATCTGATACATCTATCTCATTTTTCTCTTATCCAAATTTAAACTCTCTAGTTCATATATTTCTCTCTCTCAAGATGAAGCAGCCACCCGATTTTCCCACTACGGTTCTAACTATATTTCACCCTGTTTCTTCCAAAGCAGTTACAAGATCACGTTCTCTCCTCTATTGTTTCAAGTATATTGGATAGTTCTTCAAAGGAAGTTAACTAGAGATAGCTATGTGTTGGAAGCCAAGGTTCTGTCACTCTCTTCCAAAGATTAAGAGAAGGTTACTAAAATAGTAATTGAAGGAGAACAATGGATTTATATAGTCAAGATAAGAGCGCTGTCACAACCTTTAATTAGTAGTGTATTTGAGAATTCCATACTTACTTATTTATTGCAACCGTGGGAAGGTGATTTAAAACCATAAATTCAAGTCTTCTTATTATTTTTGAGTGTTGAGGACTGTTATTGTATTGATTTGTATATAATAGGACATGGATGTACTTAGAGAATGATTGCGGAAAGCTGTAGTGGGCTGATTTATAAGCTATGGTGATACACCATTATATTAAAATTTTGGTAAACTCACTGCCCGTTCCATGGGAAAGTTGTTTTATGTAAATTACTATAATGGACAGAATTGTGAAAGATAACAACCAATTAGAAAGATAATGGGATGACTACTGTTTTGATGAGTTGAAATATCCCGAGTTGGTTGGTAAGCTGCTAATATTATATCCTTAATGATTGGTTGTTGTTGATGAAGACAATGACGTTAAAGGACAGGTTGACACTTCGTAAGCTAGACGAATTAGGAATTAAGATCTGTAAGGCTATTCGATTTCCTGTTTCTTTGGCATGAATTCAAAACTTGCATTACAAAAAGTAAGCTTTCTAAGTGTCCTTGGTAGTGACTGATCCATAGTTATAGTTCCTACTCCCTATAGGATTAAAGTGAGCACTGTAATATGACTTTGTTACTAAATGTACGTGTTTACTCTACCAAGTGTTAGCATGCAAGGTTTAAACTTATTTCATCGTCAAAGTACCCCTGCACATATTTTTCTTATATAAATCAAAGTAATCCTAGATTACACATGGTAGGTATGTTTATATGTTGGATATACGATCTACCCAAATCTACCAACTTTCTTCAATTGTCTAGTCCATCATATATATCATCTAGTCAACATTTTTTGTATATGAAGTTTCTCTTTGGTAAATAGATTTGCATAGTAGTAGTTTACCTTCGCATCATGGGTGACTCGTAAAGTGTGTATTCATATAGTATTCACCTAGGGTTAGGTTGTGACATACCTAATGTTTCTTTAAAGTAGAATTAACTATATAAGAACCATTAAGTTATGAAGAAGCAAATGTATGTCCAGTTGGGAAAGAGCAATGCAACAAGAGATTGATGCTTTAGAAGAGAATGAAACCTGGGACTTGGTACCCAAACTAGAAAAAAGTTTTCCAGTTACTTGTAAATGGGTACTTCTCTTGAAAAAAATAAGATGGTACCATTGACATGTCTAGAGCTCGTCCAGTTCCTCATGGTTTCTCTCAACTATAGATTAGATTATGAGGAGACGTTTAGTCCGGTTGCAAAGATGGTGATAGTAAGGTCGCTTATTTATCTAGTGCCATCAAACTTGTGTAAAATCCAATTTTTCATGCTTAAACGAAGCTTACTGATATCCTCCATCATTTTGTTTGTAAGAAAGTTCTAAGTGAAGAAATTGAACAAACAATTGTCCACACTAACACACAAGTTGCATATATATTCACTAAAGCTTTGGAGAATTCAAATTTTCAATACATTCAAGATGATTTTGGAGTTAATGATCGTGAGCTTGCAACAAATTAGTGAAACTTATTGTGTTCTTTGTTTACTGGATTTACCAAGTCAACACAGTCTTAGAAAGTGGCCTGAAAGTTAGGAACTTAATGAGTAAGTTGAGGAGTTTTTTTAGTGGAATAAGAACACTTAAGCTAGAAGTTATATAAGAAGTAGGAGTTAGTAATTACAGAGTTAATACACGTTGTGTTTTCTCCTGTAATTCAGAAACTATATTTTCTGTTCAAGAAGAGCTTTCGGTTGTTTTCTTTTCTTTCCTTTTTTTTACTGTTCTTACCATCTTTCTTTGTTATTATCTTCACATGTAACTTTATTGAGCTTTGGATCGACTAAAAATATATGTGAGAGTGCATGATAAACGTGAACCAAATTATACGTTCAAAAATGGAGCTTCAATGTAATGACTGCCAATCAAGTTGTCACTATGTTGTGTGTCAGTTGTCACCATCGATATCTTCTTCTTGTCGCTGGTTAGGTAGTTCCTCCTCAAAAGAATCCTTTTTATCCTTTCTTATGTTGCTTTCTTTGCATTTTTTGAAATATCTCATTTTTGAACTCCATGTAAATCACTTTATTATATTTTTTAAAAAATGATTAGAGATAAAAAAAAATTGTGGAATATAATAAATGTACTGAATGAAAAAATAATGTAAATGGGCACAAGTGTTGCTAAAATACTATTGAATAATCGATTTGGAAATGTATTAAAGTTTTATAATTAACGGGTTATAGGTGTGAGGCGGATTATACAATTCCTTGTTGGATAAATCGTTATTTTACCATATTTACATTTTTTTGGTATAATAACCTCATCTAATATTTGCCTTGATATATAAGATTAATTATATATATTTTTCCTTTGTTCTTCCTAATTCCTAAAGGTTAAATCCCTAAATCCAAGAAAACCTATTTACTTTTCAGCAATTATATATCTGCCTTATAAACTAGTGAGCAAGTCAAGAAATTCAAAACATCGCTAAAGTTTAAAAGAGGTTAAGGTGTAAATTGTAAAGCCACAAGTAGGTATCTTCGTCTCTTCGACTCTTCTTGATGATCACTGCTCAGTTGCTTCTCAGATCTCAAGTTTATTTGATTAATTCTTCTCTCTTGTTTGTAGGTACTGATTTTTCTATTTACCTTCCTTCTTAATGTGTTTCTTTTTGGCTTTTTCTCCTTCCTTTTTTTACTTTTTTTTTTGGTTTCTCCATTTGAATCTTTATGCTCTACCTAATGTTAAGTAGAGTTGTTAAATTTGAGAAAACATTTTCAAATCATGCTTCTCGCAAAATTGGCCTGAGACATGACTTTGAGAATTCTGTTGTTAAAGTTGGAAGCATTGTTGGTGAACTAGTGAGCCGCATCGGGTGCACGTGAAAATAATTACCAAATTTCTTTAAATCGATTTTCTCCTTTCTTTGAGAATATCTAGATTAGTTTATGTGATACCAAATATTAATTTTCTTGAAATTTGTGTGATCGTTCTTTATTTGAATCAATTGATTGTTGTTGACAATGTATTTTGGATTGACATATTTAAAGTCAATTCATTTTAATTTTATTTTTTAAATAGTTCAAAACATATTTTCTCCAACTTTATGCAATTATAGATAATTATACTGATTTTTATTAGTTTTTTTGAATTTTGATTGATTTTAATTAATAACCTAAATTTGTCACAAACGGTGGTGTAGTGGTGGAGATATGAAATATTTGTAATTGTTAAACCGTCATTGTCAGTGAAAGGCAAAATCTGAATCAATGCTCGAAATAAGACGGTTACCCAAGTATAGGAAATTGGGTTGATTGAAATTGAAATACATATATGTTTCATTTAGGACCTCTTAAAATATCACTCAAATAGCAACAATATTTTCCTAAAATAAACTGAACACTCCAAAAGCCCCACTCTCTTCCAGTTGAATGAATTGTCATTAAAGTTTTTTTTTAAAATAAACTAATTTTAATTCAGGTAAACTAATTTAAACTAAAATAATGATCGTAATGACTTTTTTAAAAAGATTATATAGTTTATTAAATATAAATTTCATATTTGAGATCTTTTATCATAATTAAAAGTTTTATTTTTTATGTATATGACGAAGAGGTTTTTTAAAAAGTACTATAATATTCATCAATTTAAATGCTTATAAAAATATCATGCAAAAAAATATTGATATACAAATCACTCATGAATGCTAACTTACAATAATTAATCATAAATTGAATAATGAATTAATAATATTAAAGGTCAATTAACTATTATAATAATACTAGTAAAATTACCTGCGCTTTGCTAGGGAATTAAATATCCAAAATTTTAAAAAATATCACTTAAAGCATGTCCAGAATTATCTCTAAAACACTATATTTTCGTACATGCAAGATTATATAGTAACGAACATTAATAATGTAAAGAAAAATGTAAATTATTAAATCTTATCATTTATCCTAATCCTAAATAACATAAGAATAAATTAGTGATTGTAAAAATACATACCAGGATATGTAATATAAGAAATGGTGTTAGTGAGTCACTCAACAGGAACAAAGTACACAAATATTTAATTGTGAAGAAGAAGAAGGAGAAGAAGAAAAAGAAAAGGTTTAGGATTTTGACAGTTTAAAAATGAGAGGAAATCCCTCTATGTATAAACAACAAATGGTAGTATAAAAAAAAATTTATTATGCCTTATCAAAAAGGTTACAAATATTTGAAAATGTTGCAACCTTTGGAAATGTCACAACCTTTCATAAAAGTCGCAACTTTTCATCAAAGTCTCAACTTTTCATTAAAGTAGCAATTTTTCATAAAAGTCTACAACTCTTTATTAAAGTCGCGACTTTTCATAAAAGTCACAACTTTTCATAAAACAACAATTGTTCCTTAAAGTCGTAATTTTTCACAAAAGTCACAACTTTTCATAAAAGTGGAAGGCTAGTTTTTGTAATAAAATAAATGAAAAGAGAATCCAGATTTATGGTGGCGGCCATGTAGGGGGATTTAAGGTTCTCTAATTAATTATGTATTTTGAAATCAATGCTTATAATTTTTTTATGAAAAAATATAAAGGAGGACCATAGACAAGGTAACGTGACACTTCTCTATGGCCTCAATTTGCATTTAGCTTTTTCCTTTTTTTTTTTGCTTTTTTAAAAATATAAATTAATTATTAAATACATAAAAAAAGACTTAGAGTTATTAAAAATAATTATTTTATTAATGGAGGATCATTTACAAATAAAAAAACACTCATATTTTTTAGTACTTATCACTGTAATAAAAGAGAAACATAATTTATTTATTTTAAATTTTTAATTTAAATTACTTATTTTATCATAATAAAAATATATTAGTTATTTACAAATAAAATATCTGATTATGAGGAAATGTTTTTATAAAAAAACCTCTAAATTTTTTCTATTTGTTTATCTTCAATTTTAATCCATGAAATCATAACAATTTTTTTATAGTTTAAGTATTTTATTTTTATTATTTAATTTATTCATAGGAGTTTACTACCCATGCCTTGCCCCCCCCTTAATGGTACTTTTAATATATCATAATACTCTAATTTTTAGATCCACAACCACAAAATTAACATTTGTAAGTTATGATTGTATGGCATTTCTTATTTGCCTATAAATTATAAGCATTCACATTCACAATTATTATTTCTCTTTTTCATCATATAGGTTTGGTTTGTGTTAACCTAAAAAAAATACAGAAGGTAAAAACAAGATTCATTGTAATTTTTTTTATTTTTTCCTCTATTTGTGCTATTATAAATTCGTATTGATTGTGAATGAAACTAAACAGGAACAAATAAATTGCATTGAAGTTAATAAAATATCATTCTCAAGTACTTACTTTTTCAGAACTTTGGTTTTGACTATAAAATTCATAGTTATTTTCAAGAGATTCACATACAAGTTCTAAGTTCTCTTCTTGATCAAACTTCTTTGTGAATTAACTAAACATGTAACAAAAAAAAGTATATGAAGGTAAGATATATTTAGCTAAGTCATCTTTATTTTTATGAACTTAGAAATGCGTTCTTAAGATAAATTCTTGTATGTTTTAGGTATCATTATAAAGTAAGTACGCTTCAAAAATCTCTGAGATTCAACAATGTGTGGTCCGCATGCAATTTGCTCTTTTAATAGTTACGGTAAGACATTTGAAATTTTGTGGACTCTACAAAAATATGTTCAAGTTGAGTTGTTAGGACTCCACACATTGTTGGTCAACTGAGATTAGGATTCTGGCGGTATCAACCTTTTAAACCCTAGTTATGCCTCTATTTAAAGGAGTACTTAAATTATCCTTAAAAGAATCTCAGAAAATCCATATATTCACATAGAGATCAAGAATCTCAGAAAAACTCCGCAAATTACTGGATTACTCATATAGAGAGATCAAATCTAAATCATCCTAGTTCAAGAAATACGCCACTAACGGCCCTCGACTTATGGATAAATCTAAGGAGAGTAGAATCAAGGGATCAACAGAATTGTACACGCTATCTTGATCAATAAGATTAAGATTTTGAATATTCCGCAAATTAATGTATTGTTCATGTAGAGAGATCAAATGTAAATAATCCTAGTTCGAGAAATGTTTCACTAACGGCCCTCGAATTATGAATAAATCTTAGGAGAGTAGAATCAAGGGATCAACAAAATTGTACCCGCTATCTTGATCAATAGAATCATTTTTCTTCATATTTTATTTGTATGGTTTATTTATTTTCCATATGTTCGTCTTTGAGTTTCAGCAAGTCTACACTACGTCAAGCCTTGAAATAGGGGGCATTTGTAGGCACATTGAAAATTTTTGGACTCTACAAGATGCGGCCAATTTGAGTTAGGACTCCACAAATTGTGGTACTGAGATTAGGATTTTTCGAGGCTACCAACCCAAACCCTGTAGTTATGGGGGGGGCCCCTATATAAAGGGGGTACTAAAATTCCTTTTAAATACATTCCCCGGAAAATTCCATATATTCCACATAGAGATCAAGATCTCAAAACTCCGCCAAATAATGGCTTATTAATATATAGGATAACATCTAAAATTTTCATCAGTTCCGAGAAATATGCCACTAACGGGTCTCGAATTATGGTTAAATCTTAGGAGGAGGAGAATCAAGGGGATAAGCGAATATACCCGTATCTTGATCATTAAAATCATGTTTCTTCATATTTTTTTTTATTTATTTTCCATAGTTCGTCTTTGAGTTAGGCAAGGTCTACACTGCATCAAGTCTTGAAGTAGGGGGATTTGTAGATATTGAAATTCTGTGGGGACTCTAACTAGATTTGTGTGAATTTGAGGTGGGGACTCTCTACAAACTTGTGTTCAATTAAGATTAGGAATTTTGGAGGCTACTCAATCGGATAACCCTAGTTTATTGCATATATAAAGGGACGAAATTCCCCTTAAAGCATCTTGAAAATCCATTATTTCCACAAGAGATCAAGATTCTCGAATAAATCTACAAATTAATGGATTATTCTATTATAGAGAGGATCAAATCTAAATCATTCTAGTTCAAGAAATTTACGCCACTAACGGCCCTCGAATTATGGATAAATTTTAGTGAGAGAATAAGAATTCAGGGATCAACAAAATTGGAACCGTTAATCGTGATCAATAAAATCATGTTTCTTCATATTTTATTTGTATAGTTTATATTTTCATATGTTTATTCAAATTTGTGCAAAAGTTAGTTTTCCAATATAAATAGTTGATTTATAACAATCGTTAGATTTAGAAATAAGTATTATGAAGTATGGTTAGTACTATTGAAAAGATAATATACAAATATATTTAATAAGTTTTATTATTCGTTCTTTCTTTTGACTTAATTAGTTTTAATTGGTAGTGATTTTTTTTATTAAGTGGTTGCATATAGATATTAAGATTTTGACATAGGATCAAACATTAATGGTGGATCTCTTTGCAAAGGAAAGAGATGTTTAGATAGATAGAAGAGGAAAAAATAAAGATAGGTAGAGATTATTTTTTTCACTTTGAATGTATTAAAAAATTAGTTACTTTTGCTTAGTGGTTTTTAAAAGTTTTGATTTATATAAATAATTTAGTTTGTTAAATGTATCTATTGTCAATGCTAATCATTTGATCATTTAGTATTCTACTTTCTCTTTGTTATGAAAAAAAATTAATATAATTAATTTCATCTTAACAACAACAAATGTTATGATGACTTAGTAGTTCAGATTTTTCTATATATTATAAAAAGGCATTTGAAAAACAGAAATATGAATTTTATAAGTAATTTTTTTGCGTATTGAACAATCCGTTCGCCATTTTTTGGCTTTTAAAAATGATATATAATTTTTATGTAGTCCCCAATTTTATTTATCTGTTAGTTTTTTTGTTGTATTTGCACACTTTATTTTATTTTATTTATTTTTACAAATTAAAATAAAATCAATACATAATTAGTCAATATATTAATGTCTAAAAAATTATCACATTTTAAATTATTGTAACTCGTGTTTCTTCCATTCTTACTGTTAAAGTTTCATATTAAATATTATTCATAAATTTTGTATGTTTATTTTTCGTAAGTCTTATAAATATTTTATTAATGTTTAACAATTAGAATAAGCAATCTAATAATAAAAACCATCTATTTTGTTTTGACAAATCAGATTTGAATAGAACATTAGTACTCTACAAAAGATAGGAAAATTAAAACATATAAAATATTTCAAACCAATACAATATATTAGTATTCAACAATATTATTATCTCTTATTTCCATTTACTTCAACCCGATGAATATTTGGTGAGTCGAACATATACCGATACAAAATAAATAAATCATTAATATATGTGCAAAAAAAGTTCTAGTGATATCGAGACGAGGAGAAATATTAATATATCTAGTATTCAATAAATAACCTAAATATTACATAGTTCAATTAATATCTTATAAATATTTTATATGGTCAGCGCGAAGCGCTAATATTACTAGTATACTGATAAATAAAGATAAAATTTTATTTTTCTAATATAAATATTATTCACTTTCTATTATTTTTTTCAAAAAAGAATATTGTAAGTGTATATGGAGTTCAAAATACCAAATTAGTTCATTTAATATTATCGATTCATTATATAATATATGATTAATTTGTATAAGTTGACATTCGTAAGTGATTTATATATTAATATTATTTTTGAATATATATATTTATAATTATTCAAAATTGATGACATTATGATAACTTTTATAAAACTATTCTTCCTTGCATAAAAAAAACTAATTATGATAAAAGACTCTGAAGTATGAAAATTTATCTTTAATAAACTAGAGGCAATTAACTTCATAAAAGTTAATGAAAAATACTGAAATCATTACATTAAAGTTTTGAGACAAGAAACTCAAAATTCTCCTCCCTTTTTCCCTACTCTTTTTTTCTTTCGGTTATTTTCTTTTAACGACTGCACTGTATTTTCTTTTCGCTGGTTCTGTGCGGATTTCTTTTTTTCACCTATGAATTTGCCACATTTTGGACCCAGTATAATTTTTCTTTTTCTTTTCTATATCCGAAAAAAATTGTCAATGATTTTGTCTCATACGTTCCTTGATCAGCCTTTTATTATTATGATTAGCAATAAAATAATTAATTTTTTTAATCAAAATCATACCTGTCGCTTATTCCTACAAGTCATAAATTATTATTAAAAATTATCAAAATGATTCAAATTACAAAATCAATAAAATTCACAAACAATTAGAAGGGAAGGAGATTTGTTTGTAAATTCATTGATTTGTAAGTTTTTTTATTTTGAAAGATGAACTATTTACTCTTGATTATGATCTCAAGGGATAATTTTGAGTTGCACTTATCTACACTTTTGCATATGTTAATGAGCTCTGGTCCTAGTTACCCTGGTTAATTCTTTATTTTTCAAATTTGTCGTTGTTTGAATCGTGGTGAACTCTTGATGTTTGGAGACTTGCTTATTTCCTTATTTTGTATTGTTTAGATTTTTAGTATTTTGATAGAAACACTTGTTCTATATAGTTCAACTGATGTGTTATAGACGCTCTTGTACTAATGATATCAATTTCAAGATTTTTCTTGGTCACTTTCAGATTGTTATAGACGCTCTTGTACACTTGTTCTTGTAATTTGAGTTTTTGCTTGCCTCCTAGGGATTTATGGTATGGTGGGAGAAAATTTAGAGCACTTTCATATGAGATGGGTTAACATGATCTTTTCTGGAGAAGGTTTCAAGATTTATTTGCGGAATAATTATATTAATATTAGTGGTAAGGTTTTTACACTCTACATTCCGCAAACTCCGCCAAGTGAAATTTCACACGCATGTTATTGGTGTTGCCTCTGACTTCTTATGTTTATAAGAAATAATCCTTATTAACACTAAGTAAATAGTAAATTTGATTATAATGGATCAATATATTCACTACAAAGTGAAATGAACATGCATCTTTTTCCAGTTATCCATAAGTATGAGCAACATTTTTTTGGTACTAAATCTACTCAAGTATATTACTTACCACTTATTAGTATATATAATTTTCTTGTTCAAAATGATTAAGAATCAACCAAGTCTCTAGGCTAAAATTTCTTGATTTTCTTTATCCATTAGTAGATGTGCAACTAATGAGAATTGTAGAAAAGAAGTCATTCGATCGGGTTATCATAACAGTTTATTTACTTTTTATGAAAAATATCATAAACAAATCTTTATTTTATATATAAGTAATACAATAAAATTTTGACGGTTCATATTCTTCTATTAAAATCATAAAAAGTTAATGTCAAACAATTTGTTCTTTTCAAAGTTATGAGGATGTATACATAAAAGGACTCATTCTAATAGGGAGCATCACCCTTGAATAGGTCCTTATGTGTTATAAAACAAGATTAATTAATCAATACGAGTACTGAATATTTGTAGCCTTAAGGGACTCATCTTTTTAAACCATATTGATTTGATACCCTGAGATGTTTGTGTCATACAGACATTGCATTAATAATGTATTCAAGTTATCTGTAGCTTTGAGTGACATGCCTTTGTAATATTCAAAGATATATAAATTTAATTTTTTTTTTCAAATTTGGACTGTTACTACTTATCATACTTCAGAATTAACTAATGAATATATTATTATATTTTTTTCCATCCTTTTTTTTTCTTCTATATATTATCCTTTTCAAATGCTATGTAAATGTCAAAAGTCTACAAAAATACAAATCATATATCGACTTTATCCAACAAAACTTTTTTATTTAATGAAATTCTCAATTTTTCAAAGGACGATAACAAAAAGAAAAGAAAACGAAAGCAGGGTACAAATATATCAAGACAAATTTATATTTTGGAGTGAACAAATAATTTTTGACAATAAACTTAAAGACAAATATCATATTTCTTAATTTAATAAAATTATAAAAGTTATTAATTTTGTAATATAACCCTTTTTTTTCAATAAATGGATATTAAATACTCACCCTTCCCTAATTATTCGTCCACTTTTGAAATGACACACCTATTAAGAAAATCATTATTGACATAGATTTTTTAAGGTATATAATGTCATTTTTAGAAATCATACTAACAACACAAATATTTTTATTAACCACGATATCAATAATATATAAAAGTAATAAAGGCAAATAAATAAAATAATCTCAAGCAAATAATTCATATAAAAATTAATTGCATACATATTATAAGTTAATGAAATAACAAACCAAAAAGGAATGAAACATAACACAAAAACACTTAAAATGAGGACAAAAAGTAAAGATATATGAAGAATCCTATGAGACAAAAGACATAGACTATCCATTGGACAACATATACATACAAATCTCTACCAACTAAAATAAAGAAATATTTGGTTCAAGATGCTTAGAAGTTATTTTTTTTTATTTATTTGGATCTTGAACATTAATGTTGTTGAGATATGAATCATCAAAAAAAGACATAATCTTATCATCATCCCATTCGATTGATTCAGACGATCCTGACGTTTGTGGAAATCCAACAGAATTGTTCTGATAGTTATTCATTGGCATTAGTGCATCCATTGCAGAGTTGTTCATTGAAGATTCCATTTGTTGTATTACGGAAGCAGCGGTTGGAGGATTCATTACTAGTGAATTCGTTGAAAAAGTCATTATTGAAGGTATTGGAGAGACGCCATTATAGTGGCGAGGTCCCTTATAAGATCAAGTTGTGATGGAGGTAGAAGAGTAGCACTCTGCGGGGAACCCAATGGAGGAAATAAGTTTGAGATCAATAAGAGAGGAAGATCCACGATCGGGGTCTACATAAGGACCCATTAGAGGAGGAGTTTTCAAAGAGAAGGTACTAGGTAAAATAATTCTAGAAGCATAATTCAGCAAGAAGATGGAAGAGTAAGCTGTTTGTGGAGCGTACCATATCCTCTTTATGTGAGCCAATTCATGACGAGATTAGAGGGGCGTAATCCTTGCGAGATACCTCGCAGTTGGTTTTTTCCCCTAAAAAACTATGATGTGAAGAAACAAAGGAACTATCAATCCTTGAGCATCACTAAAAATTGGTTGAGAGAATTTGAAAGTAGAACCCTCTTAGCATTCAACTTTAATTTTATTTTGCATGAACATTTTGTGTTAAATATTTTGTTCATGAATACATTGAGATGTCATTAATAATCATTAGTTTTTAGGTCATTGAAAATTCTTTTTCCATTATCACTTCAGCATCATAGTGTTTTTATTTGATGTCATTTTCTTTTGTGGCTTGTATAATTGTTTCTTCTACTTTTTTATCATTTTCTTAATAAATTCTTCTGTCGTCATCATGTGTTTTTACCGATCAGATGGTGGAAGCTCCCTAGACTTATTGAAGTTTCTAGTGCAGCTTGATTATTTGGATATACCACAGGTCTTGTATGATATCTTGACTAATTGACAGCGTAGCTACTTCACAATCACATATACACACTAATTTTTGAGGCCATTTATAAAGGATACATTTTGTCTTCATTCTTATAATATGCCTTCCTTTTAGATATAATTTCAAGTATCCATGATTTGCCCTTTTTTTCTTGTGATTGGTAAGAGCAAGGAAAAGAGAGAAAAAAATGTGAGGTTTCTGCCTATAGGAGGATAGAATCGCATATTATAGGAAAAATTTTGATTCTATAAATGCTTTGACTATGATTACTTGGAGAATTCCCTAGTTGGGTTTCTAGTAATTATTTGACCTAAAATAAATAAGGGTGCTTTCATATTACCTACAAAGTTATGATGTTATAAATATTAAAAATATGGATTGTAGTTTAGGGATCTGGTCCTTATCTTGAACCAACATGAATGAGTCAAACTTTTTTCCATGAGGATTAATTCGTGTGGCTTTTAAATTTTGAGTTGGAAGTAGAGACTGTCAACAATATGGAGTCTCATTAGAGGAAATCAAAAATGTATTACTGTACTTTCATGTGGAGTTATAGAAGTCATGTGAAAAATATCTTTGTTAAGTATTGATATATGTAGCAAAATTGAAAAGATTAAGACAAGTCAAACATTTTAAAATGATTGAGAATGTTCAACATATTAATACGGTAAATTGAAACATGACCCTGTAAAAACTAAAAGTTAATTTTGTAGACATAAGAAATTCAATGTATGAGAGAATTGTAAATCTGAGTTGGTGGAAGATTATAGGTATTGAAGGGAGATAGAACACATTTATTTTGTCATTTCTTTTGAAAACTTTGACCGTTTCCTATTGGTATGATTACAAAAAAAAAGATATTTATAGTTACTAATCATATCCATCGATTGATTCTACGATGCTGACCTGTGTGGAAATTCCAGACATAAGGTCTACGATAGTTATCATGTGCATAGTGCATCCCTTGCAGAGTTGTGCATTGAAGAGTCCCATTTGTGTGGTATTAATCAAAGCAGCGGTGAGGATCCATTATAGGGAATCGTTGTTGAAAAAGTCCAAATGAAGTTTTGAAGGAGTCATTTGTTGTTTGGAAAACGTGGCAAGCCAAACCATTTATGGTAAAAGTAATGAAAAATAAATGGGAAAAATACTGACACCAAAGAATCTACCGTGAAAATCCTTCTAACGAAGAGAAAACCACGGGCCAGAGAGTGCAGCAACTGATATTACTATACTAAGGAATTTTACACTGTGTAGTCAGGAATAATATGAATTGACTACTATACACTAAAGGAACAACAACTCTTCTAATTTGGTTGTCCACTTACGAAAATAGGCTAACACATTATATTTTTCTGTCACAGACTATTTTTCTTCTATAGTCTATTGGATACCTCACAGTTGCTCTCAAAACATTTGTCTCTTAACTTGGGGTTTAAAAATGAGCTAATGAGGCTCATTTTGTAGAAGAACAATTTGCAACGGCAAATGTTCACCCACTCTACGCACATGTCAAAGTGTGCCTTACCGAAAGTTTTTCAATAGTGTTGTGTTTTCTCAACATTGTGGCCACTGACGAAATTTGGACCAACCTTGACCAACTCTTGACAAGTGAACACATGCGAGCAATGTTGAAGGCATAGTGGACATAATGGGATGATTGAAACCACGACAAGAGAGATCCCCTCCAATCTCATGCATGGAGGAGTGGACTCAATCCTCAGTTTAGAGACGGAGTTACATACCACAAGTCTTTGCAGTAACTCAACTGTCTTTTGGTATCGTGTGGTCAGCATGAGATGCAGGATTTTCACTGTTGAATCGTTTTGACGTGAAATGAGTCACGTTCAACTTACCTCAATGATTCAACCAATCTGACCGTCAAAGGTCGTGTTGATTGTCTTGCATCGGTACATGGACGTTCTTACTCAAGTCTATCTCTCTAGCTGTCACAACAGACCAATATACATCCATCTGATTCACAACCAAGCATCTTTTGTAGACAGAAGAGAAGAAATATCTTAGCCAATCATTTCTTTGCCGTGGCCGCCTTCAGTAACCGAGCAAATATACTCATCTTCAGTTGTAGATGGTGAAATATACTTGTACAACTTCGACTGTCATGATATAGGTCCCCTGAAAAAGCAAACAAATATCCAGTAGTGGATTTTCTGTTGTCAAGGTCACCTGCCATATCAGAATCTGTATAACCTTTCATGATTGGATTTGATGCTCCAAACACAAGCATTCATCTGAGCTTCCTCTAAGATATCTAAGTATCCACTTCAAGCTTACCAATACTCTTTTCCCGGATTGTCGAGAAATCTCCTGACAACACCAAGTGTGTGAGAAATATCAAATCTAGTGCACACCATTGCATACATTAGACTTCCAAAGACGGAGGAATATCGAGCTTTGGTCATGCTATCTTTCATCCAAGCTGTTAGGACACATACTTGTGCAACTTCAAATGACCAACAGAGGATGTACTAACAGATAGCATTCGTAATATCGAAGAATCTCTAGTAGTAGCACGTTCAATCTACTTCTTTAGACAAATAAATCTTCCTTTCATCTCCCGAGACGAGTAAATTCTCATGCCCACAAACATCTGTTGGCAGACCCAAGTTTGCATAGGAAAAAGAACTTACATAATCTTTCTTCAGCCTTCGTCAATCTTGGAAGTATTTTGTCTACAATAAACATATCATACACATACAACAAAAAGAATGAATTAAAAATTCATGGTTAGAAAATTTTCGTTCCAAAATACACAATGATCAGATGAAGTTTCTTATGGCCTTGATCCCCCATAACAGATTCAAACTCTGTACAACTATCGAGATGCCTTTTTGTGGTCATAAGACTTTTTTGAGTTTGTCACAAAAGAAATGCTTTACCTTCTACTTGGAAAGCCCTCAGTTGTCCATACAAATTTCTTATTCGGGTCACCGTCGTGAAGGAAAAATGTCTTCACATCCTCTGTGCTCAATATCTAAATAAGACTAGCCAAGCCAAATCTAGAACTGGTCAATCGAGGACATTTCACAATAGGATAAAATATGTTGTCCAAAGTCAATACCATTCTTGACCAAATCTCTTAACAACCAATCTAGCTTGGTTACCTGGCTCAGTTGTGTTCACTTGAAACTTTAAACTTTGACGAACACCCACTGTTCTTCAAAAAGATCTCTGCTTTAGGCAATTCAAACCACAAGGTAGTTCTCATGCGAGACTCATTCATCTTGCATGGCTTCAATGCATTTAATCCTTGTGCTCATCTGCCATAGGGGGTCATCAGAAACCATTCAGGTTCTCCCCTGTCAGGAGTAGCACATACTCATTGAGTGAATAACAGGAGAAAAGAAAATTGTTGTCTTGTGGACCTCCGAAGGGAAATTTGATTCGTCCAAACTCATGTACAAAAGGATCATCACTAACAATATCATTGTTATATCAACATTAACATGTTGATTCGATGCATGATTATGAGCATTACCAATATCATCCCAAGCACAACAACATCATGCCACTTGTGTGGGAACTTCATCATGATGAAACTATTCCATCAAACTTGAAGATTCTCCTTTTCCGCTTTGTCAATATCTTCAATCATTGATTCCTCCATGAAAATAATATCACAGTTAGCACAGTTTTTCCAATTGGATCATATAGACTGTAACCAAATTAATGAAGGGCGCATATCCAATGAAGATGCAATGCCTTGTCTTGAACATCGAAATTTGACCTCTCATCGTTTGACACATGCTATTAAAAGCTTTGCAACCAAATTACTCTGAACTGGTTCATAGAATAACATCCTTTCCATAGCAAATACTATTTGGTACATCCACTTTGCAAAGAAAACGTAGGAGATAGATTCAATAACATGTTAGCGGTCAATAAAGCCTCACCCCCAAAAGAGTCGTCAACTCTATGCGTCAGAAAGAAAACATTGTAACTTTTTCATCAAGCTCATGTCATCCTCTCATCCAAACCTTAAGCTGAAGGAATATTGGAGAAAGCTTTTGTGGTCTAAATACCTTGATGAGTGCAGTATTAGGTCAAATCGGTCCCCAATATTTCCCCACATTATCAGCACGAATTCATTTCATTTTGTTTCAAGTTTCTCTTCAATTTAAGCCTAAAAACTTCTTAAAGACACCTCAACACTGTGGTTCTTTAATATTCAGCAGACTAGACCCAAAGTTTTCCGAGCAATCATCAATGAAAGTGGACAAAAGTAGAGTGCACCACCTAATGTAGTTGTCATTATTAGACCATAATAAATCGGAAAGTACACCAACTCAAGAAACTTTGTCTTTCTAGAGAGGGGTAGGACTTAAAGGAATCTATTTTGTTACCACCAAAGAGTGCGCACATATTCGAATATTTAGCACTTTTGGAATTTTGACAATAATTTCTCGTGAACAGAACATTAAGTCAGTCACACTGATTGGCGAAAGCCTCTTATGATCATAAGATGAAGAGCTATCTCTCTCAACCTCATTCACGATATCAACACAAGTAGTGTCCATAGTCAAGTATATACCATGCCATTAGTTACCACGAGCCACAACCAAGGACCCCTTAATGAACTTCCATTTTCCATCACTATTGGTAACAACATAACTTTCATCATCTAAAACACTAATAGAAAGTAGGTGCAGACGAACATTAGAAGCATGTTTCACATTGTTCCAAACTAGTTTAGTTTCACCACTAGTTTGCAAACAAATTGTACCAATACGAACCACCCTATAAACAGTATCATTACCCATAGTTAAGTTTCAAAAATCACGAGAATAGAAACAGAAAAAATCCTTTCTTGATGTCACATGAGATACGACACCAGTGTCCACAACCCATCTTGACTCATCACAAGCAATATTTATCATATCCGCATCAAGGACAGTAAAAAGATCTTAGGTGGTAACGGTGGCTAGAAAATTTTTATTGCCATCTTCTTTAGGTTCTTCTTTGTTTTTGTTTTCCCTCTTCAACTTTCTATAGAACTTCTTTGTGTGAAGTTTCATGTCACAATGATAAGACTCCAATATCTTGAGTCTGTCCTCGGATTTGAACTATTGTTCTCTATAAGAGAAACCCCGAGTTTTGTTTCTCCCCTGGAGCAGTTATCAAGATATCCGACGAAGAAAAAACTTGAGTTTTTCTTCTCATCTCTTCGTTCAAGACAATACTCTTGGTGGAATCCATAGAGATCACACCACCCGGATCAGAATTTGACAATGAAGTTCTAAATGTTTTCCAAGAGTCTGGTAGGGAACCAAGTAGAAGCAAACCTTGAATTTCTTTATCAAATTTGATGCCTATAGCAGATAACTGATTCATGATCCCCTGAAAATTATTTAGATGGTCTGTCATTGGAGAACCATCATGATACTTTAAACTCAACATCTACTTTATTAAGACCATGCAAAATTTCAAGATGCTCCCATAAGGTTCCAGCATCTCTCTCCCCATAAATATGGTTCAACACATTATCGTCGACCCATTGCCTAATGAATCCACAAACTTGTTTGTGCAACAGATTCCACTCTTCATCTGTTTTATTATCAACCTTTACAGTTATAAATACTGGTTTGTAAAAACTCTTAGCATAAAATAGATCTTCCATTTTTCCATTCAAAATGACATAATTAACACCATTCAAAGTAACCATTCTACTTGTGTTGGCTTCCATTGTTTTCCCCAAAAAATATAGGTATATCAAATCAAACTAAATATTTTCTAATGTGAAAGTTCAAATTGTGCTGCAACCACAAAGCATACTCAGATAAAACCTTGGCTCTGATACCAATTTGTTTGAAAAACGCGAACAAACACAAAAATATATATGGTAAAAGTAATCGATAAAAAATGGGAAGATAATGACACCATGAGTTTTATATTGAAATCCTTCTAAATAAGGGAAAATTACGGGCCAAGAGGAACAATTGATATTACTATATTATACTATGTAGTCATGAATACAATACTCAAAGTGACTACTATAGACTCAAAAGGAACATCACTCTTTTTATTTCCACTTTACTAAAATATCGTTCACACTCTATTTTTCTTCACAAACTATTTTTCTTCATTTTGCTCTCAAAATGATTTTTCTCTCTAACTTGGTGTGTTTTAAAGATGAGCTAATGAGCTCCTCTTATAGAAGAAATTTGGAACTGCAAATTTCACCACCATCTACAACATGTCAAAGTTGTGCCACCAAAAGTTTTTCAATTGCTGTGTTTCTCAACATTTGCTGCTACTACAATTTGCCAACCTAGCCAACCATTAACAATTGCATGCAGCAATTGTTGAAGTCAATAGTTGCATAATGGGGTTGGACCCCACCCCATTATAGGGTCTTTTTAAGATCCTCTTGATGTGTAGAAGAATGCATTTGCGGAATTAATGGAGGAAATAATTGTGCAGATGAATAAGGAGGATTCCATGAGGGATCCACATAAGGAACCATTAGAAGTGGAGTTTTCAAAGAAATCATTGGGTAAAATAATTCTTGGAGCATTTCAGTAGAAGCAAATGAAGGAATTGTTAGTGGAGCCACCATATCCTCTATTATTTGAGCCACTTGATGGACCATTAGAGGAGATCTTGGACCCTCGCAGTTGGTTCCACTAGAAACTATTGATGAAGAAACCAACGGAACTATCAATCCTGGAGTATCACTAGAAATTGGTTGAGAGACATTAGATGTAGAACGCTCTTCATCAACTTTAATTTTCAGTTTGCGGAACATTTTTAAATTTTGTTTCATGGCATACATTAGATCATTAAGATAATTAGTTTTTATGTCATTAGAAATCTTTTTTCCACTTATCACTTCCTGCATCATATATATCTTTTCTTTAATGTCGTTTTCTTTATGTAGCTTGTATAATTGTTCCTTATTCTTTTCTATAATTTTCTTGTTAAACTTTTCTGTCGTCATCATGTTTTTTTACCGATGAAATGGTTGAATCGCCTTAAACTTATTAAAAGTTTCTATTGCAGCTGGATTATTTTTTTCTGTGTGCTACTCACTAAATCCGACGCTAGCTACTTCACAATCACAAAGCACAATAATTTCTCGAGCCTTTTTAAAGGCTACATTTTGTCTTTTCTTATATATGACTTTCCTTTTAGTATCATTTTCAATATATACGATCTTTCCCTTTTTTCTTGGAATTGATAAAGAGGAGGAAGAGAAGAAAATTTGTGTTTCTTTGGAGTGTATTGAAAGACTTTGTTGTTTGGTTCCTTGCCTCGGATATAGTCCATTTTATAGGGAAAATTTAGATTCTAAAAATCTTTGGCTATTTGACTTGGAGAATTCCTTTTTATTTCTAGTAATTATTTTTTACTAAAACCAAATAAGGGTGTTTTACCTACCAAGTTAGATGTTATAATATTAAAAGATATGTAGTTTATGGATCTGGTCTTATCTTGAACAATCTTTATGTGTCAATGTTTTTTACAAGAGAAAAATTTAGTGTGGCTTAAATTTTGAGTTAGTAGAATCCACTAAATATGGTCATAGAGTAATAAAAATGTATTTGCTTACTCATTCAAGTTATAAGTGAAAAAAAGTATTTTAATTTTTATATATGTACAAAATTAAAGAATAAAACAATCAAACATTTTAAATGACTAAGAATTTTGAAATATCAATTACAGTAATATTTCAACGTGCCTAAAAACTATAAAGTTAGTTTTTATATCATTAAGAAATTCAATTATTTATTGAATTTTCAATTTTGATTTATGTAAGGTTACAGTTATTGCAAGGGATTATAGAACACATTATAATTTTCTCTATTTTTTTTAAAAAAAGTCATACTTGATAGAAACTTAATATTGTTTTCCAGTATATTAAAAATTAAATATTTCTTAAATTTATTTTTGTTTCGATACGATACGACACTCGTCAATACTGAAACTAAATAAGGGTGTATTACATACCAAGTTAGATGTTACGATGTTAAAATATATGTAGCTTATGGATCATGTCTTATCTTGACCGACCTTCATAAATCAAACAATTTTGCACGAGAATAATTTTAGTAAGGCTTAAATTTTGAGCAAGTAGAATCTATCAAATATGGTCATAGAGTAATGAAAATATATTTGCTTACTCATTTAATCAATACGTGAACAATTATATATTTTTTAATTATAGATATATATATATATATATAATATATAATATATATATAATATATATATATATATATACCAAAAATAAATATTAAAACAATCAAAACATTATAGTGAATGAGGAATTTGTAAAATATCAATTTCAATAAATTTTTCAACTGAATAACTATAAAGTTAATTATCATACCAAAAAGAAGAAATTCAAATATTTATTAAATTATGAATTGTAATATGTGTATGATTATAGTTATTGAAGTGATTATAGGATACAATATAATTTTCTCTATTTTTTCGAAAAAGTACATATTTAATAGAATTTAATATTGCTTTTCAGTATATTAAAATTTAAATATTTCTTAAATTTATTTTTTTTGATAGGATACTCATCAAGAAGCCGACAACTTATATTAAAAAGAAAACTAAATTATTTTTAGGCAAATAAATGTAAATTGATTGCACAAAAAAAAACTAATCAAGATGACATGTTTACGCATAGTGGAGAAGGATTTTTTAAGGAATGTATTCAAAACAAGAATAGTTAGTTGCAGATTGTCTTACTAAATCTTTATTATATAAAATAGATATTTTACTCTAATGAAACTTTTTCATTACGGTAAGTAAGTTAAACTATAATAATCTAGGTATTCATATTTAAGTTCCATCTGATTTATTTAGCTAATGCATATCTATAAAATTTAAAGAAGAAGAAGAAACATTAAATTGATTGAGTTTTTATTATAGTCTCCCGCATTATATTTGATGTTAAAAGTTCACAATTTAAACTTAGTGAATTTTGTTTTTCGAAATAACTTTTAGTGTCAATCATTTATGTTTTGGTATCAAAATTATTTTGACTTTTAATTATTGCTAGGTTTAATGTCTTCATTTACATTATTGTTTGTTCATCATCTCGTTTTTTACTCATTAACATAGCTAGTTTTGGAAGTATGTCTTGCACATCTGACCTCTATTATGTTGGAAAATTTATATAGGTCTAACTCATGTATAGAAAAAATTGTAATATCAACTCAATTAACTTACAAATAATAAAATATACATTTAATCATATGTATACAAAATGAAAATGGTTAAACAGAATAAATTAATCAGAATAAGAAAGAATAATCAATAAACAAAAAATATCATAAAATTATAAGATGATAGATAAAATACAAAAATTGTGAGGAGAAAACCTAGTATGGTGAACGGCATCTCCACGACTACCGCCCAGCTCTCTAGAGAGACTGGTCATCTTTCTATGACAGAGAATGCATCTCACAGCTCCTAATTTGCCTATGGAGAAGTCTTATATTAATTTAATTACAAATGGTACTCCTACATCCGTACATATTGCATTTAAAGAAGTAATATATGTGGAAGGCGTTCCACGTATAAATTGAAAATTTGCAGTATGTGGTCGGTGGAAAATTTACGTAAGTTGTAGCAGATCTGGAGGATCTACGATTGATAATTCCCAAACAATGTAATATTAAATGGCATTGTCAAATCAGGCTACTTCGCAACAAAAACATTCTTATTAGGTTTAATCAACATGCAAGTTTTTTTAACCTTATCTTGAAAGGGGCCTACTATATTGAATGCAACGATGGATATTTATATCTTATGCGCACATTAATCTGTGATGCACATTTTAAGATTAATGAAGAAACCATTATGGCAATGGTTTGGATTTCATTTCCAAACCTATTGCCAACTTTCTTTGTCAAAGAAAGCTAATTTTCTTTGGTATCTGCAGTGAGGAATCCTGTACAACTTGATCTAGCAACGATTAATAAAACTAGACCAAGTTGTACTATGGCGAAGGTAGGTGGATTTGAAAGGAAAAATTTTCAAAATCGGTTATGATGGATATTGTAAATCAGGAGACTTGAGAGATGCGATCTGAAGAAATTCAAATTAGATATAACTATGTTTCTAAATATTGTCTGAAATGCAATATGCAATGGATTACACTGAAAAGTCTGAAAGACCTTGCGTTCAAGTGGATTGGTAGTTTGAGTGCTACATGAGCGTAATGTACATGAGCGTTTAGACAGGGGAAGAGATACAAAAAAAAAAAAGAAAACAACTAAGGATTGGGAAACCAAGCCTTTGGAAAAACATCAACTGATCAAGCCATGGGATCGGATGTCAAAGAAATTCCTGCAAATGTTAAAGACAATAGCAAGGAGAAACAAATAATAGTGGATAAAACTGCAGAAGAAGAAACACGTGCCAAGGGATTAAGGAAGCAACAATTGACAATTATCAGTCAATAGAGAATGAATGTGATAGTCAACAAGTAAACAACAAAGGAATAACAGTATTCAAAGTCAGATGTTACATGATATAGTGTCTCATAATTTGGAAGATGAGGAGCTACTGGTCTAGGAGAAATTAGGCTACATGTGTATCAAAAGTTTAACATCTCAATGAGGAACTGAATTATCTACCATAGGAAGCAGACTTATCCACAAAGTTATTCAAAAGCTCAACAAAAAGGAAGCCGCAAGCAAGTGGAGTGGAGAATTAATGTATTAGGGTGCAGCCAAAGAGAAATAGATCAAAAATTTAATTATGAAAGCTCTAATTTAAAACATTAGGTCGGTGAAATCCCAACAAGCTTTTCATAGAGTGCAAATAGTGCATAATTTTTATAAATTTTCTTTCATTGGTTTATTGGAACCTTTTCAACATACCATACACATTACCAGATACTGTAGAAGATTAAAGATGTAGGTGGTGAAGGCAAGATGTAATGGTAAAATATGATGTTTTGTCAATTCAGATTTTTATATTGCAATGATAAAGGATATATATTGAGCAACAATCGACATTATGCTTAAAACATCACCAACAAAGCCAGAAATGGCTTATTACAAATATAATGCTGAGGATAGGACTAAGGCTTGGGGGAGGGGGGGAATTATGAACTATAGCTAGACTGTACAACCCCATGTTATAGGTAGAGAATGTTAGGGTCGGTGGAGCCTGATTAATTTAGATTTTCCTATTTATTCTCTTATTTTAGGCTTCCTATTATTCTGATATTTTAGGTTTTCCTATTTCTTCTCTGTAACCAAAAAGAATCTGATTTAGAATATAATACCTCACCGCCGTGGAAGTTTACTTACGGGGTGATTCCAACGAAATATTGAGTTTTCTCTTTCCTCTCTTAGATCTTATCTTTCCTTTTGAAAGTTCTTGTGTTCTTCATTAATAGTATGTGTACGTGAATTAGATCCTAAATTGGTATTAGAGCTAAGGAGATCAAACACGAATCACAAAAGAGGATAGGTTGAGCTTGGAATTCGAGAGTGGAATGGATCGAATTTCAGTTTCTGGACGCTGCAGATCGAGATTTTTGTTACCAGAAAGATTTCACGAACCGGTGACAGGGTAAAGTCCGGATCCCACCCCCCCCCCTTCCCCCCCCCCGTGACGGAGAGAAGTGTAGAAAACTCAATGATCGCCAGGCCTCTTAGGTTGATCCGGTTGACTTGTCAAGAAAAGGGCCGTTCAACCATCGTGAAGGGAGAAGACTACTCCGGGTCTGTGAAGGCACTGTCAAACAAGTAGGAAAAACCATCTGTATGAACAAAGATATATTTGATGCGTAGTTGTTCAATTTACAGAGGTATGAGAATGGATCGTTTCTGATCTAGAAACGATTCAATATGATTGTGCGTCAACTCATTCATGGGATATTAATTTCGAAGATGAAATTAAGGCGTGATTTTGATATATCTCTGCTCGGTCTTGGCATACTGTTGTTGATGCGATTAGCAGTTCCGTGGATCTGAGAAAACTGAAGTTTGATGAAAATCTGTGATGCTTTTTCTTAGCAAAATGTATTCGCAAAAGAAGAAGTGGGAGATCCTCTAGGGCAGGGCTTTCAGCGTTGATCGAAGGGGGAGAAGTAAGAAGAAAGCCAAAATCAACATGGTCGACAAAATCAAAGAATCAAGGAAATCCCTGAAACAGCAAAACGTGACTTGTTGGAAATGTGGAGAGGAAAAAGGTCCTTCGGATGAATGTACAAAGCCAAAGAAGAAACAGATCAGAATTGGAGATGAGAATGATTTTGAAATTCAGCAGAGGACATTAGGGTGTCTAATCCTTAGTGTGCAGCCCGGTTGAATCATTGGATTTTGGATCTGGTGCATCTTTCCCATTCGTCCAAGCAAGGAGTGTCCAAACTTTCTGATCTGCTGACAATAAAGCCTTAGAAAGATTGAAGGAACAGGGGGATGTTTGAAAAGACCCCTCGAGGCAACCAGTGGACATGGTGGATGCTCAGATATATTCGGGGATCAGAAAAATCTGATCTCTGTTGGTCAGTGGATAGGCACGGGTATGCAGCAGAGTTTGGGAAAGGCTCATGGGCAAAAATCTGAAAGGTGCTATGGTTAGTAGCTGTGGCACCAAATCTGGACCCTTCGTACATACGGTGGGTGTATAACATGGCCATGTTTTGAAGGTGTTCCGGTTCATGTCTATGGCAACAATAGACTTGCGACACATGAGTACATAACAGGAATGAAGATGCTGGTTGCTAAAAAGAGCAAGAGGGTCTGAGTCTGTTGATATGGTCTTTGCGAGAGCTGTGTTATGGCAAACAGAAAAGAGTAAGTTACCCAAAGGACTCTAGAGAGCCAAAGAAAGTGGGTTTTGGAACTGAATCCATACAGGTGTGTGGGGACCAACTCCAGTATTCATCACTTGGAGGATCCAGATTCTATGTTACCTTCATTGATGAATTCAGCAGGAAGGTAGGGTTAATTCTTGAAGCATAAGTCAGATGTGTTTGAACTTAAAGAAGTTGGAAAGCTGAAGTTGAGAATCAAACCGGTTTGAAAGTCAAATGCCTAAGGTTGACAATGGAGCGAGAGTATGACAAATCCGAGTTCAAGGATATGTGCAGCTGAGGGAATCGGATTATGAGAACAGTTCCTCGTAATTCACGGGAGAATGGAATTGTAGAGAGGATGAACAGAACATTGAATGAGGGCAAAGGAGTATGAGTATACACTGTGGGCCTGGCCAAAACACTTTGGGCGGAACTGTATGCACAGTTGCTACTTGATCAACAGGGGACCATCAGTTACTTAGGGTTTACGATTCCAGATGAGGTGTGGACAGGAAACAGATTCAAGTACTCACACTTGAGGACTTGTGGTGGCACTGCTTATGTTCAGGTTGATCCATAAAAGACGAGACAAAGCTTGATGACAAGGCTGTCAAAAGGGTTACTTCATTCGGCTATGGTTCTGATTTTGTTTGGTTACAGGTTTGGATGACAAGAACAGAAAAATCTGAGGACATTGTGGGACGTGACACTTTGATGAGTATGTCCGTACAAGGATAGAGAGCAGAAGGTTCAGAGATTACAAAGCAAGTGGGAGTGAGGGTTGCGTTGGAGAAGAGTAACCCCAGAGATGTCGAAGCAGATATTAACCAAATCTACTGAAGAATCAGAAGTGGCGCAAGTTCAACTGAGCAGGTGTTAAGGAATCATCAGACCATCAGGGGCACAAGATAGTATTCACTTCATTACACTATCTATTGCTGACTGATGAGGGGAACCAGAGTCTTTGATGAGGCCCACCGGTGGAGGATTCGATCAAGGGGAGAAAGCCATGGATGATGAGATGAGTTACTTGAGAAGAAGCACATGGGTGTTGAGTTGAGCTACGCAGTGAGAGAGCTGTGCCTCAACAAGTGGGTGTCAGATCAAGACTGAACCAGATGGCAAAAAGAACGGTTCAAGGCTCGGTTTAGGGTTAAAGGATCTTCACAAAAGGAAAGGTTTTGATTATACTGAAATAGTCTCTTCTGTGGTGAAGTAACCTTACTATTCGAATTTTGTTGAGTGTGTTTGATCGGAGAATTTCATCTAGAGCACATGGATCGTACAAAACAATGTTTTACATGGAGCTATGGACAAAGAGATCTATATGCAGCAACCGGAAGGGATTTGTGGTTCTAGGCAAGAACACATGGTGTGCAGCTCCCAGGAGCTTTGTATGGACTAAAGCAAGCACCAAGGCAGTCGTACAAGAAGTTTGATCATCATGACCCCCAAAAAAAAGAGGGTGGATTCTGCAAAGTGAAAATGGATCCTTGTTGGTACTTCAAGAAAGACCTGATTCAATATGTCTTTATACTCTTTTTGGGGATGATATGTTGATTGCAAGATCTAGTATGAGGGAGATTAACAATCTGAAGAAAGGTTGTCTCAACGTTTGAGATGAAAGATTTAGGGTCCAGCAAAGAAGATTTTGGATGAAGATTTCTCGGATAGATTTGCTGGAACTTTAAATCTATCTCAGGGTTGTACAATTGAGAAGGTGCTGGCAGATTCCGGTTTCATGGATGTAATACCAAGGATACTCCCTTGGCAAATCACTTTGAATTGTCAAAGGAAGGTCACCCAAGACGCGAGGCGCGTGATCACATTGCACTTGTTCCATATGCTCAGCAGTTGGTAGTTTAATGTATGCTATGTCTGCACTAGACCTGATAAGCACATGCAGTGGATTGTTAGCAGGTAATGGCGAACCCGGGGAAAGAGGCCATTGGAAAGATGTTGAAGTGGCTTTGAGATATTAGAGGACATCCAGACGTCACTGTGTTTGCAACGGCAAGGTGACTCTACAGGGTTTTGGGATGCTGATCTTGGTGGGCGAGGTTGACTAGAGCAAGAAGTACATCGGGTACATTCTACACCATTGGTGGAACAGCAGTGAGTTGGATGTCCAGGGATTCAAAAGTGTGTTTCTCTTTCATAACTGCCAGTGAGTATGTGGCAATAGCTGAAGCTTGGAACGAGATTTGAGATGGCTGGAGTTATCTTGAGGAAGGGCAAGAAGAGAGCCGAGAAGATTCTTGACTCGATAGCCAGAGTGCCTACAGTTGGTAAAAAATACAGTCTTACTTCGAGTAAGCACATCAGAATGGATACCATTTAACTTCGCGGACAATGGAGGATGGTGATATGTGCTGGAGAAGAGAAAGGGTGCAAAGAACCGGGCACGAATGTTGACGAAATGGTGATGTTGGGAAACTGGGTTATGTAAAACTCGGTGGTCTTCTATGTTGTTGCTAAGATGTGCCGGTGTGGTAAAAGATGTTGATGATGAAGAGATTTTTTTTTTTTTTAGAATGTGTTTTTTGGATGTGCGTCGTCTCAAGTGGCGAGAATTGTTAGTAGTGAAGCTGATTAATTTTAGGTTTCCTATTTATTCTCTATTTTAGGGCTTTCCTATAATTCTCTATTTTGGGTTTTCCTATTTATTCTGATGTAACCAAAAGACTTTGATTTATTAATATAAATATACCTCACCGCCGTGAAAGTTACTTACGGGGTTGTTAACACGAAAGATTGTATTTTCTCTTTTATCTCTCTAGAATCTCTCAATCTCTTCTCTTGAAAGTTTCTTGTGTTCTCATTCATCTAGTGTGTGTAGTGAATTCGATCCGAACAGAGACGTCAATGTCGTCTTGAACAGAAAAAAAAGAAAAATTTGGTGGTTACCAGTCCAAGATGCGATCATGACGATTTTGCTGTTTGTATCATAGTTGTGAATAGCAAGAAATAATCAAAGGAAGTCCATCCACCTGGTGGAATGTAAGAAATAGGAAATAATGCAATGCTTTGAGAGATATATAGAATCTATTAATGTTCGACTAATATCAGAATTGGGTGGCTAATGAAAATCTGAATCCTTTTCTATTATTCAATGAAAATATCAGAAGGGTTAAAAATGCCTTGGGTAAGTAGAGTAAAGAGACTTATGGTGATATCTTTAGTGATTCGAGAAGATATCGTTAAAGTTAAAAAGAAATTGTTTGAGGAGATTCCCAATGTTGAAAACAGAGAAGTACTCTAGAAGGCTCAGGCAGAACACAAGAAATACTTGCACTTTGAAGTAACTGGTTTAAGAAGGGGGACAGCAATACAAGATTTTGTCAAAGCATTGTGAAAGGTAGAAGAAAGACACTTCAACTTAATAGAATTCAAAATAGTCAGGGTGCTTAGCTGGTGAAAATGAAATAGCAGCAGAGGTAGCATAATTCTATGCTAACCAATTTCTTCAAGAGAGAGACGCTACATCTTTTTCACTATTGAGGCACATTCCTAAGAGTATTATAAAAGAGGAAAATAAAAATTTGTGTAGAGATCATACTCTTGATGAAGTGAAGAGAGTTGTTTTCAGTCTAAATGGTGACAGTGTTGGTGGCCCTGATGGTTTGACAGGTAAATTCTATCAAAGTTGTTGGGAGATAATAGGTCAATACATTTTTCAGAATGATCCAAGATTTTTTAGGGGTAACTCACACTAATTTGATTTTACTACCCAAAAAAAACAAATTAAACCTTTGATGATCTAAGGACAATTATCTTGAGTAACTTTATCAATAAGGTCAGTTCTAGGGTTGTTCATGATAGATTGAAAGGCTTAATCCCCAGATTAATCGCTTCAAACCAATCAGGTTTTGTGAATGGTAGAAGTATTACTGAAAATGTGGAGTTGTTACAGATATCAGAAAGACGAGTAAACCTTCAAATGTTGTATTTAAGCTTGATATGGATAAGGTCTATGATAGGGTCTCTTGGATTTTTCTAATTAAGATGCTAAGTAAGATAGGTTTTGCTGAAACTTTTGTTGATTTGATATGGAGATTATTGGCCAATAAATGGTACTCTGTATTAACAGATGGGCAATCACATGGCTTCTTTCATTCCACCAAAGGGGTGAAACAATGGGACCCTCTATCCCCTACATTATTTATATTGTCAGCTAAAGTTTTATCCGGGGCCCTAAATGCTTTATTTGAGATACTGTTTGCATCAGTCCACAAATATTCTTTAAAGAAGATTATGTTAGTGTTGAAGAAATACGAGAATCAATCAGGGCAAAAGATGAAGAGACAAGAGTGACTTTTATATGCACCAAAATATAGCTGATGTTGACAAAACTCTGATGGAAAAATGTACAGGTTTTAATAGAGTTTAATTCCCTTTTAAATACCTAGGATGTCCTATCACTCATGCTAGGAAAAGAAAAGAGAATTATTCTGATCTTATTGGAAGAGTTAAAGAAAAGTTACAGGCTTGGAAAGGAAATTTGTTATCTTATAGAGGTAAAGAAGTGTTGATTATAAGTGTACTTCAAAGTGTTCCTATCTATGTTCTTTCTACTATTGTGTCTCCAGTATGTGTATTTTAAAGAAATTCATAGCATCTTTGCCAAATTTTTCTGGAATAACAAAGTCAATACTAGGACAAAACACTGGGTTGCCTGGAATAATATTTGTTTACCTAATCACGAAGGAGGTTTAGGTTTTAGATCTACGATTGACATGTCTCAAGATTTATATGCTAAACTTTGGTGGCGATTTAGAACTCAAAATACTCTACGATCATGTAAGAAGAAAATATCAAGTTTAGTACAATGGAAAGGCGGATCACAACTATTATATAGTATGCTGATGAATAGCGATATTATTGAACAACATATGTGGTGAGAATCTAAAGGTAGTACTTCTTCTATTTGATTTGATTACTGGACAAGATTGGTTCCTCTTTTGAACAACCTACAGAACAATAAACTTTCCATAACATGACTGATATTGAGATCTTTTTTAATTATAATGGGTTGAATTATGATGAGATGGAAATGCACATACCGGTTCATGTAGTGGAACATGTCAAACAAAATATGGAGTATGTGAAATTGGATGATATTTCTTATAGGCCCTGGTGGACTGAAACTTGTTGAGGAAAGTTCATAGTCAAGATTACATGGGAGCTACTTAGAAAAAAAAGAAGTGGAGACTGATTTCTACAAGAAGTTATGGGTACAAGGTCATCCTTTCAAAATTTCGTTTTTCACTTGGAAGGTGTGGACAAATAAAATCCTAGTCGCCACTCTAATGGCACAATGGAACTCAAATATCTCAACAATGTGTGGTTATTGTAAGGTTCTAGCAAGGGAGAAAGTAGAGCACTTATTTTAAAAGAGGATATTGTCAGCACTGTGTGGGCTTATTTCTCCAAAGCAACTGGTTTATTGGGTTCAGGTGAATCAAGTGATAAGAAAATGGTGTGACAGAAATGGTATTTCTAGACAAATATGGTTTATCAAGCAATTCCCTATATGATCTTATGGTTTCTATGGAGGAGGAGAAACACACCGTTATATGGAGGCGCATACTCTATCAACAATGTAATTTGGGATATTACTAATACTATCAGAAATTTCATTGAGATGAAATTCAATTACACAATCATTCGTAATACTTGGCCCCAAATGGTAGCTCTATTGAAAAGTATATCAGCCTGTATTTCAGACTCAAGTAGTTAGATGGTTGATGCCACCTGTGGGGTGATGGAAATGCAACACAGATGCGGCATATAGAGGCTATCATGGCCCAAGTGCAGCTGTATTTTGTATAAGAAACTCAGCAGGTGACCTAGTAGGTGCTCAAGAAGTGAAAATTAAGGATTCTACTAGCATTATGGATGAAGTCATTGTTGTGAGGGAAGGTCTACAATACTGTTGGGAACATGGTTTGGTACAAGTTCTATTGGAATCTGGTTCTTATGCTTTGGTGAAAATGCTTAATAGAGAACGAGATGTTCCATGGAGTGTGACTTTGGAAGTTAACTCCATTAATAGATTGAGGGAATTGATGACTGTAAGAGTACAACACTTCTTAAGGAAGGGAAATATTCTAGCTGATTTTTTTGCTTAGTTTTTCATTTTCCAGGTACATTTGAGTTTAATCAGTTTCAAGAAGTTCCTAGAGAAGGGAAAGCTATAATGAATGCAGACAAATATGGTTTTCTTCATCATAGAACAGGACAGACTAATCATCCTATGTCCAACAATAACATAGCATTACTAAATAACTGCTATACCTATTCCTAATTCTAAAGCAGGGATATATACACTTCAGGAATTTAAGATTTCGTTTGGTTACATATCATGTATGCTAGTGAGAGTTTAAAAGGTTTGTGATGCACAAACTGATATTAAAATTAGGACCACGTTGTATCAGGCATGTATTATTTGGGGATGTATTATATTAGTTAGTGCTTACAACCAATCTAGATAACAATTATAGCAAGATGAAGTTTGTACTGAAACTTTTCAATGTGCTACTCATCGATCTCAGCCTAAAGAGATTGAGTATGCTTGAATTTTGTGTTATGAATTTTAATGAAGTCAATTCAAAAACCTCTCTTTAAGATCTAGCTCATGGTGGTTGCATTATCCCATTGTGGGATGTCGAACCAACCTAGAGTAGATTTAAGACAGGTTGAGGTATAGACTTATTTAACATTGTTGCCTGAGGGAGCAACAACCAAGTTTGAAGTTAAATATCCTCACAATGGAAAAAACGATCAACATCAAAAGAAACTAACGATCGAGTTAATGGGTTACTTTTTTCTTACTGGCAATCACGTTTCGATCTTCCAGAGAACCCTTCACCATCTCAGCTGCTGATACACTATCGACAGGTCCCCGGGTGGGAGTTTAAATTGTGGAGATCCAGCGCTAATAGATAAAGAGGTGTGGTGGAGATACTCTTCTAGAGGAGTGACTTTCCACTTTCCTATTATGATATTTTAGTTCTATTTAATTTATGGAATCACTTTGCCCTAAGTCCATTTGTAAATTTTATCACTTTAATAAAAACGACCCTCGTGTCTTTAAATAAAAAAAAAGAGATAAAATACAAAAGTATAGTGGAGTAAAATTTTTAACCCTATTTAATAAGAAAGAAATTGTGTACATTAAAAGTTGTGAGTTAATGCAAAAGTGATAAAGAAAAAAAAGTAAATTTAGCTGATTTTGTAGATGGGTATGGTTTTTTTTTACAAAATGGAATAAAAAATGGTGATAAATTTACCTCCACTTTTGTGTTTTTTATATTTTATAGGCTTTAAAGTTAAAGACTAATAATTAAACCTCATTAAAAAGTGAAAAATAAAACATTGTAACATCTAACTCATGTATTGGGTCAAGTTTAACTATCATTATTTATTGGGAAAATAACTTAAATACACAAACTATAATTTTTATATTTCTCCAAATTGTCCCTACTTTTTTTAAATATTTACATAATTCCCTTTTTTTTTTTATTTTAGTTGTAAAGGTTTTAGATACATTACACTCTCTCTCATAATACACACTTACCAATTTTAAGGCCTATTTTTTCTACATTAAAAACCACTCAAACCTCTTAAATCAGTTTTTTAATTTTAAATTGTATCAATTAAACACTCAACCTTTAATCAGCTTTTGATTTTGAATTATTTGTAATTTAATTAAAACTTAAATTAAAAGAACCAATTTTGAAATTTTGAATTTCAAAAGTCAAAAAATCAGGAAAGCAGGGTAAAACTTCCAGGCATTCTACCGTTTGTTCTACCAACGTCAACTTTCACTTCTTTTTTTTCCTTAACGTCTATTCGACTATTCTTCCTTAATTTTGAATCTTCTCAAACAAGAATATTTTTTATTTTCTTCTTTTTATTCTTTAATCCATATTAGACTATTTCTTCCTAATCTTGAATCGTATGAACACCAGACCCTTTTATAGTTAATCATTCTCAATTCGTATATTCTTCTCTTTTTTGTTTTTGTTATTATTCTATTACATCATAGTTAATGGATCCGTCAATTAATAGAATGGATAGATGATTCCGACGATGTAATGGAAAGGAAAATAGGAAAAAATCTTGCATATCTATGAAGCTTCAAAAAGGCTTCAAACAAAGACCAATGGCGAAAACATCAAAGGTGTAAAAAATAAACAAAAAAGGAAAAAAAGGCAGCAAAACAACTGTTGTTAGCCTACATTATACTCGGGTTAGTTATTTTGGACTTAAAAATGGTGTTGTTTAAATTAGTAAAAATTTTAAGGAATCAAGTGTGCTTGCCTGATACATTTTGAAAAAGGGTTTGTTGATAGTGTTGTATATGGCAACTGCTAAGTGAATTTGTTGGGTTCATAATATTTTATATGACATTAAGTTTTTTGAAAATTCTTATAATGTATCATTCAATAAGGTAGTAAAGTATAAACGTGCTTTGAGGAGACATGTAGAATCTGTGTGTGTACATTGTTTAGTCATGTACTGATCCAGGTAGTAAGCTATGTATTCACATGTTTGCCAGTTTGTATGAATTCCTGAATTGGATATCATGTATCGTAAGGTATTAGTTGGTTAGTGGATGTTAATGATAACATGTTTGAAATTTGTATAATGTATCATCACTAAAGTTTTAATAAATGCTTGATCGATATAGTTGAGATACATATTAGATTCTTTTATTGTGTATGTTGCTTAGTTCGCTGTTTATGAGACTGTATTAGGCATGTACACCATGTTATAATATTTTATTTAAAATTCACTGAACATGTTATAGAATTGTATCACATGTTTTTCATGTAGTCTGAAAGGCTGAAAAATGAAAACCATGATCAGTAAGTTATTGGGGGCTAGGAGGTGTTTTATTTAGTAGTTATATTTCTAATATCGTTTTAATTTGCGGTTTTATTTTCAAAAATTGCAACCACTGAAGTACAAGATTAAAAAGATACCAAACACACATAAGGTTGCTGTCAATTGTAACAAAACAATTTCCTAAAGGGACTTGAAAAAAATACGTAGGGGGGACACTGTTATCCAAATGTTTAAGGATACGTTTTTGGACCCTTTTTAGACATTCTAAATGAATTTTCAGGGCCAAATAACTAAGGCTTATTGCTTTTAGAAATTGAACAAAGCCAACCCTAATGTGTTGCATATAGACATTCCAACGGGGTGTGTCATGAAATTTTGTATAGATGAAATTTGCATTATTAACAGGACTTAAGGTCAGAGGAACAATACCAATGATTTCCAAATTACAGAACAAACTAAGGGTATGCTTTTTTTAAAAGTATTTCACTGGTGGTGCAGTCAATAGTGTTTACAAAGCATCCAAACTAGTTCAAAGGTTTAAAGAGGGTAGTTGGAGAGCAATAAGGATGCACTCCAAATGTCTATATTGTTCTTTATTCATACGATTTGTATTAGTACTATTGATAATACAGCGATATCTATTGTCGACTTTCTAATGTGAATGAAGATGGTTAGATAATCAACAGTTTCCTTGGGGTCAGCTATCTTTTCCAAACCTAATTGGTTCACTTAGACAGGGATTTTGACGTTAGTAAAAAAAAGTGTTGTACCGATTATTGGATGCCATATGCACTAAAAGTTGGATATAAGAATGTTGCATCCAATTTTAACTTCAGAATAGCTGTGAGAGAACGCAATCATTCCCCAAAATATGGCAAATTGGAGAGTTGTGTCTGAAAAAAGGCAAAGTGTGAAATGGTATGTCTACCATTTTCAATAGGTAAAATTTTATTTTGTATATGGAATACGTTATTTATGTCTTTGTGATACATTATGGCATTGTACTGTAATCTAAGAGTTAAATTATCTTATGTGTTTGTTGATTACATTTCAGAATGATGTTTTCAAAACATTGCCAAACAGCAGAGAAATTGAAGTTTTGATATGCTAAGTTGTGAACATGCTCATCTACATCCAATACCATTTAGTACAACCAAACGAGGAAGATGATTTAGATGATTTTTCCACAAAAAAAAAACGGGCCCGAAACAGTTATTGAGGGACATTATTCTAAGTGTTTCTGATACATCTCCTCCACCACGCCAAACCAAAATGAAGAAAAAAAATCGATTATCAAAAAAAAGAAGGTGTCAGAACAGAAAGCAGCATGATCAATCAAATGTGTCTCCGACACCGGATGATGATGATATGTTTCCCTGTTCAAGTCTGCCTCAAAAATTCGAATGTGCCAGATTGTACATGGTTTCTGTTTCCACAAGTGTCACCGAAATCGGCTTGCTGATGTACATGCGTTCTGTTCTAGACGTTTCTCAGACAGAAACCCGGCTGCTGATGTTAGGAATATGCACAATTCACAGAATGTCGACAAGATAAGTCCTCATATTGAAGAGGTGATAAAGGACATTTGAAAACTACGTAAGTAAAGATTGTGTTATTTTAAAACAAGCTTTTATTTATCTAAATGTATCTACAATTTTTTAGGTTGACAAGAAATTTGAGGAAATGATATTGTTAAAGCTTAAAAAGCAAAATCACTCCCAGCTGATGCAATATATTAGCAAAAGAGAACATCAATTTTCAGGCTGATACAAAAACATTTCAGTCGACAAACAAAATCTAAGCAAAATACCAGTTGATCTCGATGGATATGGGTGGTTGTAGCTGGGGGGATGGTGGTGGTGGTTTTTTGGTAAAAATGGTGAGCATCATATCGTCGACGATGCAGGGGATGTCGATATGGATGGTTGTTGGTGTTTCCTTAAATGAGGGTGAAAAAAATAGGTCAGTGAAATCACCCAAAGGTATGGTTTATGCAGACATTGGGTATGTTGTGTATCATGAAACATCATTAGTCAATGCTTTGTATCATGATCATTTTTTTTTATCATTTTATATTCTTCATGTATCATGCATATTTACTCAAACATGTATCATGTGATTGTAATCAATTGTTACGTTCAGCACAAATTATATTAACAGTTTTATTTCAAAAATGCATTATTCAGGACTGTGACGCACATAGTCGCACCAAGGATTTTAAATGAACATATCATGGACCAAGACGTTGATGACAATGTCATCACAACATCCCTCATGTGTTGCCCGAACAAACAAAGGGATTCACGGTACATTTTTCAAATTTTGATTTATGACACACAAATTTCATACACCCAAATTAATCTAAAAATCATTAATAATATTATACAGGATTCTTCATACTTCAACAACAATATCGCCATCAACTCAAGCAGCAATAGATGGGCTTATCAAAGATTTGGGTTAAAGAGCTACCAATGCTAGACCATTATATTCTTACGATCCACAGAATATAAATAGCGCCAAGTACTGTTGATCGACAGTCAATTACTCACTGATATTCCAAAAACGAGATTGCTTTCAAACTGATGAAGTCACTCCTGCGCCATAGAAATAGAATTGCCTTCGAGGAAGGATTCAAATCTCCATATTGTACTTCTTTTGGGGTCAAGCGAGAGAGAAAGGGAAAAGAGAAAATGAAGGCTTGGATCGACTCATTTCCCGTTCGAAGGATGTTGGCATTGCAGATTAAAGTTCGCCGAAATTATTGAGGATTACAGATGGTTGTTGAGGGGGCTTCTAAAAAATCATAACAATAAGTAAGTTTTTATACATTTTTTTTCTCAGTGTTAGGCGTAATCATTTTATATACAACTCTAATTCATGATACTTTGATATAAAAACTGAAAGAAGTCCGTGTTATGGATCATGTACATACATTGGAAAACTATGTATCATATATCAGGAAACCCATCAGACGCTAAATACAGATCAAGATCTCTTCTTTTGGATTTCGATGATGACTTTTGTTGTTGCTTTTCCATGAAACAAGATTGGGTTTATGCCAGTAACATCCAAACAAAATGTTTGGTCTGAATGAGGTAATATTAAAAAATATTTATGAAAATATCGTATCCGTCAAAACTATATTATAACATCATGGACAAATTCTGAGAAGTCTTCATACTATTTAATTAGCAATGTGATACATTCTTATAAGTATCATACTATTAATTTGCAAAAGTTTCATAATATCATTAAATATATTTCTTTTTTTTTAGATGTTTAGATGTAAATAATTCTTAACTTGTTTTCATTTTGTTTATAGCACATCGATGTGATTTTTACATCTTAGTAAAAAATCAAAACTTTGCAGCATGGATCAATAAGATTACACAACAACCCACTGTTTGTTGAAATGTCACATGTACAAAACTGTATGATAGATATTACAGGGACGATTTGAGATGATGATAGTCTGACTACACAAGAACATATTGATCGCGCTTCAGTGTCTAGTGTACATGATGAGGTCAATAATTAACATCATCAAAGGGTTTGGAATACCAGCTGCTTTACCATGGCATCTTGTAGAGGAGGTCTAACATCCTTAATTAACTGTGAGCAAGAATTCCATTGGGTGTTGGCTGTTGTTGAGTTGAAAAACAGGTGATAAGGGTTTTTGAGCATCCAATTTAGCACAAGAAAACAAACAATTCTAGTGTGAGGATCAGATGTTGTCTAAAATGCTTCTTTCATACCTACTTGGGACAGTGGATTTTTTGAGAAAATGAAACGACACAAAATTTGTATTGTCAAAGATATAAAGACAAACAATAATAGGCTCACTTCTGGAGCCCTCAAGTATTTCATGATTAGAATTTGGCACAGACATCCCTACACAGGAAGGAAAAGCGATAAGCCTGTAATATCAAGAATTTTTTATTTGCCCACCTTTTAAATTTAATGTATAATAGTTTTAATTATTCTGTATTTTTTGTAGGAGACTGTGGGTTATATGTTTACTGCATTTGCCGAGTATATCAGGGACCAATCCAATATATCTGCTGATTTTAATCCTGATACCTGCGTCAAAGATATGGAGCATTGCTGTGAGTTATGGAAGTAGTGAGAAGCTAAGTGCGGATATGTTAGACGGACATGATGATACACCAAAATTCAGGGCGTGTTCACACCACACCCGAAGAGATTATTCCAGTAGTTGTAGCATTTCATGATAATAAAACAATGTGTTAGTGATATTTATTAGGTTATATGTTATTGAACAACGATTTTTTATCCTTTTTAATGTTATTTTTTTGATTTTTTTTTTGTCAATTTACTATGAATATTTTTTTTCAAATTACGTAACAAATTGTTTATATTGAAAAATATAAATATCAAATGATAGACATAAAGATTTTTAAATTTTAATTAACATAGACATAATACAATATACTGCCAAAACCAGGTCTCTAAATCATTAATAAAGTATAATCAAAGTATTTATAATTAAAAATAGACATAAAGATTTTTAAATTTTTTATGTTAATCGAGATGATACACTGCCAAAACCAAAATGATACATATGTACCAACCACACACTAAAATAACTGATTACATTGGCTACTAAACCGTTATGTATAATGTACAATATGTTACATCTTAATCCTTAAATTTTACAGATATTTAGGTAAATTGAATAGCATTATTCATATGAATTGGTATTTATTTTTTTAAAGGAAAGTTATTTACTGTATATTTCAATAAAAGCATAACAAAAAAAAGCATTCCAACAAGTTAAATTATATAAATTCACAGATACATGATTATAGTCCATTCTAAAGTACCAATAAACCTCAACCAATTATTTTTTTTTTAATCTAATGAGAAGATGTATATGGTGACAAACCAATTGATACACACTAAAAGTACATGATACATTCATCTAAAACAATGGGGTACCAAAAAACACACAAGAAAAGTAACATGAGACACTAGATAAACCATATATGTATCATTACAGTATGTTACCTATTAATTCTAAAATTATATATCTTACTGTAGCATAAGAATTATATATTCAAAACAAATATTGACACAGTATATTTATCAACACCAATAATAATAAAGTATTTATAAAAACAAAGCACGACTTCAAATAATTACCACATGTTGTACGTTTATTTATCTAACACACAAATGTTCATTTTGCAGTTGTAATGAAAACTGAAATTCATTAAAAGGTGTAGTTTATAAATTATTCTTGATATCATCGAAACATTACGACTAATTCACTTCTTTTTGGGTAGAAAATACAAGTTCTTCTGTTGTGCCCTTCTTGTTCAACAACATTTGTCCCACAACAGTTGTGTCAACGAACATCTTTTTTCATCTGCTTTCTTTATTCTTCTTTTTCTGGTCGTCCAGATGATCTTCTGTATCTAGGGGATACACAGTTTCAGGTTACACGTGTTAGGATTGACCAATTTCTTATCTGGCTTGGCACCATTGAAAATTTCATATGTTTTGCCAAACGCATCAGGATTGTAATAACAGAGCAATTACGGATTCATATCGGTGACATTCTTTGTTTTTCCAATACAGAGCGATTGCATGCTGAAAACAAGGTATTCTTATCTAGTTGAAATCTACCCAACAACATACTTTCGCTCAATACAAACAATATATCTTCTTCCATTTTCATAAACTGAGTAAATAAACCAGAGATGGAACAACCTTGTACATTAAAAATTTTAAATATATAACTTTTTAAAAACAAATCATGTAAAAAAAAGCATAAATTGATACACAGGAATTAGTACATAACCTCCATTTTTGAAACTTTTAGCCGCGTTTATAATAAACCCCCCAATTCTCAAATTTCTACCTAATGTGTTCCTTTGTGTATGAGGCGACTTCTCTGTTTTTTCAATGCGCAACAAGATCCAAAAAGAATTTTCTAAACCTCTTCCAAGATCTTAATATAGTTAATGGGCGTGAGTCAACAAGACAACCATTGATACATTCTTCAATGTTTGAAGTCATTCATTTCACCTCTGTTTAATGTTGCTTAACACTCTTGACAACTTTTCGTACCTGCCATTATTCAAGGTTACTCTTTAACCCGGTGATCATTCATCAACCTTAGCCATACTTATCGTAATCTTCCTTCTATATTGCCTGGCCATAGGTAGAATAGATCAATATGGCCTTTCTGCTCCTTTTGAAGTCTCCACATACATTATTCAAAGATTGCCAGATTGCCTGCATTAATGAGGTACATCTGGGAACACAATCCGTTACACTCTTCATGATACTCTCATTTCTATCTGAAACAACACACATACTTTCTTATCGCCAAAATGCATGTTTGAATGTTCGAAAAAAAAACCACGTCCACGAACAATCATTTCTGGTGTCACAAAACACATATGCCAATGGAAATACGCATCTGATTAACACACCATTATATTTATTTGATACTTAATATATAAAAAGACCAGGCATTACTATTAAATCAAAAACTACTTGCGCCAAAACAGTGTGCTTGCTGATACAAATGTCCCTTTGAAGCTCCGTCCGATTGCCACCATCCACAACAACTACTGGTCTGGCAGTATTTAATCCCCATAATGATGGTCTTAAGGCAATGAACAGGGATTACAAAAATTCATCCTCTTCAGTCTTATGAATTCTTATATAAGAGCTGGATACCCAGTTTTCTAACATGTGTTGTATAGCGGCATCCGTCTAATCCTGCAGATGGTTTTCCCCTAATTCATGGAGAGTGCACGTTCTTTAGCACGTCATGCTGGCTCGGTAAGATATTCAAACACCCATAACTTCTCTAACTATCACAATATATCCTTGGGTATAAATTCGTTTATAAATTGACAATTTTGGAGATTTGTCACTACCTTACAATCCCACTGTGCTTGGCTTTGGTTTAATTACCCTCTCCATCTCGGAGCACGTATGTTCCTATTGAAATTTCTAAACAATGATATTATCAGATTTTTTTCCGCAGACGCCTGTTCATAGTTCCCACCACTTTGTTGAAAAGGCATACCAACACATAGCCTGCGTTACATTTTTTATGCATAGTAAGACACTATCAAATGCATCATATATAAATATTCAACCAATAATGTTTAAAAGTAATCAAACAATGAATCACACAAAAAGATCAACCAATTTTTAGAAAAAGTATCAAAATTAATGAAAAAGTATCCACTAATTTGTGATATGACTGTTTAAAACTGATACAGTCCTACATATCAGTAGTAGTACTGTTCAAAGTATCAAAATAGTTATTTCAATGTATAGAAACAAATTCCTGAAATATGATACATTAGTTATTTAAAATAACATATGAAAACATGCCAGGGTTTCATATAGAAAGTAAAAAAATGTTTCATGTTACTAATTAAATTATTAAACCCAACACATGATACATTACAATATCAAAACACTGTCATAACCTTTGTTGATCAGACCTCTTCACTTTGCAATGAGGTTGTTCTTTATCTTATATCTTCGTCATCACATCTACAGTGTTTACTTTATCTTGTATATCTGACCTGTCTTTCACAACAACCAATACTGAATTGATTATAAACATTTGCAACTCCAAATTCTGCCATTTTCATGTGACTCAAATAAGATATTTGTCAACTATTGCCAAAGCTTGTGTATCATTTGTTGTGGCCTTCTGTCCACACGTTATTTGCCACTTCTTCCATCAAAGTTATGACAGTCCCCTCTTCTTTCAATTGTGTCCAATACATAATGGATAACTGAAATCCGGCTCTTGTGTTTTAAGTTAAAATATAGTGTAACATCATATCTTCTTAAGTTTCAAGGACAGGGAGTTACCTTTCTACAAAATGTATGAATTTCAATTCTTTCTTGAACATAAGATCCAACTCGGCCGCAATTGCTGCTTTGAGATTAGAAAATAAAATTGAATATCCAACAACGATTACATCAAATTTTGTAACTTTCATAAGACAAATTCGTCTCACCAAATTCGGAAATGTCTCATCAAAATCGAAGTAGTGTGTCATCTTTTCAAAAATCACTACAACACAACAAAATTGCGGTTTAGCTCCAAAATTTGAACAGACTGTTAAACAAAATTGTTTTTCAATACACTGATACAATCTTGATTTTCAAATTTTGAACTTAATATCCAAATTAAGTGTTGATTTAATGCTGAATAATGATCTGTTACCAACAAATTAAGCTGTTTTAGTGAAACAACATTAATTACCGTTTTTATCCCCTATTTTTTTAACGTTTTAAGATTACCATGTATCATTTACCATGTATCAATACATTCTAAAGTATCACGGCTCAGTAATTTTAAGGAATTTTTTGTAATTACTAAACTTGTCGGGACAGAACGTAATTATTGAATTACACTATGGGATTCCTTAAATTTTTACTTATTTATTTGATTTTAAAGTTAGTAAGGTATTTTTTAATTTTAAAAAACACATTTTTAAAATCCAACTTTAAACTTAAAATTTTTACACTTTTAATATGATATGATGATTGATAAGAAAGTCAATTAGTATAGGAAGAATGAGCAATGATCATATATATAATTTATGAGTGTGGTGTACCAGCATTATACATTTTCTTTACACCATCAAACAATTTTAAAGATAATAGCATAATATTTTTAAATATTATTATGATATTTTAAGCATTTGAAATAGAATGTAAAAAATATTTAGGATATTGAATCATAGTGTTGACAAACCCAATTTTGACCCTCCCCAGTTATAAATTAGTTCTCGAGTCTTAAATTTAAAACAAATTTAAAATGATATAGTTGGGATATTGTGAGATGATTTCTCAAATATTTTAAATTTTAGTAAATATTCTATTTAACTAATTAGCTTAAATTATGGTTATATTTTGAATCAAAAAAAACCCTATTTTAAAATTAATAATTTATAACTAAATAAGAAGCTCGTTAATTAATTAATAAAATTCATTTTTTTAAGGTTTAGCAAATTATCATCTTAACTCAAATTGGATATTATTTAAATTGGACTCTTTTCCATTTAATTTGGAGGAGCCAAAATTTGGCCACCTCACCTATTCTTAATTCTCAGGCCCAAGTTTCCCTTCCGAAAAAACCAAATCTCTCAGCCACCTCATCCCTTCCAGGCCCACTTTATTTTAAAACCAACCCAGAGTGCCCAGTTACATGGCCCCATTTCCGTTTTAATAATTCCCACCAATTTCATTTTTCCCGTTCCTCCAACTTACCCCTTTTAAAATTCAAAATTCAAATTCAAATTTTAAAATTTCCCCTCTTTTGGCCCTAATTTGGCTTATAATAATCCTCATCTCTTCATTGTTTAGAGGTTTTTTTTTTGGTGGGAGAGAGGAGGGAGAGAAGTTTAGAAATTGAGTTGATTTGAGAAATTAGGCAAAACACCCACTTAAAAGATAAAAAGGTTTTGAGGTAGAAAATGGAATGAAGCATACAATATGATATAGGATATATTAAGTTTCGATTTTTTTTTTTTTTTGGGAAGTGCTCTCTCTTTTGTTTTGTAGCCTTATTTGGTTGGAACGTCTTCGTTAGCCGGTCGCTCGTCCCAATGCTGCCCCCAAAAGGTTGACATTTCCTACGTCTTGTTTTGCTTCACGAGTTGATTCATATTATGGTCTTTGGATATCATTTATTTCTATCTTTCAACACTTTGTATAATTTTCTACAAAAAAGATGAATTATGGTTATAATAGTTGTTTTATAATCACTAATAAACCCATGTATTGTTGGCTTTATTTATTTTTATTTGTTTTGGCTGCCCTTACATAGACTTATATTAATTGTTCTCTTGCTTTACTTTCATCAATGGGTGAAGTAATTCTAATTTTCTCCTTTTGTTGCTTTGTGTATGAAACCCTCCGAATCCATGACGGATTGTGTTGCATCCTCTTGTGGAGCCGTTAAGGCTCAAACCTCTACTTTTGATTAGTCCAACCTCTCCGACAAATCGGTAAATTGATGTACGAGTCAAAGAGAGGTGGAATGTACTGCTGGAAAATTTGATTACAGGTTCAGCCAGAACCTGGAAAGTTTTACTGGGAAAATCAAAATTGGAAGTGTTGCAGAAGATGTATACCAGATATATACACTGTGGATACACTGATATAAGGTCGAAAGTCACTCAAAAAATTTGAATTTGAAAATATAGGATTTGTTAGAAGTGAAGATACTCTGCTGAAAAGGGGACTTATAAACCTTAAAAGTTGAATACTGGGCTATATACGTTCTGATACACTGATATAACATACGTTATACTATTAAATATGTGTAAAAAAAAGTGAAATTGCAGGGTGTTGCAGTAAGATTATACGATATATTACACAGTATATACACTGATATACAGATCGAAAGTGACACAGGAAATGGAATTCGAAATCTGGGTTGAGGACAGTGAAAATATACGTTGTTTGAAGGGAAATTCACTATGAAAGTTGGAAAAAAACACGCTGATATGACAATCGTATATTAACATAGTATACATTTACTGTCTACCTTGACTCTCTTACAGGAGATGGGCCACGGCCTTGTCAGCAAAATTTTAACTGGCCCAAAAAGTCACTATTTGTTTTTGCAGGATTTTGATTGTTGGGAAAAGAGTCCAAATATGGTAGGACAGGTGGGCAAAGCCCCAATTGAATGAATTTGGGCAATAAGCCCAAGTCAAACATTATTCTTGCTTTATTTATATTTATTTGATATTTAATGTTTTGGTAGAATTTAATAATCTCCTAAGGGTAGCCATTTTATGTATTTTAAATTTTACTATTTATTTACTGATTTTATTTATTTACTTTTATTCACTAGTAGTTCTTCCTTAAATTAATTCCCTCTAAATATCTCCTTAAAAAAAAAAATGAATAAAAAATATTAAAATAAATTTTCATGTTTAAGTCATTAGGTCCAGATCCCCGATCAACCGCGAGTTAGGGGCATCCCGAGGGCTAACACCTTCTCGGGATGTACATTGAAACTTCGAACCTTTTTTTTATTTTGATTTTAATCTGTTTTTAATCTTTTGCAATTTTTCTTGATTTTATCAAAAAAGCAAGTGGCGACTCCAAATTTGAAAAGTCGATTTTTTTTCCTTTCTTAAATAATAAGGTAATGAATTTTTCGAAACTTAGTCAATTTCTCCTATTTTTAAACGAATTGGGAGTATTTTTTTAAATTAAAAACAGAAATCGGCGACTCCGCTCGGAATTAATTAGTTCTAACCATAAGATTGAATGTTTGACTAATTTGCTTTTTAATTGTTTAAAGTATGTTGTGCCTGAATATGTTTAAATTTTTCATAAAATTGTATTGCATTTCATGGAATATTTCTGATATATTATGTATAGTATATAAAGGACGGTTTGCGGGAACAGCAGCCGGACTTTTTTTTATTACCAACTTTTTGAAATTAGCTGGCCATTATTGGTTATTTTGCGTCAAGCGCAAATGGTGGCACTGGCGCGAGTTTCAGCCCAAATTGTCGTTTGGGGTTCCCCGTCCTTTCAAAAAGGGCCACTCCCTCGTCAACTAACGTGGCCGAGGCCAAATTCAAAAAACTTAGGAGCTTTGAAATTAGATGATCACACACCCCAAGGCGTGTTGGACCCATTAGAAGACCACCTTGAGTCCAAAATGGCCCACGGCCTAAATGGACGTTCATACTTATGTGTTTTTATTTGAGGGATGTATACGTTGTTTGAGAAAATCATTGTCTCTGAGGGTAAGGATTAAATTATAATTTATATAAGAGCTTTAAAAGCTACTGGTCCATCCAAAGACGTTGGCACCCGAAGATTGCAAAAGTCAAAAAGAAGAAGGATCTTTCGTGGAGGCATAGTCTAGGGTAGTACCCCTGCGTGGGACTGATTATTTTGCATACATTTCCCCTATTATGTATCCCTTGTAAGTTTTATTAATTAATTTGTATAAATTTAAGTTTTGGGGCAATGAAATGTTTCAAATGACGTATACATCCCTCAAATCGCTAGGCCCACCCTTGGCACAAAAGGGTCACATATCTGTTTAGAACACGCAATATTTGTTTATATATGTTATAACTGCTTATGTGAATATGTTGTTTTATCTGGAGATATTCTAGCTCACTCTTCTTCAAATTACTTTTAGAATCCCTAAGCACAAATATCGAGTCACTATCAAAAGTGTGTTCAAATACTCTTCGAGTCTTTAGTTTTTAGAAAAAAACAAAAAAAAAACAACAAAAAAAAAATGAACTTCATTTTTTTTTAGTGTTACTCTCATACCAGAAAAAGATTCATCATTTCAAATCAAAAGAATTTTGAGAATTTTTTTTTATTTCTCTTTTCGGACTCTACAGGAAATTAGAGTTATCTCAATCAAAAATCAAAGTACGTTAATGAAAGGATACCGTCAAACTTTGTCTCGACTCAAGTCGACATTGTTAGTTACCAAAATCCAAAAGTCAAAGTTAGAAAAATTCCTGTCTATTAATATTTCTCTATGTTGGTTTTCCTCTATATTGGATGGTCCTGTGTCAGTTTTATACGAATATAAAGCAACCTTATGGTTTCCCATATATGTGATGCTTGTATCATTACCACCTCCAGGGCCACTAACATATTGGTTTTTTTGAGTTTTCAGTTTGTCAAGGATTTAAACACTGATCCGTGTTGATAAGTTGGTTGATATCCGTATTCACAAGGGTCTATGGCCCCTAAACGAATTCCTTACTCGAGAAAATTTGCAAAAAGAAAACCAAACATGGAGTGATAAACAATGATGAGATTGACATGAATGATATGGTCATGCTCACCCGCGCTCCGCTGATAAAAATGAATTGATTATGCAAGTGATGAAAAGCTGCCGGAAAGAAAAATGAGGGTCGAAATGCAAAAATTGCAAAAGATGTGTCTAATCAAATTTCATCCTTCAACCCTCAAGAGATGGGAAAGAACGCACTCCACTTTCCTCCACCAAGCACGGAACAGGTTCAAACCTTTTCTCTTAACCCTACTCAAAAATCCTCCAAACATGACTGAAACTACCCCCAATCTCCGTAACGCCACACACATCATGTCATCAAGCACCACGTCATCCTTCAAAATACCAACCTTTAAAACCCTCATCTCTTCCAAAACAAAGTAGAACAATGCTCACACCTTCCCCCATCTTCAAAAAAAATATGATCCTAAAACATTCCCCCAAAATTATCAAGTCAATCAAATACCCGGGAATCCCTCATTGGTCCACCTACCTCAAAAGACCACTTTCCAAATCCCAACTTCAAATGAACCTTATGCCAACGTTCCGAGCTTGATCACCCTATAAGGAACAGGAGAGGAGAGAGTGGAGGTCAAAAGAAGAGGGTAGTCAAGGCGAATATGAAAGAAGAGATCAGGAAAGCCATGAAGGGGTTGCACTATAGTTCGATAGTCGAGGATTGAGCTATAAGGATTTATGCATCCATCCGAATCTCGACTTCCAGAAGGGTTCAAAGTGCCAAAGTTTGTTCACTGTTACGGAACAGGAACTCTCTAACACATCTGAAAGTTTTGTGATCAACTTGGGGAGTGTCAAAAATGAAGCATTATGATGGCGTCTGCGTCGAAGTTTAAGTGGGAGAAGCTCTGGATGTCTTACATAACAGGAGCTGAAAAACAATGGACAAGAATGGAATGCGCTCGAAAAAGGATTTCACGGAAAGATTGGACATACCAAGAAGATTCCTAGATCGTAATACCCCCCCCTTGGAAGATCAGACAGAGTCTATAGAAAATTTCGAGGAGTACGATCTTCGTGGAGAAAAGAGGCCGCAAGAGTTCAACCCCATGTCCGAACGTCGAGGATCAAATGGAAAGTTCATTCGTACTCAAGAGCCTGAGTATTATGGAAAGAAGTGTGTATGATGGGACAAAAGTTTGTCGAGATTGTCAAATGTGGGAGAAGCTTTGGAGTGGTTTCAGACTGGAAAGCTCACCAAATTTATGCCATTGCGATCTAGTGGAAAATCTGCCAAGGGATATTACTGATATGGATAAAGCAAAAGGAAAAAAGAGGAGGGACAGTAATGATCACGGCTACTCATATGAGGTCAGCTCTCAAAAGGAAATATCAAAACCTAATGTCAATCAGGAAAAATTTCCTCGCCCAAAAGTTCAGAAAGGCTCCTAAAGTATTTACAACCATTAAGGGAATCTCAAACTTCACTTTATGAAAGGTTTTGAAAGCAAGGGGGATTGCTCTATCTATAGAAGGAAGACCAGCCAAATCCTTGGGGGAAAATTTACAGAGCGACCACAGATGTGCTAATATTCAGGAGCCGTTGGACACGAAACAGAGAATTGTTCAACTCTGAAGCACAAGATACAAAATGATCAACAACAACTTGATCAATATGAGGAAACCACTGAATGGGTGAATATTGGACGCTCGAAGAGTTGAGTACAAGTCAATTCCGAACTGAGTTCTTTGAAGATATGCGTTCTGAGAAGAAGAAGAAGCCAAACATTGCCAAATTTTGCATATTGAAGTTTGTACCGTTATTTTGAAAATGTATCGCACTTTCTTTGTAACGAACACGTCTTGACCTGAATTCTCGAGAGAACGAGATACGTAGCAGGCCTATTAGGCTGCGGTCACACCATTTTATACCCTTCAATATTTCGTTACGATCTGAACTACGCATTTGGACCTGATTCCTGCTCAACGGGATACGTAGGCGCCACAACGGCTCAGTCATATTCCAGGAAATTTCCATGTCTCTTCATAATTTGAAAACGGGACAGAATTTTTGAGAGGAATCACAAAATTTCATTTGAAAGTGGGACTTCTTTAAGAGTCAAAAAAGGAAAACCAAAATCTATGACTGGAAAACTACGTTCGACACAACCCCCCCCCCCTGAATTCTCAAGAATGAGATACGTAGGCGGAACTATGTCGGCCCCCCTCGGTCGTTTCTTTACTCGAAAACTTCTATCTTTGGTTAATCCTTGAGAGGGGAACTACATTTGACCTGATTCGTGCTCCAATGGGATACGTAGGCGCCACTACGGCTCGGGCATATACCAGTAAGATTCCATTTCTCCATCATAATTGGAAAATGGGGACGAATTGTTGAAGGATCTCCAAAAATTCATTTGAAGTTGGACTTTCTTTAACATGTCAAAATAGGAAAGACCGAAATTCTACGGAGTTAACCTTTGGTGGATCTCAAAAATTAAGACAATCTAGTTTGCAATGGACAGAATTTTTGAGATGATCTCAAAAATTCCACAAATGTCATTTGTTACTTATTGATTGGAAACTGGACAAATTGTGAGGAGGGTGGCCTCAAATTCCAGAATGAGCAACTCAGAATTAACAGAGCAAGTCGTGCATTTTTTGAGAGTTCTTCTAATCAGGCGGGACAAACTTTTGAGGAGGAGGTCCTCAAAAATCCATCAAATATGTCTATAAAGGACGGGAGAGTGTGAAGCCCCCCCCCAAAACTTTTTGCAAGAAGGACATGAGACAGACCAACCACAGATCAGTCCTCAAACTAAGAATTTTTCTTTGGATGCAGGAACATTGAATTGAAAAGTCACAAAAATGCTATATAAGCTGTCAAGAAGACAAAATGCCGTCACTGCACCCATCGTGGAATCGTCAACAAAACCTTGAAATCTTCACATCTCATTTGATCTCATTTCTGTATATCTGCTCAAGTGATATAATACAAGTTTCTTGTTACTTGCAAGAGTATAAGGCCGAAACATTGATAGATTCTTCAAAAGTTTAGCAGAAGCAAAGTGCGAGAGGATTGCTAGTTAGAGTCATTGATCAAAGATTACAGTTGGATCTAATCATAGCCTTAATCGGATAAGCCAACGACTCAATCTAGCTCCTCAACTTTACTTATTAGTCTCTTTACTTCATTATCGATATAACGTTTGGGTCGAACTTTGCAGGTAATAGTATTGATAGGTCGTATATTAAAGCGAACATCAATTTGAGATGATCAAAGTGAAGTGACACACTTAGAAGGTGTTGCAAAGAGTATCGATAGAGCTATCCACACTCGTACAGTTGGAATATTATCGAGACATCCACCTCGTTACAGGGAATATATCGAGACATCCACCTCGTTATCAGGGGAACATTACGAGCCATCCACCTCGTTACAGGGAACATTATCGAGACACCACCTCGTTTACAGTGGAACATTATCGACTATCACCTCTTACGTTGGATATTATCGAGACATCCACCTCGTTATAGTGGAACAAAAATATCGAAGCCATCCACCTCGTTACAGTGGAACAATATCCGAGCCATCACCTCGTTACAGTTGGACATTATCGATACATCCACCTCGGTACAGATGGAAACATATTGAGCATCCAACACTCGTTACAGTGGAAAATTATCGAGCCATCCACTCGTTACAGTTGGAACATTATCGAAATCCACCTCGTTACAGGGGAACATTATCGAGATATCCACCTCGTTTACAGTTGCGACTATTATAGAGACACACCTCGTACAGTGGACAATATCGAGCCATCACACACAACTCGTTCAGTTGGACCGTTACGAGACCATCCACCTCGTTACAGTGGAACATTATTGAGCCTCACTGTTACAGTTGCGAAACATTATCGAGCCATCCACCTCGTTCAAAGTTTGGAACATTATCGAGCCACCCACCTCGTTCTAGTTGGAACATGATCGGCCGTTCACATCGTTACGTTGGATGATTATTGAGTCGTTAACCTCGTTACAGTTGGATATTATTGAGCTCGTCCACCTCGTTACAGTTGCGACGTCTTTTATCGAGTTCCACCTCGTTATAGTTGGATATAACGAGCCATCCACCTCATTACAATGAGTATGATCGAGTATCCACCTCGTTACAGTCAAAAAATTTTCGAGACCTCCACCTGTTTACAGTGGAATATTATCGAGACATCCACATGTTATGTGGAAACATATATGTGAGCCCACTCCCCACCTCGTTACAGTTGGAACATTATCGAGACATTCCACCTCGTTTACAGTGGAAACATATCGAGGGGTCTATAAACCTCGTTACAGTTGGGGACTATTTCGAGACATCCACTTCGGTATAGGGGACCAATACATCGAGCATCCACATCGTTTACAGTCTGGAAACATTATCGAGACATCCACCTCGTACAGAGGGAACATTATGAGCCATCCACCTCGTACCGTTGGGAACATTATCGAGCATTCTCCATCGTTACCAGTTGGAACATTATCGAGCCATCCAACTCGTGATAGTTGGAACATTATGAGACATCCAAGCCTCGTTGAAAATCATGCAGGCGGAAAATCATGCATCGCGAAAATCATGCATTGCGGAAAAATCATCATTGCGGCAAAATCTTAAGTGCGAAAAATCATGCCATTGCGGAAAGGGAAAAATAATGCATCGCGAAAAAATTATGCATTGCAGAAACATCAGCATCTGCGAAAATCATGCATACGAATTTGAAAATTTATACATGCCGAGAAAGCATTTATACCTCGCTGGATTTGTGCGGACATCGAGAAGATTTCATGCCTCGTCAAAATTTATGCATCACGAGGAGAACCCAATGCCTCGTTTGAAATTTTGTACATAGCGAGAGATTTCATCCGTCGCCTGAAAGTTCATGCATCGCGGAGAAAGATTCTACCATCGCGGGAAGTGACGGGATCGCGGGGGGAAAGATATTCATGCCCTGAAGAGGACATACACGATAAAGAAAAGGAAAATGTGTATCCCGCAAAGAAATAGTATCCATAGGCCTCAACTGCCATGCTTTATTTTGATAAAAGTAAACATACAAGCGAGAGCATCGAAGAAGAAAGACGACGTCAAAGAAATACCAAAAATCATATCATCATTGATTTATTTTACATCAAATGGAAGAGTACATTGAAGAGTATTGCAAATGCAAGGGCATAAGCTTTATTTGCTAGGACGTAAGAACGATCGAGTCGAAGTCGAATATGGAGGAGAACATGATGTGACGACACAGTAAAAGGACATGTATCCCACCCTCCCTAATGGCATTTTTTAAGCTGACGTGTTTATCTAGGTCTTTGTCGAGAGCATCCAAAAGATGAATTCTACCAAAAAAGTCACAGGTGCGACAGACCATCAAAAAGGATGCAGCACAACGTGGAACTTTCTTGCAGCGAAACTGGACACAGTCAAAGAGGACATGTTCAAAACTCTTAGGATGCGAGCAGAGGAGCGACTTCCACCACAATCAAACCACACCCCTATCTTCAGGCATGTGGGTTTTTCTCTTAGTTTGTCAGTTAAGTTCTCGCATCCGAAAATTTGATGTACCGGAACAAGTTTCCAATCTGGAGTGACAATTGCCCCAAGAGATTTGGCACAATTATATCGTGGTAGCTCTTAATTATGGTGTGAGCGCGCCACATTCATGGTAGAGGTACAAGCCCTTTTCATGCTCATTTAACTTGTCAATTATCCAAAACCAAGGGTTATCTAGCAAATAGATTTCCTTTCAACCGATAGCGAGTTAACTAAAAAACAGCCTGATTCACAAGGTTTAAGGATATGTAGGCGGATTCAATGTGAATGAAAACAGCGGTCAGTATGCCAACACTTTGCTCTCCATTTTATTGCGGAAGCATTTCGATACCTTCATAATCGGTATCGAGGTGGCTTGATTCTTTCAAAGTCGTGCGTTAAATCAAGATTATCTTTTGAATACAAGTGGCTGAATTTCCATATAGCCTGAGGATATGTAGGAAAACCCGTTTCAGGTTGAGGCCTAAGTCCAACTTTTTACCAACCCCTTCCCTTAAAGATGAAGGGGTTGGTCAAAATTGTTTGGTCAATTTCATTTCCTCGAATTGCCTTTGCATCAACACCCAAGGAAAATGAGGGAAGCTGTGACCACCCAATTTGGACCCTCCCATATGAATAGTTCTCGAGCTTCTTAAATTTCTAAACAATATTAAAATATATAGTTGGTATCTTTGTGATTATTTTCTCAAAAATATTTTAAATTTTAGTAAGTATTCTATTTAACTAATTTAGCTTAAATTAGGTTATATTGTGAATCACTATTTTAAAATTTAAAATTTAAATATTTATTTACTTAAATAAGAAGCTCTGTTAATTAATTAATACAAAAAATTCATTTTATTAACAGGTTTAGCCAAATTTATAATCTTAACTCAAAATGGCTATTATTTAAATTGGACTCTTCCATTTAATTTGGAGAGCCAAATTGGGCCCCTCACCTTATCATCCCATTCCCAGGCCCAGTTTCCCTTCCCAAAACCCCAACATCTCAGCACATCATCCCTTCCAGGCCCACTTTATTTTAAGGGACAGCCAGGCCCCAGTTACATGGCCCTATCCGTTTTTTAATTAAATTCCCAAACCAATTTCATTTTTTCCTTTTCCTCCAACCTTAACCCTTTTAAAATTCAAAATCAAAATGTAAATTTTAAATTCCCCCTCTTTTGGCCATTAATTGGCTTATAAAATAATCCTTCATCTTCTTCATTGTTCGAGGTTTTTTGTTTTGGTGGGAGAGAGGAGGGAGAGACAGTTAGAGAAGTTAGAAAACTTGAGTTGATATTGAGAAATTAGTTACAACACCATTTTAAAAGAAAAAAGAGTTTTGAGGTAGAAAATGGATGAAGCATACAAAATGATATAGGATATATTTAAAGTTTCGATTTTTTTTTTTGGGAAGTGCTCTTTTCTTGTTTTATAGCCTGTATTTTGGTGAATAGTCTCTAGCCGGCTCGCGCGTCCCCAATCGCTGCCCAAAAAAGGGACATTTCATACTCTGTTTTGCATTCAAACGAGTTATTATAGTTATGGTCCCTTTGGATATCATTTATTTTCTATCTCCACACTTTGTGTTAATTTTCTACAAAAAATGAGTGATATGGTTCTAATAGTTGTTATATATCACTAATTAAACCCATGTATGTTGGCTTTATTTATCGCTATTTGTTTTGGCTGCCCTAAATAGACTTATACTAATTTTTATTTGCTTTACTTTTCATCCATGGTTGAAGTAACTTCTCAATTGTCTCCTTTGTTGCTTGTTGTAGGAAAACCCTCCGAATCCATGACGGATTGTTTGCATCCTCTCGTGGAGCGTCAAGGCTCAAACCTCTACTTTGATTCGTCCAACCTCTCCCGAAATCGGTAAATTGAGTACGAGTCGAAGAGAAGGTTTGAAATTTATGCTGGAATTGAATTACAGGTTAGCAGAACTGGAAAGTTGATGGAAAATCAAATTTGCAGGTTGTTGTAGTTAAGATGTATACCCCGATATTTCTTAACTGTGTATACACTGATATACAGTCGAAAGTTCACTCAAAAATTTGAATTGAATCTGGATTGTTAGCAGTGAGATACTCTGCTGAGATGGAAAAAGGGACACGTTGAACCTTAAAAGGTTGACTACTGGGCTTATATACGTTCTGTATACATGATATCCACAAATACGGTTTGTATACTATAATATGTGCTAAAAAAAGTTGAATTGCAGGGTGTTGCAGAAGCATTATAGCAGATATTAACACAGATTACATGATCTACAGATCGAAAGTGCACAGGGAATTTGAATCGAAATCTGGTTGATGACAGTGAAAAGACGTGGTTGAAAGGAAATTGCAACTGATGAAAGTTGGAATATTTACACGCTGATGTATGAATAATCACGTAACAATATGTACTTATTACTTGTTAACCTTGACTCTCTTACAGGAGAGGGCAAGGCCCTTTTCAGCAAAGTTTAAGGCCCAAAAGCCAAATTTGTGTTGCAGGATGAAGGGTTGAAAAGAGTCCAATTGATTCGGACAGGTGGGTCCAAAGCCCAATTGAATGAATCTGGGCAATCAGCCCAAGTTCAAACATTAGTCTTGCTTTATTTATCATTTATTTGAATTATTTATTGTTTGGTAGAATTTTAATAATCTCCTATAAAGGTAGCCATTTTTTTTTATTATAAATTTACTTATTTACTTATTTTATTTATTTACTTTGATCATCTATTTAGTTTTCCTTAAATAAATTCCCTCTAATATCTCCCTTTTAAAAAAAATGGAAATATAAAAAAGATTAAAAATAAATTTTAGATCGGTTAAGTCATTTAGTCAAATCGACGGTCAACCGCGAGGTAGCGGGCCATCCAGAAGGGCCTTACACCGTCTCGGTGTACATTGACTTCGAACCTTTTTTTTAATTGATTTTAAGAGGTTTTTAAATCTTTTTAAAATTTTCTTGATTTATCAAAAAATTCAAGTGGCGACTCCAAATTTGAAAAAAGGCGGATTTTTATAAATAATAAGGTTAATGATGTTTTCGAAACGTATCAATTTCTCCTATGAAAGATGGGAGTATTTTTTAAATTAAAAATATAATATATATAAATAAAATTATCAACCAATTTTAGAAGTATATCTTTTTAGTGATACTCTTATTTGTAATTAGCGGAACTGTAATTGCCATGACGGAGAATGACATTATGGCGGTAATTTCTGTCATTTTTTTTTAGTTAACAATATTTCAGTTCATCATTGTCACAATCCAAGAATATTCCTTAGATGTGACATGGTGCCCAGAGCTACAAGTGTACGGGTGTATAAAAACAGAACAGATCAATAAACTGAATAGAAAAAAAATGTTATTGGATTATTGGATTTTAATGAGTTTATAAAAAAAAAGGGGATTGGGTTATTGATTCAATATCAACTTTTACTATTGGGTTATTGGGTAAACCGATAACCCAATAATTACAACTTTACCCTTCCAAAATATTAGATATTTATAATTTGATATATAACAAAACATTATAACCATCTCAAATAATTAGTACTCTACCCATTTCACACTTGTTTCGCAATTGTACCTATTTGATTTTAGTTTTAGTCTTGTTGGACTATTTGATTTTAGTTTTAGTTTGTAATTGTAAGTTGTAATTTTTGGTATATTGCATGTCATGTGTAAAAATTTATAGTACATTTTACTTCATTAAATCACGTAATAATGGAAATTGCATTGGCTTATACCCGGTTGGAGAGCCCTTGGAATGATCTTTTCCAACTCCGCCAAGTTTGAGCGTTTCCGAGTTCATATGAGTGAGTTATGTCTTTCCCAAGTTGGGATGTTGGATTAAGAAAAGTCTAATCTAGATTTGGGAAGGGAAAATTTGTGTTTACCTTACCTAATTTTCTTAATTCGTTTTTAGGATTTTATTAGGGTAAAATAGGACTTTGTTCAGTTTAGAAAAAAAATAGAATTCTTGCTAGGGCTTTGAGAAAAAAGAAAATAGGAGAAAGGAGAAGAGAAATTAAGAAATCGTCAAGAAACTTTCGAGCTTGAGTGTGAATTTCGTCGGGGGTGATCCCTAAAAAGGTATGTGAGTCTTCCATAAAGTTGGTTTTGTTCACTTTGTTTTACTTCGGAAAAGGAAAAAAATATTTTTTAGTATTGAGACTTTTTAGAGTCGCCGCTTAATCTTTTCAAGAAAAAATCAAGAAAAACTATTTTTCAATCCATTAAAGCAGTAAACCTTTTGAAAATTCTTAAGGTGGTTCGGAGATTCATATTTATATTTTAGGAAGGTTTTTATGAACCTAAAATACTGGCTAACTCGCGAATATCCAACAATTAACTTCGTTTGGCTAAAATGTCTAACTTGAATTTTGAGATAAAATTATTTAAAGTTGTTCGAAAATGAAGTGTTAATTTTACTATCTAACTGAATTTTAATTTGTAAAAAATTTATTTTAAGTTATTTACTTGATTTGATTAAGTCGTTAAAACAAAGTGGCGTCTTGTGGGGATTTAATATTGTTTAACCCTAATACTAACGACAAATAATAAGCAAATGGTTAAGTGGTAAAAGAGAGAGAGAGAGAGAGAGAGAGGGGGTTGGGTCCAAATTCGATTTCTGTCCGTCTGAACCGGTATTTGAACCCATTTTCGTTTTGTGCTTTTGGCCCAATTTTGTCACCTTAGGTACCTGCCCTAAAATAATCATGAAAGATAAATATTTTCTTTAGGCTTTGGGCCTAATAACTAATAAAATACATCTAAAAAATGAAATAAAATGTTGGCTTTGCCCCAATCTCTTCGATTCTCGATCTGTACGTCAATTATGTGAGCTTGACTCGATGAAGAAATTTTGAGCCTCTGTGGCTCTCCCGAAATGCAAGAGGTGGGGAAGTGAGAGTTCATGGTGAACTTGATACGAATTTTTACATGTGACAAAAAGATGTAAACTTATAAATAGTCATTCATAACTGTTTGATATAAGCAGACAAAAATAGAAAACCAAAATATGCTACTGCCTAAGCATTACAGTGAGGGCAAAACATTGAATTAGGACTAATTGAACTCAAAGATATCACATGATAACTCTTTGATAACTTTCTACATGTTTTGACCAACTAAACCAATTATAGTAAAAGAAAGAAATCATAAAATAAGATGTATGCCATAAAAATATTTAGCACTAATACAAGGCTAGTGATCTATGACAGTATACCAAATTGAAAGGTCAACAAGGAATTTAAAATGAAGCATGGACAAGAAACGATGCAACTCATGCAATTTTATTTATCAAAGTAAAGAAAGGGTACGGAAATCTCTCTAAATCTCCTGATATGACTAACTTGATATTCCATCTCCAAGTGAATAACAACACTAACAACAATGACGGAAGCAATCGATCACCAATCAGAGTAAGATGTAAGCCAAACAAGTTGATTTAGTTAACATACGATAGAGTCCAAGTTTAAGATCTTCTTGGAACTACTAAATCACTCAAAAACGAGCAAACAACACACTATGATCTTCAATCAGTGACAAATAAATACAACTCGATTCCCTACTGTTGGCATCCCTGTTCATTCGTTCAGAAAGAGAAAGAATGAAGCACAAGACGCCAGAGGCAAAGTAAATGATGTTGATTCATGATAAAGGAATATGGAATAAACAAGCAAAACAGTTTAAGGACTAAATGAGTTGTATAGATGAAAACTCAAAAGAATAAGTAAAAGGAATGTAACGATTTTAGGCTAGAAAAAATATTCTCAAAATACAGGTAGCCCACGTGCACACACTTAGAGATCATGTTCTCGAATAACCAGCTCTAACATATTAACAACAAACCTCAAAATACTTCATGAACAAATTTTACAGTAAACAAAGCAGTTGCGCTTGGTAAAACAAAACAAATAGACTCATTAGTCCACTCGCAATCTCCATTAAATGTTTAAAGACGACTAGCTCACATGAAGGACACACTTTATACATTAATCAACTCAAATCAGCTGGAAGGAACAACTATACAGTAGCTTAACACATTCAGACGACCTTTTAAAAAAAACACCTAATAAGATCATGCTTGCAATTCCGACAGAATCAGAACAAACAACATTGGATGCAACTCACAGATAAATATACCAAAATCGAGACGGGCGTAAACAACCGAGAAAACTTATGAAAATCCATAAACAGGGAGGAAAAAGGAACACATTAAGCAACGCAAAGGAAGTTCACATAATGGTCATGAAAGACTACGTTGAAAAGATACTTAGATTCAAAACACATCAAGTAAAATCATAATCCAGTAACAAATACTTTCATGATTCTATCATTCGCCAGAATCGGAAAGAAAAAGAAAAGAAAAGGGCTAAGAGTTGCTTACCTCTTTTTGAGCAGCGAACACAGAACAAACGAGCTGAATGGAAACGATCTTTCGCCACCAAGACGTGATCCCTAGAACTCCTATCAGCAGCTGGGTACGACGAGAACAAGGGTTGAACCAAAATTTGGATTTCTAAAAACTATCCTAAATATTTTATGTCATAGTATTGCTGGAAATTTAGTGCGTATCTTGTATTTTAAAGGGATAGCTGATTCCAGTATTTCATCTCACTTTTCATCACCCTCCTGTAAGCTTTTTCTACCCCTCTAAAGAAGATGATGGTAGGATTTTATACGAGAAATTAGGGCAGACTTCTGGGGAAAAGGATGGAATTAGGGTTCAAGGCCCATCTCAAATTCAAACTTGAATTCGTTTCACCATTAAGGAGAGACCACCTTTTTCTTGAAATTACGACCCATTCTGGAAGAGGAAAGGGAAACAGACGGCTGGATCGATCTCATGTTCTTGGCTAGCAACGTGGCTCCATCTCGTGCTAAAAGGACGAAAACACGTGATGCTTTTTTCTGCTAGATAGCTGCGCAGGTGTACTGTTATCGTGGGAGATGAAGAAGACGACAACAAAAGTCGTAGTGCTACCTGATCACATGTCTTCTCACACCGCTTCTGCTTTCTTTGAGAATAAAGCGGTGGGACGGGTTGACCCGCTGGGTCGGCTGGAGAATTTGAAAAAAATTGGAATTAGTGCTGGATTATTTTGTTAAAAAAATTAAAAATTAACTAGGGTTGGGGTGATTTTAAAGATGATGTGCTGGTTTTAAAAATTGTATATAATAGCCAAATTAATAACCTAAAATAAATGGAGTAGCTAGGCGTTTGATTAATTGTAGATCCATAGCAAAAGTTAACCAAAATTTGTCAGGCGCTACTCCTCCAAAAATCTCGCTCGCCACTTCTCATTCTTCGCCTCGCCCTCTCCCTATGCTCGCCTCTCATCGCTTTTCTTACCACAGAAGTGATATAATTTGTTTTGTTTTGTATAAATGCTGAGAAAAAATTGAATCACATGCAAAAAACATATATCTCGTGTTATACAAATTAATTAATAATTTACAAAAGATTTTACGTCAATTCCAATGTAGACAATGAAATTCTATACAAATAGTTGCAGAGAAAAAGAAAAAGGGCAAAAACGAATATACAATTGCGAATACACAATTGCAGCTAAAAATAATTTTCTCTAGTTTATACACAGAAGTGTATATATTGTGTTTCTGTTTTGTATAAAAAAAGCGAGAGAAAAACAATATTGTATTGATATACACGTAGAATTAGTAATATACGCTAACAAGGTTTGTTCTGCATTATACAATTGCAGTGAATAGAATAGCCGATATACAATTGCAGCCGAAATAAGACAGCGAATATACAATGATAGGCTATAACGGAAATTATACAGATTTTATGTTAGCTATGGAGCACCGCAAATTATGCAACTGCTTTATAAAATACAAATATAATTTTGCTTGCTATATGTGAAGTTGCCCAACAATTTTCGAGGATGTTGACTGAGAATGCCCAAGTTTGATGTCAAGAAAATTCAAGGTGAGGTAATACCTGCAATATTTAATATTAGAGAAATTGACTAAATCAAGAAGAATTAATATTTAATTAATCTATGAGCTTCTTAACTTTATGAAAAAAAATAATTAACTTAAATATAAATTAAAAACCCAAAATAAAAACCACTAATTTAGCCGAAATTAGTTTCAATAAAGCATTAAGCAAACTTAAAATCTTTTTTAGACGTTTTTTCGAATGTGTTATAAAATAAACTAATTATATAAGAAACATACAAAATATATCACTAAAATATTATAAAAATCGATCGAAGCTACTTTTAACAATGACTCAAAAATATTTGAATATTATAAAGTCAATTATTTTAACTCGTAAGAAATTAATGAAGCTCGAAGGTTAATTTATCTGAGGAAAGGTTAAAATTGGGTGTCAACACACTCACATGCCAAGCATATTTGATTCAACGTAATAGTTCTAAATCGATTGGATATTGAATGTTCTTGTTTGTTGTTCTTGAATTACTTTCGTTCTTGAACAAAGTTGAGATGTAGGAACTTCCTCGATGTAGAAGTGTTTTTTTTAGTTCATAGGTTAGATCCTTGTATATATGATGTGGGTACATGAATCTAAAGTGAATTGAGAAAAATAATCGAATTAAAATGAATTAAAGTCAGAAAACAAGAGGAAAATTCGTCAGGCAAAACTTGGGGAGAGTCAGGCGCGACATGCCCCATCCCCATCTGCCGCCAGAGGGCTGGAGGCGCGCTTGATATGATCAAATGAGGAGCCATAGCCTTTTGAACTTTGGGGCTGGCGCGGTGCTCCCTGGACACACCGAATAAACATTTTCAGCTAATTTTTTGCATTCAGTCCGTTTAAGTCTTTTTAAAGTGTATTAACATTTTCTAATGATTCTAAGTACTCCAAATGACTTCTAAACATGTAGAAATCATCCATAAACATAAATTACAACCTTGAATCTATAACTTCAAATTCAAGGGTTAGTTAGAGTAAAGTCAAGAACAAATAAGATCGAACTTAAGAGAAGTCAACAGTCAAGTAAGAGAAGTTCATTTCAAGTTTTCATAAGTCTTTTACATACGTTTTAACTTTGTTTTAAGATTTAAGTTTTGAGTTTAGTTCTGAGTAATGTTGAAGTCTTTTCTTCAAAGAAGTATGGGGACTAAGTATAAACAAACAAGTATGAAAATGTTTTCACCTTTAAATAAGAATGGAAACTTAGATTTCCAAAGAGCCTTTGGGCTAGTTTTTCAAAAAAGAATAATAACTTTCTAAATGAAGCAAACAAGGAAACTGAGATTTTCAAGATAGACTTTGAGCTACGTTTTTGAGCACTTATCTCATTCATAGAAGAAGTATGTATCAAAAACATAAGAGCAGTAAATTAGAGAGTAATATTGAGCACCGAATTTGGGAGGATCATGAGTACAGATATCACGTCACCATAAAACCATGTAGCCACGGTAAAAAAGGGTCATACATTCTAATTGAACCCTTTTCACAATAGACTAGTGGATCCATTAGGCAGTTCAGGTCCTATACCTTTGGCCAAGTATAGGATATGTTGGCATCGTAAGGTAGATCGATCTATCATCGCTATAACTCTTATGTGATGGTTGTCGGTTAGAGAAACTCTCATACCAGTTATTGTATTTTCGGAAAAGGGTCAAAATTGCCCCCCCCCCCCCTAACTATGTGAATAATCAATTATTACCCTTCGTTATATTTTAGCGGATAAAAACTCACCCCCGTTGTTATCCTACGAGACCACAACTACCCTAAGAGTTAACACCCCCCCCAAAAATTTTTTAGTGATTGGCAGTGCCCACAAGGACTAATCCTCCACCTAAGCGTTTGCCAACTAGGATTCATAACAAAATGAAATGATACCTTTAGCGGCGACAATAGTCGCCACAAGCCTCAAAAATCGCTCACTTAAAGTTTTTACATTAAATTCTTATTTATGTTTTTTTCTTCATTATGTTTTAAAAGACGAAAATGATATCTATTAAGTAGGAGTTTGAAGATTACTGTTATATTTTATGTGATATGTGAAAATGTTTAGAAAAGTATAATAATGGCTATATTATGAGTAGGGATGTTAAAACGAGAAGTAATTTTCAAATTTCGCCTAATAATATGGAGGTTTTTAATATTAATATTGCCAAGTAATTATTTTAGAAAATTAGCTTTGACAATCAAAATTAATATCGTATTTTTTTGCTTAAAAAAATAGATTTTACTATTAGTATTCACTTATAAAAATTATTCATAACCTTTAGTGACATATTTGAGATTTTGTGGCACCTCGCGCCCTAAAGATCAAGTTCTTTGGTAGTGAATCTTAGTTGGCAAAACGTAGGTGGAGGGATTCATTAGTACTATGTGGCATGCCCACGTCACTGAAAAATTTGTCTTTTTATAAAAAAAAAAAAACTCTGAGCGGTATTTGTGGTCTTCTTAGGATAACAACGAGGGGTATTGTTGATCCCAAATGTAATGGAGGGTATAAGTGATCTATTCGCATAGTTCAGGGCAATTTTTTTAAATTTTTCGTTTTGTATTTTTTATACTACATCAGATTACTGTATTTGGTTATACATCTTCAGATGTATACTGGCATATATACACAAAGTTTTACATCATGCTAGTAAAACAATTTTCTATTATATTGACACTGGAAGTTAAATTGCCTTATAATGAAATGGTTAGTAAATATTAATGAGTTGGAAGAGCCTCAGAGTAAGTGTTTCTTACAAAACCTCTAAAGCCTACATTGCTTTAGCATTCCAACTCGCGTACTTGTAATTCAATATACTGAGTAGTGACCTACATATTATGAGGCATACGCATGTAACGAGAAGCGGCATTCCAACGCCACCATGCATCCAGTGAGCACTCCAGAGTAGTTGGTGAACGTCTCCGTGACCATTTTGGAGGACTCTTTACTTTTCTAGTTTGATCATTGGAGTTGTTTGCTGCCGGGTTTGTGCCAAAAATTTCCATCGTAGTTATGTAGGAGTCTTCAAGAAAATTGGGTCTTTTCACTATTACTTACTATGTAACACTTTGAGGTTTGCCATATTTTAAAAAGGTGAATGTTTAATCTTTAAAATATTCTCATTTATTATGTTTTCAGTTCAGTTAGTTTCATTGATTTAATAGATATGAATATTGTCTTCCATTGAGTAAGTAAGTCACGTCAAGAGTTCGCTTAGGGCCAACAATGGTCATCGAGTCTCAGTCCCACCCAATGTATAGGTTCAAGTCGTGACAAAAAGTGTATTACACACAAGTTTTATGTTATGATCTTAAATTGGAAAAAAAGGCTCAAAAACACCCCTAAACTATTCAAAATAGCTGAAATATACCCTTAAACTTTATTTCGGCTCAAAACTACCCTTCCTGTCATACTATTAGGTAAAAAATACCCTTCTTATTAATGAAAGTTGTTAAATTCCACGTGGATACCATATGGATGCCACATTGCATGCAAATAGGATTCCGCCGCCACGTAGACTAAATACAAAGGGTCAAAAATACCCTTAAACTATCTAAAATATCTCATATATACCCTTAAACTATATTTGGGCTCAAAATTACCCTTCCCGTCAAACTATTGGATCAAAAGTACTCTTCTTATTCAAAGAAGTTAAATTGCATGTGGATGCCACATTGCATGCCAATAAGGTTCTATTGCCACATAGTCTAAATCCCTAAATCCTAATTACTTCCCCGCTCATTTCATTATTTCAGAAATGATATATTCACCCGTTCTCCATCATTTCGAAGATAGAGTTTCATACTTTTCTTCGTGGTTGATTTTGAAAATGGATATTCATACTTGTAGGTTAGTAAATATCTTTTCTTATTTTTAATATGTTTACGACTTTCAACGCAGATAGTTAGGATTTCAAACATTTCCCTATTAGAATGAGCTAAGGACATTCATAGCTTTTTTCGGGCAGAGTTTCACAGAGGTAGTAATGCTTAGTTATATTTTTTCTTATTTTATTCAGTTACGATTTTAAAGTATGATAGATAGAATTTCACAACTTTCCCGTCATTCTGAACCGCCAAGGTTTCAGAACTTCTTGGATGATGAGTTTTTAAAGTGGATTTTCGTGTGGTTGTGTTACACAATAAAATCAGAAACAAGAGATTTACTAACTTATAACGACGAATATAACTTGAAACCAGACGTTAATGAAAACTATGAATCTTAGCGCGAAGATGAGGCGAAGGGGTGTTGTGTGAAATCGTCTGAATAAATGAAATGAGTAATTAGATTTAGGGATGTAGAGTCAATGTGCGACATGTCGAAATTTAATAACTTCCGGCATAATAAGCGTTTTGGATCCTTTTGACCAAATAGTTTGAGCGTGAAGGGTTATTTTGAGCCGAAATATAGCTTAAGGGTATAAATTATGAGCACTATCGGATAGGTTAAGGTTACGTTTGACCCTTTTCCTTTATGCTATATGAGCAGGTAGTGGAAACCTATGGCGGTGCATGTTGACAGTCACTATTGGCTTTAAACAATTTCGTTAATAAGAAGAACATTTTTGACCCGAAAGTTATGACGGGAAGGGTGTAGTTTTGAGCTAAAATATAGTGTAAGAGGTATATATGAGAATTTCAAATAGTTTAAGGGTATTTTGACCCTCTTTTCAAAAAAATGTTATAAATATGGATATTTGATTAATCTAGACAAACTTTATGAGTCAATGTTTCTTATTAAAGAATAATTAGTGACGCCGACTCATATTTGAATTTGTAGGATCTACAAAATATTTTTATAGAAGTAATGAAAATTTATTTGCGTACTCATTTAAATCATAAGTGAAGAGCGCAGGCTACATCCCAGGAGGTCTAGATTAATACTAGTTCAATGTTTTTGTAGTGGCACCACACAACTTATGACCCCAATAAGAACTTTTTATATATATGTATTGACTATTTTCTCCAATTTTGATAAATATTAATATTAAGTAGAAGGAAGAGTGCAAATATGCCATCGAAATTTTTAAGAAAAAAGGTGTCATTAGTTATTTGTTAAAATGTTGCTCATCCTCTGCCACTACTGTTTAAAGAAAACATCATCGCGGCATTTATTAACTTGATTGTCAAAACCATTTTTTGACAGTCGAAACAAGGATTTAACACTTTCAATTGTAGGTTTTTGGTCAAATGTACACTTTCTGCCTTCTTTTTGATAAGAACACCAAGACCAGTTAAGAATAAACAACTCTCAAATTTGAACATCTTCAATTTTTTTTCTCTTTTTTTCACGAAATGTATGTCAATTTTTTACACTCATTAATTTATTTTTTAAAAAAAAAACTAACTTAATTAAGTCATTTGTTGAGTTTTTAGAGAAATGATCTGTAATAAAGCAAATCCACAAAAAAATGACAATCAGACCCAAAACTTCAAAGTTGCTTTGGTTCGTGTTTTTGCTAGTTTTTTTTTAAAGATCTTTATCACCTAGTGTTGTTTTTTTCGTTTCTTAAACAGGAAATATAAATATATGAAATGTTTGCTGACGAAAAGATGAAACTGAAAAGTCTAACAATTAAAGAACACCAAGGTTAACGTGAGACGAAAAACCTTCAAACGAAGGTAAACACCCGGGACGACAAGATCCGAATGCCTTAACTATAACAATAAGGGTGAGGGGCTTACAAATATTCTCTCTAATGGACTACACAACAAGCTGCCACAAAATAGAACAAACAATAGCCTACACCAACAAAAGATAAATAGAAAAAACACACTCAAACCCAAGTTCTGTTCGGGACCTAAAACAGGATCTTTCTGACCTCAAATCCAGATCTCCACCGTTCAAATCATCAGAAAGATGGTTAGGAAAAATCAGTCTAAATTTCAGCCCGATCCAACGCACGTTTTAGGTAAGCGGGGGAACATGAGCTGAATGTGACTGGTCGGAGAGGAAAAGACGTGACAACAAAAGAATCCTCTTCTTTCTCCGCTTTTTTCTTTCTGGTTTGATAAGCTCTCTCAAAAACCTTCTCTTATGTTTTAAGTCTTTCAAGACAATACCAATGAGCAATTAATTATTGTCTCAAAATCATCCTATATTATAGAGTTAGTGATTTTCCTTATAAAGACAAAACCACATACTAAATCGGCATTACTCATTCCAATCCTTTCCTAATAGAATTCGGAACCAATTAAGGAGAATAATTCCAAATATTTTCTAAGTAGGATTATGCCACGGACCTTTGCGTGGAACTATGCGCAATAGCCCAACAAACTTCCCCTACCAGCCAAGGAAAGGCCAAATGACTTCAAGTAGAGGATCTCTTGACAGGCTTCCTGCCTGCCACACGTCTACAAAACTCATGTTGTCTACGATGAGTCTTCTACTTTATCTATGGATCTAACATGACTTCATCATAACCTTCAGGTTCTCCCATCATATTAGTCAATTAGAATATACTCATCAGTGAGATAACGTTGTTTGAGCTTCGAATTTTCTCTAGTAGATCTTCTACAAGAGGTTTCTGAGACATCTGAAACGGTCATCCCAACATGAGTTGGTTGATTAATCAACCACAAACATCATCAGCTAGCGAACAAATACAGGTTCTACACTCTCATCATTGTCGTGATCATAACTTGGGGTCTCTCATGCTGCAAAAAAGATTGCTATCATAATAGTAGGATAGGCATCAACATCAACTAAGCCTATCATCGTAGAGAAGTCTAGTTCAAGTCTTGTCAATATCTTCAATAATTTGTATTCTTCAAAGAAGACAACACACGATTCTAATGAGTTTCTATCAATTGGATCATAAAAGCCGATATCCGAAATCATCCTTGAAACATAACCACCCCCCCCCCCCCCCCCCCCCCCCGATGAAGGGATACCATGTTGTTGTAACATCCAATTTGACCTCTCATCTTTGTAACATGACCACACCAAGCTTTCACACCCAACCACTTTCAAAGTGATCTAAGAAACATCCTATCAAACCAAACTCTGTTTGGAACGTCACCATCCAAAGCACAACAGGAGACAAAATTGCACTAACATAAGCAACAGTGTTAAGTGCTTCAGCCCAAAAAAGAATGTGGAAGTTAGCCTTGAATGAAAGCACACATCTAACTCTCTCAAAGAAAGTTCTGTTAATCCGTCTCTGCAAAACCATTTAATTGAAGGCAGTTCTTTGCCGAGGAGTCTTTGATGAGTATTCTTCGATTTGCAGTAGTAATATCAAGGGCCACTTACTCCATCCACCATATACAGTGCCCGAATACATTTTAATTTCTTCCCGTTTGTCTCTCAGATAAGGCTTGAAAATGTTTAAACACATCAAGCCCACGTGATCTTGGGATTTCAAAGGATATACCCAAATCTTGCGAGAATGATCAGCAATGATGTGAAAGTAGCCAAGTTAAAGACCTGCACCACCTTTTTGACTTCACTTTGAAAGGACCATCACAAATCTGAGGTACTAGCTCCAATAGCTCAGACTTTCTTGACGGAGGATGACTGTGAAAGAAACTCTTTTTGTTTCCCTGTCTAAGCCCATGAACACATCTCTTCACCTTTGCTTGTTTATACCAGCAAGCAAATTCTCTTTTCTTAGCCCAACATGTGATCCCCTCTCGCTCCTATGATTACAGCCTCTTGCGCCACAATTCTGATTAAAGTCTCGCTCTCCACCAAATTTATAGAGTCACAAGGAATCGATAATTGTGCTCACATATAAATTTGAATGTTTTCTCTCCTCGAGCCTTAATCAGTGAAGCCTTGGTGAGCTTCCATTGACCATTGCCACAAGTCATTATGATAGCATATCCATATAGTTGTCCTACAGAGATGCAAATTTATTGGATGTCTGGAGCCATGCCTGACATTCTGAAGACCAAACGTTGAACCAGTATTGGTCTTTCAACACAACAGTGCAAACATCAAACGCCTTACCTCACCTAGTATTACCATCTTGTATAAAAACTCAGGTAACAGAAGTATAAGAGGAAAATAAGTCTTTTCTTGGTGTCTGTGGACATGTGATGCCTAAGCTCCGGAATTATGTCCAACTTGGTCTTGAGATACAAATGCATGACGTCTATCACAAGCGAAGAGAGGTCATCATGCGACAACAGCAACAACATTATTTTCGATTGTTTTCTTCCTTCTTCCCTTCTTTAAGATCTTGCTTCAATTGTTTACAAAATCTTTTAATATGTCCTTTCTTTCAACCAATGATAACAATAATATTTGGATTCTGAATTTTGGATTGCTTCGCTTTTTACTCTACTCCTCGGATCTCCCATGTCTTATGTCGCCCCCGATTCTTCGGAATATATAGAACATCTGAATGTGAAGATATGTATTGAGATTTTCTTATAACATCTTCTTCAACACAACAATCTTTGCATATTCCATGTCACCTTTCCACCAGTGGCAGAAGTTTGTTAAGAAACACGAAGAGGTTCCCAAGAATCGGAGAGATTAAGAGCCAAAGTCGTCCTGTAGTTAATCCCCAGTCAAAAAGCACACCCTATTCCTGATAGCTGATCAGAATAACATGAAAAATCATTGATATGATCAAGAATGAATAGGACTACCCTCCTTGTATTAAAGGTCCATCAATTGATTTAAACAAGAATAATCTTCCTTATTGCCAGTTTTGAAGCCGTAATTTTAAAGCGTCTCCAACTTTTCCCCAAAATGTTCAGCACTTGTGTCTCATTCAACCAATATGGTGCGGAACAATCTTCAACCCATGGTATATATATCCAATACTTGGTGGTGCTCAAATTCCCAATTCTGATCGGTCACATTCTCGGGTTTTTTATGAGCAGAGCAAATCGGACGATGCATCTTTCTTCACGAACAATAGATCTTTCATCTTGCTTTTCCATATGTTGTCCGTTCTTCCATTTTAGACATATCATCTTGATCATATTACCCTCCATTATAGAGAACCTTAGCCTCGATACCAGTTGTGTGACGAAAAGATTGAAAACTGAAAGCTACAACAATAAAGAAAACACCAGTTTAACGTGGAAAACCCTCTTCAAAACCTAGGTAACACACGGGATCGACCAGATCGAATTGCTTCACTATAACAATAAGAGGGTTACAAATATTCTTCTAATGGCTACACAACAAGTGCCCAAAAGAAACCAAAACAATAGCTACACCAAACCAAAAAGATAAATAGAAAAGAAACACACCCAAACCCAGCTTCTGTTCGGGACCTAAAACAGGAAATTTTCTGACACCAATCCGATCTCCCCGGTCAATCATCCCCAAGATGTTTTAGGAACACTCAGTCCTAAATTTCAGCCGATCCCAACGTTTTAGTTAATCGGGGGAACAGATCTGACTGTTCCTGGTCGGAGAAAAGACTTGCAACAAAAGAATCCTTTTCTTTCTCTCTTTCTTCTTGTGGAAGCTCTCTCAATAAACCTTCTTATGTTTTAATGTCTTTCAAGGACAATACCAATGAGCAGCAATTAATTATCTATCAAAATCATCCTCTCTTTATAGAGTTGTGCTTTTCTTATAAAGCCAAAACCCAACACAAATAGGAGTACTATTCCCAATCATTTCTAATAGAATGAGAAACCAAGTAAGGAGAAATAATTCCATCCTTTTCCAAGTAGGATTAGGCCATGGACCTTTGGCTGGAACATGGGCAATAGCCCAACAGAAAAGATGTCTATAGAATTTTGTGGCACTGTCACTGAACTAGCAGGAACACCAAGATTTACATTCATCACAGAAGCACTATAAGGAGTAGTGACACTTCCATGTATTTGTGGGCTGGTGGAGCTGGATTTGTGTTCACTCTTCTAAGGTACTCTTCTCCTTGCTTGTCTGCACACAAAACAACCAGAGTTGATGGAGGAGGGCTTGAGTGTGTTTAAAATTTTAAATAATTTGAAGTTGTCAAGAAAATTCTACCGTTAAAGAATGTTGAAATTTTGAAGAAATTTTAAGTGGTCTTGTTAAGTTAGGTTGAATTTCAGCTCAAAAGATATTTAGTTTTGATATCTAGGTTGGAGGGAAACTATTCTTGACATTTGAGGCGATTTTATGAAGAATTAAACAAGTTTGAAAAAAAAAAGAGATATTATTATATTGCTGTATTATTGTTGTGTCGGCTGAATATCAGCCAAGTATAACGTAAGATCTTTTTCATTTTGTCGTATAGCTCGGCTGGAAACAAATAATGTAAAAAGTCGTAAAGTAAATAGTAGTAGTCGGGCCAATAATAAAGATAGGCCACAAGTTTTGGTTTCTTTGCCGTCAGTCTGCGTCAGCCATTTGGCTAAGGTGTAACTTTTGTGTATAAATAGAGGAACTATCCTCATAAATAAAACACACACCTTCATCATTATATTTTCTCTATCAATCGCTTCCACCCTAAAATTTGTTTAGCTCACCATTTACCATAATGAAGAAGTTTCATTAGAGTAATATGCAATAACTATTCTTATTCTGCGTACATTCCTTAGATGAATTTAAAAATCATTCTCCACTATATGTAAATATATTATTTTGGTTAGTTTTTGGTGCAATCGATTTAGATTAATTTGCCTAAAAATAATTTAGAATAATTTTTATATAAGTTACATTACATCTTCGTGAATATCATACAGTAACCAAAACAAATTAAGCAATACTTAAATTTTAATACACTTGAAAGCAGCATAAAATTTCTTCTAAGAGCAAAATTCTCAAATATATGTAATCGAACTTTTAAAAAAAGTACATTTATATCATTCTTTAAAAGTTTGGCTCATCTATGTCTGTTGTTAAAGAAAAATGCTTCCATATCATTTTTGAAACTCCGGTTTTGAGAAATAATTTTACTGCCGGTCATCAAGTTGATACTAAAACAAAGTCTTGACTTTTAATTTAGGTTAAGTTTAATGTGTTTATTCATGTTATATTTTTTTTTATCGCCTTGTCTTCTGCCTGGCTCAATCCTACACACAAAAAGGTGCAACAAGTATAGAGTAAATATAAAAAACACTTTTACACTCAACAAACTTTGTTTACTAACCCTTTTAAGAAGTGATAATCAGGTATATCTTAAAAATTCATTTTTCAAATAATTACATTATAAAACAATTCACCTCAGTTTAACAATTAAGAATATAGTTTTTCAAAACTCGTAGTTACTCCATTGATAATATTATAAGATGTCTCAAATGTATTTAGTTAAATTGATACCACAATAATCTTAACCACTAAGCACCAAATCAATATGAAATGTAAGGTATAAGAAATGTAATGCAATGCACTAGTTAAAAGTCAGTAAACACCCACTTTTCTCTATTCGATATTCAGGATATAGGGAGACTCATGATGTCCAATTACCTATCAGAATCATTTACCACCGGCTTAATAACAACTAGCCCGAACTATTTTTCATCAACAAAATATCACCCACGTTTTCCATCGATGTAATAAGAATAGGAGTATCATAAATAACTCTACCGAAAATATCAACCAATAGTTATCATGTAAATAATAAGAGTTGTACTAATATGTATGAAAAAAATATATAATATGGGTTCATGAATCGACCTTATAACGGGGAATGATCAATAACAATCGAATTTACATAATTCACAAGTTTCAACAATTAAATCATAACACAACTAATTGTATATTACGTTATTAACTAGTAATCAATTTCATGTTAATTTTCCCATTTCATGACATTGATACAGATATAAATGCTCGTTTATCACATTTATATGGGACTCACTTATTACCCATTTTCCTTGTACTTATTTAGGACATTAAAACTAACACTTCAAAGAAGTAAGAAATTTCTACTTGCCTCTAATTAAAGCTCAAATGTCAAATTACGATTTTTTCCTTCTGTAACACTTGTGATTGGCTAAAATTTATTCATACGTATAATCCTTATAAGAACAAAAATCTAATACCTGTAGGCCTATATTTAGTTTCTACTCAAAACAGGGTAAAATTTACCCCGAGCCTCCTAATTCAAACCTAAAATTTATTCCTGATGTTGACACTAATGATAAATATAAAATTCAGTGTCAAATCTGCTAAAATAGAGTTATTGACACTAAAATCAAGCTTTTAACCTTTAGAAATTTTTCAATATATCTTCTTATTTCTAATTATAAATTCTACATGTTTCTATCTATAAAAATATTATATAAATCCATTAAAACAAATATAGTCAGACCCTTAAAACGAGTCCGTGAGTGAACAAACACTAACTTCCTAGGTGGTGCGAACAACGAATTCAAACCTTACTATATGTATTGTTCCACTGTAGAATACAAACAACAATGCGGCAAGCTTAACAATCTTATTAGGTATGAACCACAAATCTACTAAAGCTATTAACTATTGATTTCCCAAACTACACGTTATATCCGAAGTACAATTCATTTTCACATTACTAAGTCTAGCTTATTAATACACCAAATAATAATCACATAGTTTCATTTCCGGCACACACGGACATCCTGTTATGACCAGAGAATTCGAACGAGCTTGAATGAGAGCCCAACGTAGAACCTGATATGCTTTGAGATGGACTAGAGCTGAAGGCGAGTCGAAGAGTCGCCCCGGTACGCCCCACTTGCACTCATATAAAGGAAAATGGAAACAGAAGTAGGACTCAGTACGGGCAACATGTACCGAGTTGGTATATCGACCAACCCAAATTAGAAACCAATATATATTGAATAATAATATAAAATCAACTACAATATTTAGCAAGTGGCAAATAACAAACAACATGAACCAGTGACAACAACGCCATAGTAGGTACACAATCAATCACAATATCAAGCACACCTATGAGGACTCATGCCTCCACACGATACTCATCTGGATAATGGGTTATTTGAGATTGAGTATATTACGTTAATTCAAGATTCCTTTCCTTTAATATTATTGTGTCGGAACGTGACACTCCGATCTCATATATATCGTGTCGTAATGTGAAACTCCAATCCCATAATATTGTGTCGAAACGTGACACTCCAATCCAATCATCTCATTAATTTATTTCATCAAGCCTTCTTTATTCAAGACGTTATTTCGATAGAGAGAGTTCAAGATTATAAGTCCATCAGTCTCTGAATTTTAGGCCAATCAAAAATCACACAACCAAGATATACAACTACACAATTAAGTACATAGGAAACTTCATAATATCACTCAATACATATCAATTGCTATTGAGAGTTTATCTATCAAGTAGAATTAAATCATAACCTCCCCCAACTGAAGAACCATAGCCAAGCAAGATACTTTTCCAATACGTTTCCTTTCCTCAAAGTCTTTAAGCCTTTCCAATTTATCAAGTATACCATATTTGTAAATACGAGTCCATGAACATCTATATTGTTATATTTCTAGCTTAGATTCCACAAGTCATAAAACACAAATTTATATTCAAGTTCCTAATCCTGAGATCAATTAATATGCTAATTTCTCATTTCTTAAATTTAAGGGTAGGGTTAAGTCTTAATTCTTTCAATTGACATAATATTAATGATATTTAAATAATTTGATGCACCTAATATTTAATTATCTATCTCTATATTTCAAAACTTAATTTATAACGAGATACTAAAATTATTTGTAGTATCCAAGACCCTCACTTTCATGCGACTCAATTCATTCTATATACTATATGTGTATAATGAATTAGTTCACTATTAACAATTTATTGGCCATTAAGATGTCCCAAGATAATGCCAAGAACACAAACTCAACGTGAATCACTAAATACACGTGTCAACCATTTAATACATTACCAATAATAAAAAACTAACGTTTCCATCCGTTGTAAACTATTAACACTAACAACAACAAACCAACTATTAACATTATAACATTAAATTTGAATTGGATTTGAAGGTTTTCCTGTACATTGATATAAACTGGTTGATGACCTTAGAACAAGAAAAGGCGCATGCGTGTCTTGATAACAAAATAATGACAAACCGGTTTTTCTTTAAACTAATTAATTAATTTTATTATAATTATATATATGGGTATAATTTATTGGATTAATAATTTTAAATCCTACTAATTGTAATGTTATATTCTCTTAATCACCACTAAAAAAGTAGTATTAAAATACCCCATAATTTTATACTTATAGTTACAAATAATCCAAAATATTCATTTAAAAATTTATCGTATTTTATCAAATAAAAATATCTAGTACTTAATACGACCAAATGAGTCGTTATATAAAATCACAATTTACCAATCGTTTGTCCTCGAACGATTAAAGAAGATGAGGATAAGAAAAGGGTACAAGAATCAACAAAAATGTGTGAATGTCTTTTGTAAATATCAAGCTTAGGTTCCCAAAGTCTTACCTCAAACACATCACACCAATTAATGAGAGAGCGACATCTCTTCTCATACTATGTCATAAAAAGGGTCATATAACTATTCAAGTTGTAGCTATTGTTGTATGTAAACTCAACTAACAACAAAATGTATCTCACAACATAAACTTTTCACGAACTTAAGTTATATAAAAAATGATCTTTAAACATCAGGTGCTCATCAAGGGAAAATTAAACTTACCTAACCTCAAGAAGAAAATGATCAAGTAACCCTCCATCGAGCAATACACCCAAGCGTAAGGAACCTCTAACAACACTATAGAAATGCAAGATTAGAAGATATTATAGACAAACCTTAAGAATGACAAAACTAGACCCAATGGGTCTCACATTCAATCACACATAGCCAAAACATGATACCGATGATAATATAACTCTTACTTCTATCGAACATCATAAAAATACCGTCCATTTAACTTACTCTTAAACTGTCACTCGAATAAAAATCTTCTTAAAAAACACATTGTCGCCACAAAAAGTTTCAAACTATGGCTCCCTCTCTTTCCATTTAAACAACCTATGATACATAAGGGTCTTACCGAAGACTCATAGAACTAAGTTAAAATATATATTACTCTCCCATCGAGATAGAGCTATTGAATCACACACAATGTACAACTCTACACAATATTTCATAACCTAATTTCAACTACCATTCAAACCATTATATACCGCATATCCACATTTAAAAAATTCTTACTCACCACAACTAGTTTATTACTACGTGCTCTTGGGTTGACCATTGTTTTAAGGAAGTTTTTAGTTGTGGATCTTGGGTATGGTATTAACGCATTAGGTAGTAAGGTCTATCTTGAGGGTTCTAGAACAAGTGATTTTATCTTAAGCCTCAAAGCATAGATTGGTACTAGAATGACAAACTTAAGGTAAGGAAGGGCCTAACGAGAATACTTGGGTGAAGTCAATTGAAGAATTTAGTATGAAATTGCATTTAAAATTGAGTAAGTGATTTGGTTTGATCGATATAACCGGATTTGAGGTGCCTTGTTGATGAATAGGTTGACTTCGTGGTAATGGTAAGGGCTAAATAAACATGATGGTAAAAAGAATTTGTGAGGATTATGATTGGGAAACAACTATATAATAAGGATTTGTTGAGTAAGTGAATTTTGTATAGTAATAAAACTTGCGAGTATCTAATGTTGAGATTTCTACTATTTAGTGAGTAATGTGGTCCTGTGACAATTTTCAGGAGATGTTTAGACACCACTCATATTTAATTTCAAGGAGCTAGAGTCATAATGAAAATGAAATAAAATTGATGGATTGTTGGTTAACCTTCAGAAAGAAGTGAGAGCAAAAATATTTTTCTCAAATTGTAAGGGGTAAAGAGGTAGTTTTTTTTTTCTAAATGTAAAAGTAATACCAAATCTCATCATCTAAACATGTCATACCACAATAACTCTTAAACCGTTAGTATTATCATTTGAAAATAGACTTATTCATTTCCACATGGACCTAGTACTAGCACACCACGAAAGTCCGTTGCATACCTCACAAGAACACATCATACCTATTGATAAGATCGTACCTAAATAACCCACACATTTCTACCTCTTGAGTTACTGCAAAACATTACCAAATCTATTTTGTCTTTATCCCAAGCACTTTGTATTCTTTCTTACATCAGGTCAATAACAAAAGTAACGCACATCATAAATCTAATGAAGTAAGCATTGGTAGTACCATTGTAGTAGTAGTAATATCATGACACATTTTAATATATTATCGATTCATGGAGTCTTAGAAAAGATTCTAACCTCAATTGGTGCAACATGATTTAATTATGTGTTCAGCAATCCGTACATGTTATCAAAAGTTTACCAACTGTATTTTCTAAACTAATGATGTTCATTTTCTAGTTGTCACGTACACAGCTTCTTGCATATTGCCACTTATCAAGATAAAGTATAAAATTTGACCTCATAGGTTGCAACACATATCTTCCGTTTCTCTATATTTAGAAAATCATCTCTCCTTCTGTCGTTCAAGTTTGGGGTATATAATTGAATAACAAAGCTATAAAATGTTGTCTTAAGTCATAGGTAGTGTCTTTACTAAACGACACTCAACATGAGACTATCACCACATTTTGGGTCTCTCTGAAACTAGTTTCATTTTATGAAACAACTCAAACAATCAACCATAAAAGCATAAGCATCTTCATAATCAATACCCATGAAGAATTCAAATTTATGAACTTTAAAAATCATGTTGATCACTAGTCATTACAGGCCCAGTAGTCAACTGAAAAATATACCTTTTAACATGACATTGATCACTAGTCATTACAGGCCCAAGAAATTGGTATTATCACAAGAGAAGTACATTCAGAAAGTACTTCGCAGATTCAGCATGGACAAAGCTAAGGTTGTCAGTACACCTTTAGCTATGCACTTCAAATTGAGCACGAAACAATGTCCTTCTAATGATGATGAGAAGGAAGATATGAAGAAAGTCCGTATATGCTGCAGGCGTTGGTAGTTTGAGGTATGTGATGGTTTGTTACAAGACCGGATATTGCTCACGCTTGTGGGCTGTTAGCGTTTTCTTTCTAATCTGGGAAGAGAAACCTTGGAAAGTTGTGACGGGGTATGAGATATCTTGTGGCACTTCTAGTCTGAGTGTGTTTGTACAGGAGCCTATTCTTTGTGGTTTAATATTCAGACATGGCGGGTGATGTGAACTCGCAGTCTACTTCAGGGTATTATTGGTTACTTTTGCACGGGGGAGCTGTGTCTTGGTATCAGGTTGACAAAAATTTGTGCTCTATCTTATACTAAAGAAGCTGAGGCTTAATTGCTGTCGTTGAACTTTGTAAAGAATTGCTTTGATGAAGAATTCTTGGGGGAACTTGGGTGTGCTCAAGGAGGAGTATGTGCTTTATGTGACAGTCACAGTGCTTTATACAGCAGCAAGAATTCTACGGTCCATGGTCGGTATAAAACAACATTGAGGGAGATACCATTGGATTGAGATGTGTTGAGTCTAAGTTGCTTGAGTTTGAAAGATAAGATTCATACAAAGGACAATGCGACAGACCCGATATGATGATGTAAGCTTTGCCAGAGGGAAGTTTGAAGAGTTGGATGGTTCGTCGTGGTCGGGATGGCGGTCTTCCTCCACATAGTCGATGAGGGGGAGAATTGTTGGGTTATAGGTCGTTTATCTTCTATGTGGATAAATAAAAGTTCATTTGGGACCCACCCATTTTTACCCATAGGCCATTTTTATGAGGCAAACTAGCCTATTTAGGTCTTATTTTCATATACACAAAAAAGAGTTTTTCAGCAGCCAAAAGAGAGATTGAGCCAGTTTTTCTGCAGTCAAAAAATCAGCCCTAAAAACCAACTTCAAATTGCGATCCCGCTTCGTTTCTATGATTGTCCCATTGCGTGATTGTTGACAGCATATTGTCTTCATCTCCAATCTTGATTAGGAACTGCAGAGTTCGATTTGGTGGCATGAAGCATTTAGGTTTGGCTATTTATGTCAGTGAACAGTAGCCGCGAATTGGTGATTTGCTTCCTTTAATTCTCAATATTTGGTGCTGCAATCTATTTTGTTGTTGCATCGTTGTTTGGCACTGTTTTGTGGACAATTTTGTGAGAACAAATGTAACTCTTGATGATTATAGTTTGAAACTTTTGGATCCCGTGGTTTTTACTCTTCACATCGAAAGGGTTTTCCACGTAAAATGTCTTGGTGTCTTGTGTGATGGTTTAGTATTGTCTTGTTTATATTGTTTGGTGGTTGAATGACTTGCTGCCTACTATCATATTGCTTGGGGTTGTTTGTCTTCTCTTGTTCAAATCGAAAAGGGAAAAGTTAGACTGGGTATTCTTCCGCTGTTATCTGTCAGACATTCTTGGTAGTGCCTTGTCTTCCCAAACAAATAGTGGTATCAAGCTGGTTATTGTTGATTGTCGTTTTGAATGATGAGGAAATATGAGCAAAAATGGTGTGTTTAACTGGTAGTAACTATCATAGTGCAGGCAGATGAAAAAAAAAAAAAAAAAAAATATCTTCTATTTGTCAAAAAGATGCATTATTTACCTTTTGCTCTAATAAGGCCCTCGTCTTGAATGATGAAGAATGGGAATTGAGCATCTGCAGGTTTGTGGTTATAGTAGACAATGGGTTGTTGATTGAAACTAATGTTTAGAAATCAATATGTGAATGAGACAAATGCCAAAAGTTTTGTTTTGGGAAAAGCTCGAGACACTTTTTATGCTTCGAAGAATGGCAACAACAAGTTGTTCCTATTGAAACAATAATGAATAATGTATAAAGAGGGCACGTCCTATTTCTGATCATATTAATTGCTTTTCAGGGTGTCTGACCAGCTGTCCGGAATGGGTTGTAAAGTTTGTGATGAGATACAGGGACTTGGCTTCGTAATACTCTGCCAGCACTCTTGGAAACTGTCTGCGAGTTTCTTTGACTATTCTGCTCCCAGTGGTGTGTAACCAGGGAATATACTAAGAGTGGTGTCTTGAATGAAAGAAAGGAAATGAGAAGAAGATCTCAAAAGCCTCATCTTCTTCAGCTTCACACTCCGATGTTTGGTACTTTGTGTTAAGATAGGGGGGGAGAGAAGAAACAAGTCCAGATGTCAGAATGATAGGGTAAACGTAAAAAGCAAGTAAAAGTCTAAAAACAAGAATATTACATGTGACTACTGCCACAAGAATGGGCATATCATGAATATTGTTACCAAGAACAAGAAGAGATATGACGAAAACAAAAGAGAGATAGGCGAAATGAAATCGGTTTGTTGCTGTTGTTGCTAATGATGATTATTCTTGTTTCTTGTGTTGTGAGCAAATGCCATTATGGTGTTGAAGAGTCTAGCTGGTTTGGGGATTCTGGTGCTACTTCTCAGTCACGCAAAGAAGAATTAGTTTCTTCTATACTCAGGGTAGGTAATTTTGAAGTTGTGTTGAAAATGGCATAATCATGAGTGAAGTTATTGGCATTTGGGAAAGTTGTTGAAAGTAACCAAATGGTTCCAAACTAGTTCTCAATAATGTCAAGCATGCTAAAGTTCGCGTGAATTTGATTTCTGTGGGATTCTGATGGATGAGGGTTATGTTAATTTACACTTGGTGTTGGCAGTGGACGCTATACATAGAGTTTGATGTTGTGGCGTGGTGACAAGGTGTCTAACTTGTATGTATTTCAGGGTCTCCATATCCAGAGGACGCAGTAAAAGTTGGTGGAGATGGTACTCATCAGAGTTATGGCTGAAGGGTGAGTCATATGAGCGAGAAGGGGATTATTGATTAGTTGGATGAAGAAAATGCTTTCTGGAGGGAAACAGCAAATGAAGAAATGTGTTCATGCCTTAGCCGGGTGGTTGGGTGGGGTAAACGAAAAGAGTTTCTTTTCAGAGTCAGCCGCCTCAAGAAAGCTTGATTGCTTGGAGTTGGTTACATTCTGATTTGTGTGGGTCCTTTTTTAAGGTAAGATGCAGGTGGTGCACTTTACTTTGTGATTTATTGCTGATCATCTCGCAAATCTGGGTATTTCCTTGAAGTTCAAGGATCAAGTACTTGATTGTGTTCAAGAAGTTCTTCACTGGCCTTGTTGAAAGACACCAGGGAAGAATTGAAAGGAGCCGTTCAGATAATGGTGGTTGAGGACTCTTGGTCCTTTTTTTTTGGAAAAAATAGTATTGCAGGAGAGCAGTGGTTATGAGGCATCAGAAATACTCCTTCCAAAGACCCTCAGTTAAATGGTTAACAGAGAGGAATGAAACAGAACTCTCGTTGAGAGGGTTAGATGTATGCTTTCAGATGCTAAGCTGTCAGATTCCTTTTGTTTTTTATTTTTTTTTTTTCGGGCAGAGCACTTAATTGCTGCTTATGTTATCAATTTATCTACTGCTGGTTGCTTTAGCTGGTGAGGTCCCTGACAGAGTTGGACGGGTAAGAATGTTCTTATGATATTTCGGTCTTTGGGTGTTTGTTTGTTTGTTTTGTTGTTAAAAGCATCCTTAAGGATGAAAGGTCAAGTGGATTGTTAAAACGAGCAGTGTATCTTCATTGGTTATGCGTCAAGATGATTTGGCTATCGTTTCTAGATCCTGTGAGAAAAACTTGTTAGAAGCGGATTGTTGTGTTCTTTGAAGACCAAACAATTGAAGATGTGACAAAAGCTGACAGGCTGATTTCAGAGTAGTGAGAGCTTAGTTGATGTTTGTCAAGTCCTTGACTAATGCACCGGAAGAAAATGTTCATAATGATGAAGTCAAGTTGCTAATGAAGCTGGTGATCATGTCAGAATGACCTGGGCATGATGTTGTGATGCTCCAGGCAGATGATATGGGTTGTCCAACCACCAAGTATAGATGCTCCAGAGAGGTTCTCTCAGACGATCTAGAGAGAGAGAATTCCTCATCTCGTGGTATTTCTCCAATGAGTATGTATCTTGACTGACGGGGGAGAGAACCCATGAGAGTCTTGGATTGAAGGCCATGGAAAGTGAAGAAAAAGAAAGGTGGTTTGACGCTATGAAGATGTGTAAGATTAAAATTCCTTTGTCAGATAATCATACTTGATTTGGTTTTTAAGTACCTAAAGACAGAAACACTTTGAAAAACAGGTGGGTTTTAGGTGAAAAATGAAGATGGTAATATCAGTTCAACGGTACAATTAGATTAGTTGTCAAGGGATTTAATCAGAAAAGGAGAGTGATTTTTGATGAGATATTTCTCTACAGTTGTGAAGAGTCATCCCTTCGTGTGGTTTATAGGCTTGGCGGCAAGTCAGATTTAGATAGAAGTAGTTGAGCAAATGGATGGTAAATGCTTTCCTCAATGGCTGACTTAGATGAAGAAATTTATATGGAACAACCCGGAAGGTTTTTAAGTCAAGGCGTAAAGAGAATTATTGTTTGCAAAATTGAAGAAGAGCTGTATGGTTTGAATGAAACAGATCCCAGGCAGCGGTACAGGAAGTTGGTTCTTTATGATCAGAAGGCTTCAGAAGACTTCTTCAGACCATTGGGTTTTAGTGCAATTAGTTCTTGATGGTGACTTTATTATTGTGTTCGCCTTTATGTTGATGACTGCTTGTGTTGGTCATAATACTTGAAGGATTCAAAAGTGAAGCCAAGAGTGGTAAAAGAGTTGAGTAAGGCTTTTGCCGATGAAAGATTAGGACCAGCAAGCAGATCTTGGAATGCAGATTGTCGTGATAGAAGGCCAATGAAATTGGTATCTATCACAAGGAAAGTACATTCAGAAAGTACCTTAGCAGATAAGGCTATGGACAAAAGCTAAGGTTGTAAGTACACCTTTAGCTATGCACTTCCGCAATTGAGCCACGAAACAGTGTCCTTATAATGATGGATGAGTGAGAAGGAAGATAGAAGAAGAAAGTTCGTATGCTTCAGCTGTTGGTAGTTGATGTATGCGATGGTGGTACAGACGGATATTGCTCACGCTTGTTGGAGCGGTTGCCGGTTCTTTCTAATCCGGGGAAGAGAAAATTGGAATGCTCGTGAAGTGTGTTATGAGTATCTTTGTGGCACTTCTAGTCTGAGTTTTTGTTTTGGTACGGAAGCCTTATTCTTTGTGGTATACTGATTAATACATGGCTGGTTGATGTTGATATCGCCAAGTTACTTCAGAGTACTTGGACTTTTGCAGGGGGAGAGGGTCTTCTTGCACTCTAGTTGCAAAATGTGTTTTGCTATATCTACTACCGAAGCTGAGCTTATGCTGTCTTGAAGCTGTAAAGAATGTTTAGATCCGAGAAAAGAGATTCTTGGGGGACTTGGTTGTGCTAAAGAGGGTATGTGCTTATTGTGACAGTCAAAGTGATATACATCTTGGCAAGAATTCGTACGTTCCATGGTCGGTCCTAAACACAGTGAGTGAGATACCATTGGATTCGAGATGTGTTGGATCTAAGTGCTTGAGCTTGAAAAGATCATACAAATGACAATGGTCACGATTAGATGACTAAAGATTGCCAAGAGGGAAGTTTGAGGATTGTTGGATGGTCGCCGGGATGCGGTTTCTCCTCCACATAGTCGTGAGATCCTGAGGGGGAGAATTGTTGGGTTATAGGTCTTTTTCCTTCTATGTGGATAAATAAAAGTCCAATTGGGACCAAACCCATTTTACCCATAGGCCCATTCTTATGAGGCAAATATAAGCCTATTTGGTCTTATTTTCATATACACAAAAAAAAGAGTTTTTTCAGCAGCCAAAAAGAGGAGTGAGCAGTTTTTCGCAGTAAAAAATTCAGCCCAACAAACCAACTTCAAATTGCGATTCCCACTTCGGTTTTGTCCCGATGAGCTGATTTTTGGAACAGAACTATGTCGTATTCTCAATATTGATTAGTAACTGACAGGAGTTGGATTTAAGTGGCCTGCAGCTTCAGTTTGCGGTCGTGAACAGTAGCTGCGAAAGGTGATTTTGCTCCTTGAATTCTCTAGATTTGGTTCCAATCTATTTTGTTGTTGCTCGTTGTTTGGCAATTGTTTTGGCGGCCAATTTTGGAAAGAACAATATTGGTAAACTCTTGGTGATTATAGTGGATGCTTTTGGTCCCGGGTTTGTTACTCTTACATCGAAGGGTTTTTCAGTAAATTGGGTGTCTTGTGTGATTGGTTTATATTGTCGTTGTTATATTTGTTTGGTTGTTGAATACTTGCCTGCCTTAATATCATATTGCTTGTGGTTGTTTGTCTTCTATTGGTTCAAATCGAAAAGGGAAAGATAGACTTGGGATTTCTTCGCTGTATCCGTCAGGGCACTGGTAGTGCCTTGTCTTTCCAACAAAGTGGTATCAGAGCATTGGTCTTGTTGATTGGCGTTTTGAAATGATGGAGGCAAATATGATGAAAATGGTGTGTGTAAATGGTAGTAACTATCATATTGGAAAGGCAAGATGAAAACGCTCTTATATTTGTCAAAAAGATGCCATTACTGTGTTTGCTTCTAATAAGCCTCACTCTTTTTGAATGATGAAGCGAATTGGAATTTGAGCCTATGCAGGTTGTGGATATATTAGACAATGGGTTGAAGATAATGTAGAAATCATATTGTGAATGAGGACACATGCCAAAAGTTGGGGGGACAAGCTCGAACATTAATGCTTCGAAGACTGGCAACGACAAGTTGTGTTCCTATTGAAACAATTAATGAATATCAGGTATAAAGAGGGCCAATCCTATTTCTGATCATATAATGATTTCAGGGTGTTCGTGACAGGTCGCGACAATGGGTGAAAGTTTGATGATGAGATACAGCGGACTTTGGCTTCTTAATACTCTCCCAGACTCTTGGGAAATCTTCGAGTTTCTTGACAAATTTCTGGCTCAGTGGTGTTATGTAAAACCATGGGAATTATACTAGAGTGGTGTCTTGCTTGAATGAAGAAAATGAGAAGAGACTCNGTTTATTGTTTATTCCTTATAAGCCACTTAATTATCTCTAAACATATGCATATAATAAGATTTAGTAATACACTCTCAACACCATAGACTCAAAAAGGAAGGATCCATCTGAATCCAATACAGCCACACAACTCATAAAAGGTTTTTTTTCTGAGTTAATTAAGTGGGTAGAGGTCGGACCGGGGGAGAACTTTCCGGGAGGAGGCGAACGGAAGAGAACTGCGGGGCGGGGGAGAACAAAGAAGGAAGGACAATTCAATAAGCACCTTAATGGACTATAAGATGTAAAAACGTTGCTAAAAAATCAAGCACGTTTAATTATTTGATTCATTTGAAACAAGAAAAAACAAAAAAAAAAATGTCCATTATAAAATAAAAATTATTTTCATTAACATTGTATTACTACTCGATGTTAAACTATACATTGGCCACTATATTAGATTCTCAAGTTTTGAGTGCAAGAAGTCATATTTAATAAGTAACTTAATGTTATTAAAATTCTTAATAGAAAATCATATTAACCCTTGGTACGATAAAAATTGTTCCCAATATTATTTTCTTATGAAAAAAAACGATTTTACTAGAATGGGGGATGTCATTAATTTTATTGATATAGCGTTTAATTTCATATTTACATTCAGATATTAAAAATTAGCAGTCTCAATATTAGTGTTAAGATTCAGAGAGACAATATCCTTAATATGCAGATTGTTTATTCTATTACATATCTTTAGATATAATGCATATCTAATACCAGGTGTGTATTCAGATTTAGACTTATTAATCTCAATGAAAACAAAGTGACGCCTAATCTGAATATAAAACATAATAATAAGAATCTGTTGCTAATGGTTAAAAGATTTAAATTTGGTCAAAAAAATGGCAACCGAAATCTAATAATCGAACTAACAGTGAAAAGATTCAAAGTTACTATATAGACCCTAACCATAACAAGATGAGATGTTGGGAAAAACTCACAACAATCCTAATGATCTAAACGGAAAAACCAAGTAAAAAAGTTCTCTCCGAAATACACGGAGGAATCACCAACTAACTTTGGAGGGCTCTCAACTAGAGCATCAAACATGCAAGGATGCCGATCCGCATATTACCTGCATTTTACATAATTAATACGATGCAGACAACTGTTCTCAGTACATGAATATACGAGTAGATGTGAGTTTAGACTGCTAACATACACACATAGGCTTTAAGAAGGTTCTGATAGAAACAAATTACCTTGGCTATACTCAACTCATGAATATTTCCTCCACATTTCATTATAAGCAATTCAAATCAATACAATATAACAGAAAAGTGGTTTTTAAACATGATGTCAACTATGTGTATATGCAAGATAAAAATAACTTTGAAATGTAGATAAAGATACAATAAAATAATGTATATAAAAATACAAATAAACGGTTTTTGGGAGTTTTCTCTAACACAAAAACCCTAACATAAGAGCTACAGGCCATGATACATCGATCTACCTCCGCTGCCAGCGCATCCCATACTCGGCAAAGGTATAGGACCTAAAATTCCTTAATTTATCACCTAGTTCACATGTGGAAAAGGGTCATCTAAAAAGTATGACCCTTTTCTACCCAAGGTGGATTCTGTTGTGACGAAAAGATGAAACCTAAAATTCTAACAATAAGGAACACCAAGTTTAAAGTGGAAAAAAACCTTCAAACCGAAGGTAAAACACCACGAGATCGACAAGATCCAATTTCTTCCACTATAACAATAAGAGGGTTACAAAATTCTTCTAATGCGCCTACACAACAAGTGCCCCAAAAGAGAACAAAACCAATAGCTACAACCAAAAAGATAAATAGAAAGAAAAAACCATCCAAACCCAGCTTCTGTTCGGGGGACCTTAAAATAAGGAGATTTCTGACATACCGATCCGATCTCCACAGTTCAATAAACCACCAAGATGTTAGGAAACACTCATCAAATTCAAGCCCGATCCAACGATTAGTTAATCGGAAAACACGATTCTTACCCGAGCTCTCTTTTTCTCTTGTGAAAGCTCTCTCAAAAACCTCTTTATGTGTAATGCTTTCAAAGACAAAACCAATGAGCAATAATTATTCTCTCAAACACATCCTCTATTTATAGAGTTGTGGCCTTTTCCTTAAAAGCGCAAACCAATACAATAGGATTACGATTCCAATCCTTTTCCTAGTAGAATTGAGAAACAATTAAGGAGAATATTCCAATCCTTTACAAGTAGGATGAGGCCATGCGGCCTTTGCTGGTGGACATGGGCAATAGCCCAACAAAACTCCCACTACAGTCAAGGGAGCCCAATGGACTTCAAGAGATGATCTCTTGACAGGCTTCCTGCCTGCCAAATTCACAAAACTATAATTGTCTACGATGAGTTCTTTCCACTTATCTCTATGAGTATCTAAATGACTTCATCATAAACCTTTCAGGTTCTCCCATATTAGTCAATAGATAAACTAATCATGAGAAAAAAGTGTTGGCTTCGACGTCTCTACTAAGTGATCTTCGACAAGAGTTTCTGGAGCATCTGAAAAGCAGGGGTAATCCCAACATGAGTTGGTTGATTATCAACCACAACATCATCAGTAGAACACTTATGGTTATACACTCTCATAATTATCTGGATCATTACCTGGGTTCCTCATGTCGCAAAAGATGTATAATAATAGGAATTGGATCAACATAAACGAAGTCTCATCAGTATGGAATCTAGTTTCTCAGTCTTGCATATCTTCAAATACTTTGATCTTCAAAGACACACAAACATCACGACTTCTAATGAGTTCTTATCTATGGGATATAAAAGCGTATATCCAAACTCATATTGACCAAACCAATGAAGATACATGCTTAGTTTTAACATCCATTTCGACCTTCATCTTTTGGAACATGCACACAAGCTTTACACCCAACACTTTAAGTGATCATAAGAAACACCGTATCAACCAAAACTCTGTTTGGAACATCACCCCAAGCAAACAAAGGGACAGATTGATAACATAAGCAACAGTGTAAGTGCTTCAGCCCAAAAGAATTGGAAGTTTAGGCCTCTGAAAGCAAACATATAACTCTCTACACTAAAGTTCTGTTCTCCTCTCTGCCAAACCATTAATTGAGGAGTTTTGGAGGAGTCTTTCTGATGAAGTATTCCGTGCGATTGACAAGTAAAGTAGTTATTCAAAGGAACCAATATATACAACACCATTATCAGTGCACGATACCATTTATTTCTTTCCCGTTTGCTCGCAGATAAGCTTGAAACTGTTAAACACATCAAGCCACTTGACTTTGGATTTTCAAAGGATATACCCAAAATCTTGCGAGAATGATCATTCAATGAAAATAGAAAGTAAAGTGACACCACCTTTTGACTTAACTGAAAGGGGGGGGGGGGGGGGGACCACACAAATATGAGGTACTACGCAAATAGCTCAGACTATTGAGGAGGAGATGCCTGTGAAAGAAACTCTTTTCTTTTCCCTGCTAAGCCCAATTGATGAACCATCTTTCACCTTTTGCTTTTTCATACCAGCAGCAAATTTTCTTAGCCAAACATGTGATCCCCTCTCGCTCATCTACAAGCCTCTTGTGCCACAATTCATGATAGTATCGCTCTCCACCAAATTATAGAGTCACCAAGAATCGATCCTGCTGTCACATATAAATTTGAATGTTTTCTTCCTCGACGCTGAAATCAGTGAAGCCTTGGTGAGCTTCCCATTGACCATTGCACAAGTCATTATGACTAGCCATGCATCATCTAGTTTTCCTACAGAGATCAAATTTATTGGAATGTATGGAGCATGCTGACCATTCTGAAGGACCAACGTTGAACCATATTGCGTTTCAAACAACGTGCCAACACCAAACACATAAACCTCACCGCATTACCATTCTTTAACACCTCAGAGTTACAGAAGTATAAGATTGAAAAGAAGTCTTTTCTTGGTGAGACATGTGATGTAGCTCCAGAATCTACTATCCAACTTTTTCTTGAGATACAAAATGATGCCGTCTTTATCACCAAGTGAAAGAGCGAAGGTCATATGGACAACAGCAACAACATATGCTCATTGTTTTCTTCCTCTTCCCTTCGTCTAGATCTTGCTTCACTTGTTTACAAAATATTTTTAAGATGTCCTTTCTTTCCACAATGAGAACATGTAATATTGGATTCTGAATTTTGACTTGCTTCTACTTTACCTCTACCTCGGATCTCTTGTCTTAGTCTCACTCGATTTCTGTATTATTAGAACATCGAATGTGAGAGTGGTCTTGAATTTATTCTAACATCTTCATTCAACACACACTCTTTCGCATATTCCATAGTCACCTTTCAACCAGTGGCAAATTTTTTAAAGAAACACGAAGAGTTTCCCCCAAGAATCTGGTTTATTTAGATATTAAGATAGCCACAAGTCCTTGTATTTCACATCAAAATTCACACCCATTCCTTGTTAGCTGATCAAGAATACCTGAAAATCATTTATATGATAAGAATAGGACTACCTCCTTGTATTTAAAGGTATCAATATTTAAACCAAGCACAAATTGTTATTGCCCTTTTTGGAGCGTAAAGAGTACTTCAACTTTTCCCACAATGTTCAAGATTGTGTCTCATTCACAATATGGGTTAGCGCAACATTATCGTCAACATTTTCTATTATCCACATACTTTGTTGGTGATCAAATTCCCAAATTTCATCGCCGTCACATTCTCGGGTTTATGAGCAGAGAAAACGGAGATGCATCTTCTTCACGACAAGAGTCGTTATCTTGCTTTTTCCATATGTTATAGTTTCTCCGTTAGACATACCATCTTGCTCATATTCCCCTCCATATAGAAACCCTTAGCTCTAATACCAGTGTTGTGACGAAAAGATGAAACCGAAAATCTAACCAAAAGGAACACCAAGTTTAAAGTGGAAAACCCTTCAAAACGCAAGGTCAAACACACGGGATCGTAAAGATCCGAATACTCTTCACTATAAAAATAATAGGGTACAAATATTGTTCTAATGGCCTAACAACAAGTTCCAAATAGAACAAACAATCAGACTTACACCAACAAAAGATAAAAAGAAGGAAAAACACCACACAAAACCCAGCTTCTGTTCGGGACCAAAACAGGATATTTACCTTCGAATACGATCTCCACCGCTTCCAAAAACCACCAAGATTTTAGGAAAAACTCAGTACCAAATTGCAGCCCGATCCAACGTTAGTAATCGGTAAACACGATCGTTCTGACGTTGCGGTCGGAGAAAAGACTGCAGCCAAAGAATCCTTTTTCTTCTCTCTTTTCTCTTCTGTTGAAAGATCTCTCAAAAAACCTCCTCTTATGTTTTAATGTCTTTTAAAAGACAATACCACATGAGCAATAATTATTCTCTCAAACCAACTTCTATATTATAGAGTTGTGCTTTTCCTTATAAAGCAAACCAACTACAATAGGTTACCTATTCCAATCCTTTCTAATAGAATGGAAACCAATAAGGAGAATAATTCCAAGCCTTTCACAGTGAGGATTAGGCCATGAGGCCTTTGGCTGGACATGGGCAATAGCCCACAGCTCATGGTTTAATGGAAGACGTGAGTAATCGGAACTCATGTTATCCTCAATTCGGTGGATAATATACTCCAAAAATATATTGGATCTTATATTTTTACACCTACTTATTAGAGAATTGGAATAAATACTGTTCCAAAATTGCTCATCTATCTGTGAAATCTCAGTTTTCCTGCTTGCTTCATTTAGCAAGCTATTATCTTTTCAAGAAAAATATCTCGAAGGTTCTTTGGAAATCTCAGTTGTCATTCTTATGTAAAGGTTGAGAACATTAATAGTTCTAGGAATATTTAGTGCCCCAAAATATTCTTTGAAGAAAAGACTTCAACATTTCTCTGAATAAACACAAAATTAAATCTTAAAACAAGTTAAAAACATATATAAAAAACTTTATGAAAATTTGAAATGAACTTCTCTTACTTACACTTGACTTTCTCTTATCTTTGATTTTGTTTTTTTTCTCTTGATCTTGACTCTGAATAACCCTTGAATTTGAAGTAGTTATGGATTCGAAATTGCAATTTATTTTCTAGATGATTTATATATTTTCGAAGTCCTTGGAGTACTTAGAATCATTAGGAAGTTTAATACACTTGAGTTTTATTTAGAAAGGATTATAGATGATGATGCTGAACTAGGATCAAATGTCGATCGGCACATGTCCTGGTGAGTCGCACCAGCCCCCGCGAAGTTCAGAGCGCCCATGGTGGCGCGCACTTCACGAGCGCTGCCCCAGGCCACCGCTGGCAACAAATGGGCACGCGCCCGCCTGACTCTCCCTGGTTCGCCAGACAAATTTTCTCTTGTTTTTTGACCTTAAATCATTTCCAATTGTTGCAGAAAAAAAACAAACAACAAGCCACATTCAGTTTCCATTGTTTTAGAAACTATTTCACGCTTGAATCAGAATGCTGGTCATGCGGATTATGTGACGAACATAATTATGGAGACTCAAATACCTTTTGAGGGATCACACTACACGAGATCCACACTTAGCTGCCGAAAGTTTCTTGGCGGATTTTCTTGATTTCTCTTCTCCTTTCTCCCTATTTTCTAATTTCTCCACGCCCTACGTTGAATTCTATTTTTTTTCAAAACTGAACCAAGTATTGTTTTAGTCTAATTAAATCTAAAACAAGATTAAGTTATAATTAGCGTAAGACAAGACCAATTTATCCTTCCCAAATCTGGATTAGACTTTTCTTAATCCAACAGTCAAACATTCGAAAGACGAACTCAATCATATAAACTCAAAAATACACAAACGTGGCGGGGTGGTGGGAAGATCTATTCAAGGTTTCCAAATACAAATTACAATCTAAAACTAAAATCAAATAGTCCAACAAGATAAAAATTTGTAAAAATAAAATATCTAAAACTTGTGAACCTGTGTGAAGTGGGTAGAGAAACTAATAATTTTATATGGTTATAATGTTTAGTTATATATCCAATTAGTATTAAAAATCTAATATTAAGGAAGGCTAGTTGTATACATGATTATGGTTTCTTATGGGTTATCGGTTTACATTAAACCCAATTTTTTTTTTTTTTTTTTTTTAGTAAAGATAATATCGAACCAATAACCCAATAAAAAAATTAAAACACTATTAAAATCCAATAACTATAACCCTAATACTTTTTCTGATTCGATTTATTGGATTGGTTTGGTTTGCACCCTCTACACTTGCAGATCTAGGCACTATGTCACGTCTAAGGAATATTCTCGCGATTGTTCAGCTGTGAACTGAAATTTGTTAATAATAAAATATGGAATGAAATTTACGCAATGATGTCAGTTTTTGTATTGTCATGACAGTTCCGCCGATTACAAATAAGAGTAGATGCACTAAAAGATAACTTCTAAAATATGGCGTAATTTTATTTTTAATATAACTATGACTCAATATACCCTTAATATTTTTAATTACTAGGGTCAAATGCTTAACACATCGTAATAATATTTAAAAATACTAGGCTTTTATTTTTAAAATTAGTCAATCGTGTACAGAAAATCTACAATAATGGTATTACGTACACCAAACACACTCATAAATTGTATATGTGATCACTGGTTATTCTTCCATTTTTTCTATACTAATTGACTTTTTTATCATATCATTATATCATATTGAAAGTGTAAAAACTTTAAGTTCAAAGTTGGAATACAAAAATGAGTTTTTTTAAATGGAAAAATACCTTACTAACTTTTAAAATCAAACAAATAATGAAACTTCAACTAGACCAAATACATGATTAGATGTTACAAATTTTCATTTTTCGCTTTTTGATGAGGTTTAATTTTAGACTTTAACTTTAAACCCTAAAAAATATTGAATAATTTTGTCTTTCAAGAAAATATTTATCAGAATATTAAGTGTAAAAATGAAATATATATTTATAAAAACCATGATTAAATTACAAAACAAGTAGATGAGAAGGCAAATCATTCTTTTATATTATTTGAACGGGAGTTTTCTCTGTTATTGATTATGAATACATATATATTCTTTTATGTTTTCTAATACTATTTATATAGTAATTCTTATGTTCTTCTTATCATTTACCATTTATCATTCTTCATTCTTCATCTTTAGCTTGAAAAATAGGAGGTAAATTTATCACCATTTTTATTCCATTTGCAACCACAACAAACCCATCTAAAATTTGGTAAAATAAACAACCATTTTTCTTTACACTTTTGCATTAATCACAATTTGGATGTACACAATTTCTTTTTAATGAACTCCTATATTTTGTAGAAGTCAGTATACACTTTCTTTTTTCTAAGTGGCCCACCCCTCTTGATTGTTAACTGACAAGTTTAGTCCACCAGGGCTTTCAGAAATATCATCAGTTTCGCATACTCCATTATTTTGTTATTCTGTAGGTTGGTTTTTAACGATCCTGTTTAGTCGTTTTGAGTAGCAGATTTTAATTATGAAAATTGATTGGCAGAGGCAACGGATCCTGCCACGACGGGACCGTCGTGAGGTCTGAGGATTAGTGGTCCCGTCCCAGACAATAGATTTGATTTTTGGGTAATGAAATCGATCTCTGAACTTGCCGGAGTGGCAGGACGGACCGTCGCAGGCAGGCTCGACGAGCACCCGCCGTCACAGGCAATTCACTAAAATCGAGTTTCTGCTGCATGCTGACGGACAGCAGGACGGACCGTCGCAGGACGCGCCGTCAAGGCTGCGCAATCCCAGGCTGGGGTTCGGATTTCTGTTAATTAATTTAAGGGGCTAGTTTGGACTTCCTGCTTAATTATGAGTGGATGGTTAATGTTTAATAATTAAATTACTTGGGGGTTTGTGAGCGGTTAAAAGAGGGTAACCTTAAGTTAATTGTGGGTATTATTGCATTTCTTTGATACTTAATTATATGATTATTAGGTGGTAAAAGATAAGAGGGTTTGAATAGGAACATAGAAGACAAAGGAGAAATAAAAAAGAGAGAGAACGAGCAAGTAGAGAGAGAAAGAGAAAACGAAGAGAGACAACAAGAATTTGAGGAATTTGCTGCTTGAGTTTGTCACGAATCTTCGGTGGAGGAGGTTATCGTTTTTCACACTATTCGTATTAAACTCTTAATAGCGAAATGATATGTGTTGGGTAAAGTATTTATTAAGTCTCTAATGACTTAATTGTGTGTATGCATGATTGATTTTTATTTATATATATAGTTGTGATAAATAAGCATGATGAGCTATTGATCTTAAATCTTGAAGAAACCCTAATCTACTTGTTAATGATACGCCTTGGTAGAAAAGAAGGCCTTAATGAACGGAAAGTATGAGATTAGGGGAGCGGGTGCCACGTTCCGGTACCAGGATAAATATGAGTCGGAAGGTCCGTTCCGGACACCAGGATAGTATTGAGATTGGGTGCACGTTCGCGTACCAGGATAGGATAAATATGAGGATCGGGAGTTACGTTACGACAACAAGCGAAGTATTATGAACGGGTGCACGTTCCGGTGGTACCAGGATAGAATGAGGAGCGGAGTGTCACGTACCGAACACGAGAGTAAATAAATATAATGAATCTTGGAAGATGTTAATCTACTAAATCTAATGAACTAATTCCCAAGATGAGTCTTGATGAGGAGGAAGTGAGCCTCATTGATGTGCTTGGTGTTAGCTAACCAAGGATTTGCGTAATGTAAATGTGCATGGCTACGATATTAGTTGATTTTTATTATGATGTTACCGGATATATACGTTTTCGATTTTGAGTGGCAATGATGATACATACTCAGTACTTGTGTTTGTACGACCCCCTAATTTTATGTTTTCTCTTTGTTATTGTGGACTGTGCAGCAAACGTACCGTCGTCTCAACTCAACCGCAACTCATCCAGTCTTAATGACACCGGATTTCAGGGTGCAGCTACGTTCTAGCTTGGACTGATCTTCTTCCTCATGTCTTGATGCCTTGAAGTTCCGGCATGGACTAGCTTTTGTTATTTTTTAGTTTCTTTAGAATACTCGTAGTTAGTAATTTGATCATAGTGTTTTGTGGTGATGCACTTCAGATTTTGGGGATAGAATAGATGTTGAATTTTAGAAGAATTATTGAATCGGTTTTATTTAATGAATTTAAGTCTTCACGCATACTTTCTGTTGTTATTACATTGTGAAAATTAAGTTTAGATTGGGTGTTAGCCTCACATAGAAGGATAAGTGTGGGTGCAGTCGAGATCCGAGTTGGGGTCGGGACAGTTGTCCAAAAAAGGAACCCAATTTGTCTAGTTATCATACCAAATAGATAGATGTACTACCTTTAGGTTCTCACCATATTGGATTCACTAATATCCCTATTCATTCAAGGGGAGCGTTCTTCCATAGTTGTGACCACTTTTCATTGTATTTTAAACTTGGTATTCTGCGTCCTTACAATCAGTTATTACACAGAAAATTGAACATAGAGTATTTTGAGTATAAATCGCCACCAAAGTTAGCATTAAAGCTTGAGACATGCCAATCACTCCCCCCCCCTTGAGATCTAAATCTAAACTCTTCAGTAACGTCAATCAAATATTGTTCCAGGCAACAGTGCTGTATTTTAAGAAGACTTGTTACTCCAGAAAAAGTTGGCAAACATGCTACATTCTTTTGAATGCCATACTGGAGGGCAATAGCAGAAAGAAGCACATAGTATAGGAACAGGTGACGTACACTTATAATAATTACTTCTTTACCTCCATTAAGATAACGAATTTCCTTCCAGTGTAACTTTGCTTTTTTAACTCTTCCTATAAGATTAGAATCAATATCTTTTCTTTTCCAAGCATGAGTGGATAGGGCATCTAGGTATTAACAAAGGGAACTCCACCTTTATTAAAACAAGTATTTTGTCTTTAAAGCAAGAGTCTATCAACATCAGCTTATTTTGCCGTGAAATAGAAAGTAAATCTTGTCTTCTGTTAATCCTTTAGCCCATGATTGATTATCAGTATTTTCAACACGGCAAGAATCTTCTTTAAAGAATATTTATGGACTAATGTAAATATCTATTAATATCATTACTAGGACAAAGGATTTATGTTAACACCCATTTTGACATTCAATATCCCAGATATTGGCTATCCTCAAATAAAGTATTTGGGAACCTTGATAATACTTCAGCTGACAATATAAATAATGTAGGGATATAGGTCCCCGTGTTTCACCCTCTTGTGGAATGAAAGAAAAACATGAGAGTGCCTTTTATTAATAAGAATACAGTTAGTGGACAGTAATCTCCATGTCAAATCAACAAAAGTTTTAGAAAGAAAATACCATCTTCTTTAACAACGTAGTCAGAAAATCCAAGAGACCCCCCATTCATAGACCTTAGTAATATCAGGTTAAATATAACATATGAAGGTTTAATTCCTCTATATATTTAACAACTCTTGTGTAGAAACCCATTGTCAATAATATTTCTACCTCATAAAACTAATGGTTTTGAAGCGATTAATCTGGGGAGTAGCCTTCCAATCTATCATGAACCACAGTTAGATAGAAATGATCTGGTTGTAAACTGCCAAGTTTTAATTGGCCATAGATCAGCAAAGTGTAATCTGATCTTTTTTTTTTTGGTAGTAAATCAAATTAGTTGAAGAATTGACTTGAGGTAGATATTACCCCTAAAAGCTCTTGGACCATTCTTGAAGAGTGTTTGACCTAGTATCTCAGCAACAAACTTACTTTAATGAATTTACCTACAACACCATCAGAGATCACCATGTAGCCTGAAAAACTTCTTCACTACTTAGTCAGATAGGAATTCACACAATCTTAAGTTCGCTCTTTTGTAACAGTCTCAGGAATTGCCTCATAGTTGACAAGATGTAGCCTCTCTCTCTTCAACGAAATTGGTTCAAAATTCTGTGCCTCGCGGCTGATTCATTTCACCCCGCCAAGCACCCTGACTACTTGATTCTATTGGTGAATTTTCTGTCTTTGTTCTTGTAACACGCCCCTAGCCAAAATAGACCCAAAAATTGTTTCTACTAGAAAAATCTGCAGGGCTCTACCAATACGGTATCGACGACGTAGCTGAACCACAGGACACACAATCCTTCCTGTCCACAAAGACCGTCGCTGGATAATAAACTCCTTCCAAAATTTCAGCCTAGTAAAATTATTGGTTAAGTCTGAGACGACGCGTACCTTCGGTCGTAGTTCCGTAACCATCGATCATGAATCCTTCAACCACTCTATACACAAAGCTAATTGATGACCAGCATGTTTTGAGATGGACCTACGGTCCGTAGGTGGAAAAATTTTGCAGATCCAGTTCAAGTTGAATGCAGTTGGGTTAGTCTTCAAAACTGATCATAACTCTGTAGAAAAAATTTTAATTAGGTCCTACGCATGCCCACAGAAGATAATTGATTAATCTTCCATATCCAACGACCTTGTTAAACGACCACCGAGTAAAAAGTTATCTTATTTTATTAAGTCAATGTCGTAAAACAGGCCCTCATGACGGATCCCAATACGAGGGGCATCGGATCGCAGACGCGGACCGTCAGTCCTGGCCGTCGTGAGACTAGACAGGCAACCTTGCCCAAGGTTTCTTTTTACCTTTCCCCTCCTTTAATTTAAACCTAAGTTACGTCGTTTGACCTTAGAATCGTCAAAATTGTTGTCAGTTTCCACCAAGAAACATAATCAAAACATTCAATGTCAAATTATTAAATCAAAACTTTAGAAAAATAGTAAGCAAAGAAGGAGAAAAAAAGCTCAGAACCCTAGTTCAAGAACGCAACAAGTCCAGCCAGTCCAATCTCCCTGAAACTTAAGTATTTATCTTGGGATGTATCACCAGGTTATGTAGGGATTTCACTCTTGGGTTCCTGCACCCACTGGGGTCTAGTTTTCAGTAGATTCTTGTTCTCTTAGTCATGATTAAACTTACGGTTTATAGAACTTTTGCTGTAACTGTCATAAGCTTTATACATATATTGTCCAAATCAGCTTATATATGTAATTACTCGATTATCGACATGAACTTTCAGAACCCTAGCTTTGTATTTCTTTAGTTTTTAATTACACATGCTAGGTATATATTTCAGACACTTCAGATACTACATTCTCATTATACAATGGATAATACAAGATTAATTGTCTGCATTCTAAGTGCAGTTCAACTTCGGATATACCTACTTTACAGAAATTCAGAATAATCATTTAATTTACGAAGTTCATTTGGAAGTAGCAAATAACCCACACCCCCCAGCGTTGTGACTAGGGTTTAGCATACCAGAATCCCAAAACACTAGCCAAGTAGGTTGTAATTCCCTCTGTGGGCAATCACGTTTTAGTGGATCACGCCAGCATGCCTTATACCTTTGACCGGCGTATATTAGGTCCTCTGCGATGGGGCGAATACATCTGGACTGCCACATTTAGCTCAGTGGTTTTATATAGGTTATTAGTAGCTCCCACAATTAGTCAGACTCTCGCATTGACCGTTTTATCAATATATAATTCATATCCAGTTTCTCAGCATGTTATAAAATTGACAGTCATTGCAAATCCAGATAGTCAGAAATCTGGCACATCACGTTTCAGCTTATTACACTTGTTTGTTGTGCTTGTCAGTTTGTGTATTCTTTCAGTTTTTACTCTATCCTACATGCTGATAACTTTCAAGTATGACGCACTAACGTGCGCTACATCTTATGCGTGATGTGGTTCAGTTTTCGCACATCCAGATCACGCACAGTACGATTTTCCGATCTCCAGTTCAGCAGATTCAGTGTGAGTCCTCATCTCTCCGATGGACAAATCATGAATTCATTTCAGTCTTGTCATTTAGTTCAGTTTTATCAGACTTAGTGGGGCTGATCCCAGATGTCTATCCAGTTATGAAGAGACTACTTTTCAGAACATAGTAGATTCAGCTTAGTAATTGAGATTAATATTTCTTTTGTATTAAACTCATTATTTTTCAGATTCTCGTTATAGAATATGGGTATTCTCCATCCTTTTCATTTTAAGTATGATTTAGCTTCCACATAGTTTTATTCCTTAGTATGTCATGATACGTGCCAGCAGGGTTATAGCTTGTGGATTACTTGTGGGCCTGGTTCCGTGTACACCAGCTCGGGGTTGCTCGAAGCGTGAACTCTCGTTCTTCACAATGCTATGAAAAAATTTTTATTTTTGTTCCGCGATTCTCAAACCAATTAAATCTAGCCTTTGTGTTTGCAAAAAGTTCTTCAAAGTGCAAGTATTTCTGTGTCCTGAGCCTTCTGGAGTACTGCTCTATTTCACATTGGTGAACTCCTCAAACAATTCATTAATATCTTCTCTAATCACTAATTGTTTAAAGATATCACCATAAGCTTCTTCTCTACTGTAACTTATCAAGGCATTTTTAACCCTTCGATATTTTCCTTTGAATAATAGAAAATGATGATTAGATTTTCATAAGACAACACCCATTAATCTCACAATCTGCAGTAAAAAAAATATTTTCACCTCAATAGATTTTCAAATCTAAAAGTTTCCTATGTCCAATCACCCCCTCCTTCATTGTATAACACATGTATGATTAGATTGTTCTAGCCAGATGTTAACACTCCAATAGTTAACCAATTTTCATATAGTTTTATTCAATTTTCACACTATGAGAAATTTAATAGAAATTCATGAAATATATTGCACTTTTGTAAAAGTCTAAGTTTGTAAGTCGATGTTATCTCTGTATAGTTACTCTACACACGTGTATGGAATTACTATTAAATATGTACATACATATTGACAGAAGCAAATAGATCAATAGACATGCACAAAAATTCCCACAAAGAATTGACAAATTATTATTTTTTGTCGTGCTTATCAATGAAAGTGTATCAAATAAAAATCAAAAGTGCTAAACTAACATATATTAGTGATTCACAATACTTATAACCCGGATTGTATTTTCAAATGATGCATTTTATATTTGAGTAATTTAAGAAAATTGATGTATTGAACTTTTTCATTTTTACAAATTTCGATCAACTTATGGTTTTAAAATATTTTCACTGCCAATTAACAAATGGACTATCTCACTTCGTTATGAAGCACATGTGAATTATTCTTTTTGTAAGTTTTCCTTGTAATTATGAACCATTGTAAGCACAAAAAATAATTGTCATTTTCTAGCATTTGTCTTATAGCCAAGAGTTTAGTTTATCACTACAAATTTTAAGTCCGTGCTTTAACACCTTACATATTTTTTGAATAATTTTTTTGTTATCACTAAATATAGATTGAATAGATACACAAAAATATTGTCACCATGTATTTTATATATAGTGACGAATAATGTACTAATAAATATGAATTTCCATAGCTAAAATGTTATAATATATAAACTACAGACTCTAATTTGTCGATATTGTAACCGACATATTGTTTATATGAAATTTTTTTTGTGTCAAAAATTTAAACAATTAAAACCAAAAATATTTGCTTTTATATATATTCTAGTGACAAAAGAAGGTTTCTTGATAAAACTGTATAATCGTTACAAATATACTTACCAAATAGACGCCAATTTGATTTTTTGTGGGAACTTATGAAACAAACATACTAACGATTTTAGTTTCGTCATAAAGTAGTGTCTCATTATGTTAACACAGAAAAGCAAAATTTTGTTACTAAAGAGAATAATTATTGACAAATTTTATGTCTAGTCTGTCATAAATTACATACACTATACTGATGAAACAATATGTTACTGATAACTTAAATTCCTGTGACTACACACCACTTAACAAAATGACGCCAAATGAATTTTTAGTGGGGAACTTTACTGACAAAACTTTCTACGAATACTAAAGTTTGTATTTCATATGTTTAAGCACGAAAAAAGTACATGTTGCACTAAAAACGAATAATAGTGATGAAGTTGGATCAGTATTGGTAATGACCCCGACAAGGTCATTTTTGGAAATTTTGAATATGTATTATATAAGAAAAATTAATTGATGATAATTATTAGAACTAACTTTGTAATTAATAATTATGGTTATTTATAATTTTTTACATATACCAATTACCTGACTGTATAGACATAAATATTTAGGGTTTAGAGAGTTCTAGTTTATAACTTTAAGAAAAAAGACAAGTAAAAAGACAACAGCGAGCGTGTTGCAATAAACCTAAACATTTGGCGGTGCCTGGAGCGCACGAGGCGAAATTAATTTTTTCACGGTTATAGTTTTACTTTCTTTTCGCTGCTAATGGAACCATCTTTCTTTCTAATTATTAGTGTAAATCTATTACTAATGTTAAATTTGCTGGAAAGAGAAATACAGACAGGATTTTGAAAAAAATGAGTTAAAATTATAACTAAAAGTGCATTGCAATATTGGAGCAAATTAGGTGTAATCATTAGGAGTAGTAAATGAGAATTAGGAGTAAGGGTTTGCGTTCCTCTTGTCTTTCAAATATTCCTACAACCATCATATTATTTTAATAACTAAGTTGATACATAATTATACAAAATTTGATATGGAGTGAAAGTCGGTTATTCGTTGTTATTATAAATTATAATGGCATTGAAAATTGAAAAGAAGTTCAATTCGTGTAATATTCTTAAGAGATGTTATAACATAATCTTGATAGCATTAATTTTTAGTGTAAATTAATGTATAACTACGTGATATAACACTGAGAATGGGTAATAGTGACGTAAGAATTAGAAAGGGTTAGAATTTGTAGGTAAGTTATCAATTAGTAGTATATTTCTATAAGAAGATTCATGGGTAATTCATGTATTCTCGATGGTTTGTAGGTAGTATCACCTAATTTGACTTTGCTTTGAATTTCTTAAGGTATCATATTATTATTCAAGTTTTGATAGATTTTGATGTATGATTTAAACCTTAAATTGTATACACGAATATACAATTATTGGATATATTATTTGACATAATTATGACTTAACCTGAACTTGAAATTTAGAAAATATATAATGGAAAGTTGTTTGTGGATGGCAATCAAGATTTCAAACTTGATTATAAATGTTAGTGAATTGTTGAGGACGTTTAAATACATCATAACAGTGGGTGGTTATGTTAGTTTGGAAAATCTGTATTATGAATATGTATGTGAATAGACTTGCTTTGAGTGGAAGCCCAACAAATGGGAAAGGCTGCAATCCCGAAGTGGATTGTTCTTCTATTTGAGGCAGTGGATTTCTAAACTCTTGTTAAGTGTATGAAATGCGTTGTGTATTTCCTTGTGGTATGTGTGATGTGTTGAAAAATGGTGAAGGCTTTTTGAATCATTGTTGATGGTGACTTCATGTTTATTGGTTGTGAACTGGGTCGAGTTATGGAAATGGTCATCTCCTCATTATTTATTGAACTTGTCCATCGTCATATTTTGAGCCCTGGTTGTATCAAGTGTATGTCTTGAGAAAGAAGGGGTACTACAGAGGAAGTACATTTCGAGGGACGTATCGCGCGCCGCTGAATGGATACTAGAATTTCGGGGAACGTGCGCGCCGCGATGGCTTATATTATCGAGTACGTGTCGGTGAGCCGCGAGCAGATGCATGGCAGGATAGTCCCCATGGGTCCCGGGACGAGAAGACACGGGGGTGGGTGTGTCACTAAGGTCAGACATGCCATCATTATACTTACATTTGCATTCCATTACATTGCACATACTTATCTTAGTGAACTTGATATTGTGCTTTGCTTATCTTGTGATTGCTTCTGCGAAAATTTGTGATTGGATGAATACTGAGCTTGTATTGAGGATATGTAATTGTGTGAATTGTTTTTGTTGCAGGTATGTAATATGTTTGAAGTGTTGTTATCGAAGGATATGTAATTGTAGAATTGTTGTTTTGAGGGTATGTATTGTTAAGTAATTTTTGTGGGATGATATGTAATTATGTCCCTAAGTGGTGGTGTTGAGCTACGTGCTATGTAAGCGTGTTGAGCTGTGGTATTGGGTGATTTTAATGAGGTTTGTAGTTGTAGAGGTTCGGTGGGGGTGGTAGGAATTACCCGTATTTCATTCCCTTACGTGTGTTTAGCCGACGTTTACTGCTGGTACCGTGTGGTTTGGTACTCACGCCCTTCTTCTACAAATTTTGTAGGTTATGAGCCTGGGATTTTTTGTTTACTTGTCATTATCTCTCTTTTCCGAGGAGTCTTGTGGAGGATTTTCAGGTGCTGTTTCCGTCGCCAGGACTTTCTTCTCCTTAATTATGATCTGGTTACTATTCTAAAAACAAGTTCAATTGAGACTTGAGTTTTGTTTTGAATTCACTTAGTATACTTTAGAGGCTTTGTACAGTGAACCTACCCAGGTTTTTGGGGGTTTTTTATAAGTTACTTTATATTTTTATTTCCGCACTTTATTGTAATGGTTGAGGTTTAGGCTGACTGTGTCTTGTGGGATAAGACGATGCCATCACGTCCATTTTGGGATCGTGACACGTAGGATAATAATTTGTTGTAGCCTATATATTCATAATAGCAACACCAATTAAACATACCTGTGAAATTTGAGGTTTTTTGTCTCAAAACAAGTTAAGGATGATTCTAAGTCTTTTCATTAATGTTACGATTCATTTGGTCGTTTTGAGTCGTAGAAATTTTGATTTGATTTAAAATACGTAATTTTAAACGAATATAGTTTGAAATATTCTAAACTTTAAGTATAAATTAATGAGGGTAGTGTTTTAGAACTTTTTAGTTTGTATTAAGAATTAAACCATTAAAATAGTTAGATTTAATATTTTATTAATCCTAATTTTATACCCTATTATAATTAATAAAAAAATTAATTTTTAGTTAACTCAAAAGGGTTGTCATTTTTGTTCATCAAGATAAATAACATGCGCCTCTTCTCTTCTTCTTCTCTTCTAGTCGCCCGACACCGACTAGTTTGATTCAAAGGTTAGAGGTTTAAAACTACTCCAATTTCAACATTTTATGTTTATGAATGTTAACTAAATTGGTGTTTGTTATATGTTAGTGTAATGTATTACAAATGGAATTGGAACGTTATTAGTTTTTATTAATGTTAATATATTAAATTGGTTGCACGTTATTTAGTTATTTCACATGAGGTTGTGTCTTGGCATTATCTTAGGAATCTAAGACCCAATGAATTGGTTGACAGTGAGTATCATTATATAATGTAGTATATAGAAAGAATAGAGGTCGCATGAAGTATGAGGGTCTTGCATTTCACTCCACACTATTTGAAGTATCCTCGTTATAAATTAAGTTTTGAAATATAAGTAATAGGTAATAAAATCTAGGAACATTAATATATTAAGTACATTTAAATTATTCAATTGTAAGAATTAAGACTTAACACAGACATAAATTTAAGAAATGAGAAACATACAATTAAGTGATCTCAGGATTAGGAAACTCTGTAATATATATTTGTGCTTGATGAATTGTGGAATCTCAATCTAAAATATAATAATAGATGTTTATGGACTCGTATTTACAAATATTGGGATACTTGCATAAATTGCGAAGAGACTTAGAACTTGAGGAAAGGAAAGTATTGGGTAAGTATCTTACTTGATTTGGTTCTCGGTGGGAGGTAGAGTTATAGTTTACATTCTATTGATAGATAAACTCTAATGCAATTGATATTGTATTGAGTCTACTTACTGAAGTTCCTATGTACTTGATTGTGTGGTTGGTATATCTTGGTTGTGTGGTGTGTGGCCTAAATTTGAGATGTTGAATTTATAATCTTGAACCCTCTCTATCGAATGAGACCCTTGAATAAAGAAGGTTTGATGAAATAAATTAATTGAGATAAATTGGATCGGAGTGTCACGTTTCGACACGGATTGGAATCAAGATTCACGTTCTTAACATGTTATTATGGGATCAGAGTACCACACTTCCGACACGGTATATGATACTCGGTATGTACCATTCTGACACGAATAATAATAAAGGAAAGGAATCTTGATATAACGTAATATACTCAATACCAAATAACCCATTATCAAATAAGTATGGTCATGTAGACATGAGTATTTAGTAGGTTGCTTGAATGTGACTGATTGTGTACCTTCTATGGCGTTGTTGTCACTGGTTCATGTTGTTTTGTTGCTGCCAACGCCAAATATGTAGTAGACTTTATATATTATTCAATTGTATTTGTTTCTATTTGGGTTTGGAAAGATGATACTACTCAAGTACATATTGCCCCGTGCTAAGCCCTTTACTTTGTTTCCATTTTACCTTTTATGGAGTGCAGTGGGGTGTTGCTACCAACGAATTCGACTCGCCATTCACTCTCAGCAGTCTCAAGCATATCAGTTCACAGTTGAGCTACTCATTCAAGCTAATCAGTATTCTCATCTCGGTCAGACATGATTGTCGCTTAGTTTCGTACATAAACTATTGTATTTAATTATTTTGGTGTCTTAAATATTCTTATATTTAGTATTTGAAAAATTAGATGATTTAGTGTGATGCTTCAGGTTTAGAATCGATAGTAATAACCTAAGTAGTAGTTGTGTTTTCATATAATAGATTTAATCTTCGCATGTGGTGTTGTATTCGTGCAAGTTGAACCACAAAATATAATTAAGATTGAATTCTCGGGGTTCGCCCTACCTAGGAAAGTTAAGTGTAGGTTGTCATTCAGACTCATTTTGGGTCAGTGACAAACTTGGGATACAGAGTGTTAGGTTTGAGATCTCACACTACAAGAATGCTGACAGGGTAACAGCGAAGAATACCCAAGTCTATACTTTCCCTTTCGATTTACAAAGAGAAGACAAACAACCACAAGCAATATGATTAGTAAGGCAGCAAGTAATTCAACCAAACAAATATAACAAGACAAAATAACCAATCACACAAGACACCAAGATTTACGTGGAAAAAAACCCTTAGATGTGAAGAGTAAAAAAACCCGGACCAAAAGCTCCACTTAATCACCAAGAGTTACATATTGTTCTCCAAAATTGGCCACAAAACAAGTGTCAAACACGAGCAACAACCAAAATAAGATTTGCACCAAATATAGGAGAATTAAAGGAGCAAAATCACCAATTCGCAGATACTGTTCACGATAGCAAACCTGAAAGCTGAGGCACCCAAATCGACTCTGTCAGAGTCCTAAACAAAGATTGAGATGAAGACAATATGCTGTCCAAAATAGCTCAATCGGACAAGAAACGAAAGCTGGAATCCCAATTTGAAGTTGGTTGTTAGGGCTGAATTTTGTGACGCGAAAAAAAAAAATGTCAATCTCTCTTTTTGGCTGCTGAAAAAACTCTTTTGTGTGTATATGAAAATAAGACCTAAAATAGGCTTATATTTGCCTCATAAAATGGGCCTAGGGTAAAAATGGGTGGTCCAAATTGGACTTTTATTTACACATAGGAAGGGAAAAAGACCCATAAACCCACATTATCCCCTCACGACTATGTGGAGGAGACCGCCATATCCGGCGACCATGCAACATCTTCAAAACTTCCCTCTTGGCAAAGCTTAGTAATCATATCGAAAAATTATCATTTGTATGAATCTTTTCAAGCTCAAGCAACTTAGAATCCAACCCATTCGAATCCAATGGTATCCCACATCAATGTGTTTAGACGACCATGGAACGTAGAATCTTGCCAAGATTTATAGCACTTTGAGATGTCACATAAAAGCACATAACTCTCTTGGCACAACAACCAAGTTCCCCCAAGAATCTTTCATCCAAGCAATTCGTTACAAGCTCAACGACAGCAATAAGCTCAGCTTCTGTAGTAGATAGAGCAACAACATTTTGCAACCAGTTGCCAGACACCAGCTCCCCCTGCAAAAGTAACCAAGTACCTGAAAGTAGACTTGCGAAGTATAAACATCACCAGCCATGTATGAATCAGTATAACCACAAAGAATAGGCTTCCCTGTACCAAAACAAACTCAGACTAGAAGTGCCACAAAAGATATCATAACCCACTTCACAGCATCCAATGTTCTTTCCCGGATTAGAAAGAAAACGGTAACGCTCCAACAAGCGTGAGCAATATCCGGTCTTGTACAAACCATCGCATACATCAAACTACCAACAGGTGAAGCATACGAACTTTCTTCATATTTCCTTCTCATCCATCATTAGAAGGACACTGTTTCGTGCCAATTTGAAGTGCATAGCTAAAGGTGTACTGACAACCTTAGCTTTGTCCATGCTGAATCTGCTAAGTACTTTTTGAATGTACTTCTTGTGATAATACCAATTTCTTGGCCTTTCTACACGGACAATGCATGAAGAATCTGCCTTGCTGGTCCTAAGTCTTTCATCGCAAAGACTTACTCAACCTCTTGCTTCAACTTTTGAATCCTTCAAGTATTATGACCAACAACAAGCATGTCATCAACATAAAGCAACACAATAATAAAGTCAACATCAGAGAAACTATTGCACAAAACACAATGTCTAGGAGAGAAGTCTTCTGAAGCCTGCGGACTCCATAAAAGAACCAAACTTCCTGTACCGCTGCCTGGGATCTTGTTCAAACCATACAAGCTCTTCTTCAATTTGAAACATAATTCTCTTTACCTTGACTTCAAAAACCTTCCGGTGTTCCATAAAATTTCTTCATCTAAGTCACCATGGAGGAAAGCAGTTTTAACATCCATTTGCTAAACTTCTAAATCTAGACTTGCAAGCCAAGCAGAACCACACGAATGGGTGACATCTTCACAACTGGAGAGAATATTCATCAAAATCAACTCCCTTTTTCTGATTAAATCCCTTGAACAACTAATCTAGTTGTACGTGGAACTGGATTACCCATCTCATGTTTTCACCCCGAAAAACCCACCTGTTTTTCAAAGTTTTCTGTCTTTAGGTAACTTAACCAAATCAAAGGTATGATTATTATGCAAGGATTTAATCTCATCTTCCATAGGTCAAACCACCTTTCTTTTTCTTCACTTTCCATGGCCTCATCAAGACTCTCAGGTTCTCCCCCGTCGTAGTCAAGAGTACATACTCATGGGGAGAATAACGAGATGAAGGAATTCTCTCTTACTAGATCGTCTGAGAAGAACTCTCTGGAGCATCATAATTGGTTGTTGGACAACAATCATCTGCACTGGACATCAAACAACATCATGCCGGTCATTCTGAACATGATCACCATCTTCATTATCAACTTGACTTTCATCATTATGAAAAATTTTCTCCGTGCATAGTCAAAGAACTGGATCAACATCAACTAGCTCTCACTACTCTGCAAAATCAGCTTGTCAGCTTTGTAAAAATCTTCAATGTTTGGTCTTCAAAGAAAACAACATCACGCTTTAACAAGTTTCTTTTCAACAGGATCATATAGAAACGATAGCCAAATTCATCTTGACCATAACCAATGAAGATACACTGCCTAGTTTTAAACACCAACTTTGACCTTCATCCTTAGGAAGGCTTACACCCAAAGACTCTAAGATGATCCTAAGAAACATTCTTACCAGTCCAAACTCTGTCAGGGACATCACCATCTAAAGGCAACAGCAGGAGATAAATTGAATAACATTAAGCAGCAGTATTAAGTGCTTCGCCCAAAAGGAATCTGACAGCGTAGCATCTGAAAGCATACATCTAAACCCTCAACTAGAGTTCTGTTCATCCTCTCTGTTAAACCATTTAACTGAGGAGTCTTTGGAGGATTTTCTGATGCTATATACCCTGCTCTCTGCACATATCTATCAAAAGGACAAATATATCACCACCTATCTCGGAACGGATGCATTTCATGTCTTCCCTGTTTGTCTTTCAACCAAGGCTGAAAACTCTTGAACACAATCAAGTACTTGATCCTTGGACTTCAAGGAAATACCCAGAGTTTGCGAGAATGATCTCAATAAAAGTCACAAAGTAAAGTGCACCACCACTGAGATCTTACCTAAAGGACCACACAAATCAGAATGTACCAACTCCAGCAAATCAAGCTTTCTTGAAGGCGGATGACTCTGAAAGAAACTCTTTTTCTGGGTTACCGGCTAAGCAATGAACACATTTCTTCAACTTTGCTGTTTCACTCCAAGAAAGCAACTTTTCCTTAGCCAAACTATCATCCCCTTCTGCTCATATGACTCAGCCTTCTATGCCATAACTTGATGAAGTACCATTCTCCACCAAATTTACTGAGTCTTGGATATGGACCCTGAGAATACATACAAGTTAGACAACTTGTCACCACGGCCACAACCATCAACCTCTATAAGCTTCCACTGGCCAACACCAAGTGTATTAACATAACCCTCATCAAAAGATCCACAGGAATCAAAATTCAAGCGAACATCTGGAGCATGCTTGACAATTGAGAAACTAGTTTGGAACCATTGTACTGTACTTCCAAACAAACTTTCCACAAGCAATAAATCAACTTCATGATTATTGCCCAATTTTCAACGTTCCCAAATTACCTGGAGTATAGAAGAAAATAATTCCTTCTTTGGCGTGACATGAGAAGTAGCACCAGAATACACAAACCAGCTAGACTCATTACGAACAACATTAATGGCTTTGCATCACAGCAAAACAAGAAACAAGAAGATCATCATTAGCAACAACAGCAACACGATTTTCATTATCGCCTTCTCTCTTTTGTTGTCTCATATCTCTCTTGTCTTGTAACAATTCATGATATGCCCATTCTTGTGGCAGTAGTCACATGTAATATCTTGTATTTAGACTTTACTTGCTTTTAATTTTACCTCTATCATTTGACATCTGGACCGTTTATCCCCCTATTTCAGTAACCAAAACATCGGAAGTGTGTGAAGCTGAAGAAGATGAGGCTTGAGATCTTCTGGAAACTCCGTGCCAGATAGGGTGGTGAGGATATGGGTCCTTTTGATAGATAGTGCGAGAGCAGGGTATTAGGCCATCAGAAACTCCTCCAAGACTCCTCAGTTAATGGTTTAACAGAAGAGATGAACAAACTCGGAAAAAAAACACTAGTTGAGAGGGTAGATGTATTCTTTCAGATGCTAAGCTTGTCAGATTCCTTTTGGGCAGAAGCCTTAATACTGCTGCTTATGTTATCATTTATCTCCTGCTGTGCTTAGATGGAATGTCCCTGAACAGAGTTGGGACTGGTAAGAATGTTTCTTATGACACTCTTAGAGTCTTTGGGTGTAAAGCCGTCCGAAGGATGAAAGGTCAAGTTGGATGTTAAAACTCAGGCATTGTATCTTCATTTGGTTCTGGTCAAGGATGAATTTTGGCTATGTTTCTATTATCCTGTGAGAAGAACTTGTAGGAAGTCGTGATGTTTTTGTCGTTTGAAGACCAAACAATGTGAAGATTTTACAAAGCTTACAAGGGCTGATTTTCCAGAGTAGTGAGACTTAGTTTATGTTGATCCAGTTCCTTTGACTATTGCACCGGAAGAAAATTTTCTAATAGAAAGTCACAGTTGACTAATGAAGATGGTGATTCATGTTCCTATGACCGGCATAGGTTTTTGATGTCCAGTGCAAGATGATGTGGTTGTTCCAACAACCAATTTAGATGCTCCAGGAGTTTCTCATCAACGATCTAGTAGAGGAGAGAATTCCTTCCATCTCTGTTAATTCCTCCCAATGGTATGTACTACTCTTGACTGACGGGAGAACCTGAGATGTCCTTTATGAGGCCATGGAAGTAAGACAAAGAACTGTGGGTTTTGACGCTATGAAGATGAGATTAAATCCTTGCATAATATCATACCGTTTGATTTGGTTAAGTTACGCTAAAGACAGAAACGCTTTGAAAACAGGTGGGTTTTTCGGGTGAAAATGAAGATGGTATCCAGTTCCACGGTACACATCTAGGATTAGTTGTCAGTCAAGGGATTTAATCAGAACAAGGGAGTTGATTTTGATTAGATATTCTCTCCAGTTGTGAGATGTGCATCCATTCGTGTGGTTCTAGCTTGGCTGCAATTCTATATTTTAGAACGTTGAGCAAATGGATGTAAAACTAACTGCTTTTCCTCCATGGTGACTTAGATGAGAAGTTATATTAACGAAACCGGAAAGGTTTTTGAAGTCAAGGGTAAAGAGAATTATTTTGCAATTGAAGAAGAGCTTGTATGGGTTTTGAACAATATCCCAGCAGCGGTAACAGGAAGTTTGGTTCTTTATGATCGCAGGGCTTCAAGAAGACTTCTTCAACCATCTTTGTTTTTTGTGCAACGTCTCTGATGGGACTTTATTATTGTGTTGCTTTATGTTTGATTACTTCGTTGTTGGTATAATACTTGCAGATTCATAAAGTTGAAGCAAGAGTGAAGTAAGATCTTTTCGCGATGAAAGACGTAGGACCAGCAAGGCAGATTCTTGGCAATGCAGAGTTCCGTGATAGAAAGGCCAAGAAATTGGTATTATCACAAGAGAAGTACTTCATAAAGTACTTAGCAATGCAGCATGGACAAAGCTAGGTTGTCAGTACAACCTTAGCTATGCACTTCAACATGGGCACGAACAGTTTCCTTCTAATGATGATGAGAAGAAGATATGAAAAAGTTTCGTATCTTCAGCGTTGGTAGTTTGATGTATGCGATGGTTTTTGTCAAGACCGGATAGTGGCTCACAACAGCTGTTGGGAGCTGTTATCCGTTCTCTTTCTATCCGGAGAGAACATTGAATGCTGTGAAGTGGTTATGAGATATCTTTGTGCACTTCTATCTGAGTTGTGTTTTGGTACAGGGAAGCCTATTCTTGTGTTATACTGATTTCATCAATGGCTGGTGATGTTATACTCGCAAAGTCTACTTCAGGTACTTGGTTACTTTTGCAGGGGGAGTCTTTTTCTTGGCATCTAGGTTTGCAAAATTGGTGCTCTATCTACATACAGAAGCGAGCTTATGCTGTCGTTGAAGCTTGTAAAGAATTGCTTTGGATGAAGAAGATGCTTGGGGAACTTGGTTTGTGGCTCAAGAGAGGGTATGTGCTTTATTGTGACATTCAAAGTGCTCGACATCTTGGCAAAATTCTACGTTCCATGGTCGGTCCCCTAAACACATGATGTGGATACCATTGGATTCGAGATGTGTTGATTCTAAGTTGCTTGAGCTTGAAAAGATTCATACAAAGGATAATGGTTCCGATATGATACAAAGCTTTGCAGAGGGAAGTTGAAGATTGTTTCATGTTCCGCCGGGATGGCGTCCTCCTCCACAAGCGTGAGGAGAATTGTGGGGTTGGGGGATTGTGTGTGTTTATAGGTCTTTTCCTTCCGATGTGATAAGATAAAGTCCCAATTTGGACCAACCATTTTTACCCATAGGCCCATTCTTGTGAGGCAAATATAAGCCTATTTAGGTCTATTTTCATATACCACAAAAAATAGTTTTTTCAGCACCAAAAGAGAGATTGAGCATTTTTTTCGCCGTCAAAAATCATCCTAACACCCAACTTCAAATTGTGATCCCGCTTCGTTCTTGTCCTATTGAGCTGATTTTTGGGACAGCTATATTGTCTTCATCTCAATCTTTGTATTGGAACTGAACGAGTTTCGATTTGGTGCCTGCGCTTCAGTGGGGGGGGCTAGCGTGAACAGTAGCTGCGAAATTGGTGATTTTGCTCCTTTTAATTTCCTTCGATATTGGTGCAATCTTATTTTTTTGTTGCTCGTTTGTTTGACACTTTGTTTTTGGTGCCCACTTTTGATTAACAAATATTGTAACTCTTTGTGATTATAGTGGAGCTTTTTGGTCCCCCGTGGGGTTTTTTCTCTTCACATCGAAGGGTTTTTCCATTCCACGTAACTTTTTCTTGTGTATTGGTTTATTATGTCGTGTGTAATTTGTTTGGTTGAATGACTTGCGGCCTTACTATCATATTGCTTGTGGTTTGTGTCTCTCTGGGTCACAATCGAAAAGGGAAAGTATAGACTTGGGTATTCTTTCGCTGTTATCCTGTCAGGCATTCCTTGTAGTGATGAGATCATCAAACCTAACACTCTGATACCAAGTTTGTCACGACCCAAAATGAGTCGTGAATGACACCTACACTTAACTTTCTAGGTGGGCGAACCAAAGAATTCAATCTTAACTTATATTTATTGTTCAACTTGCAGAATACAAACAACAATGCGGAAGATTAAATCTTATTAATGTATGAAACACAACTCTACTTAGGTCTATTAACTATCGATTCCTAAAACCTGAAAGTCATCACATTAAATACATCTAATTTTCAAATACTAAATCTAAGAATATTAAAGACACCAAAATAATTAAATAAAATAGTTTATGTACGAAAACTAAGGACATCATGTCATGACCGAGAGAATCTGATATGAGCTTGAATGAGTAGCTCAACCTGGAACCTGATATGCTTGAGACTGTCTAGAGCTGAAGGCGAGTCGAATTCGTTGGTACACCCACTGCACTCCATAAAAGGTAAATGGAAACACAAGTAGGGCTTAGCACGGGGCAATATGTACTGAGTAGGTATCATCTTCCAACCCAAAATAGAAACAAATACATATTGAATAATAATATAAATTCTACTACAATATTTGGCGGTTGGCAAGCAACAAACAACATGAACCAGTGACAACAACGCCATAGAAGGTACACAATCAATCACAATATCAAGCACACCTATGAATACTCATGTCTACATACCATACTTATTTGATAATGGGTTATTTGAGATTGAGTATATTACGTTAATTCAAGATTCCTTTCCTTTATTATTATCGTGTCAGAATGTGACATACCGATATCATATACCGTGTCGGAACGTGGTACTCTGATCCCATAATAACATGTAAGAACGTGACACTTTGATCCAATACCGTGTCGAAACGTGACACTCCGATCCAATTATCTCATTAATTTATTTCATCAAACCTTCTTATTCAGGTCGCTTTCGATAGAGGAGGGTTCACAAGATTATAAATTCAACATCTCGAATTTTAAGGCCCAACACAAACACACAACCAAGATATACACCACACAATCAAGTACATAGGAAACTTCACTAAATCACTCAATACTCTCATTGCTATTGAGAGTTTATCTATCAAATAGAATTAAACCATAACCTACCTCCACCGAGAACCAAAGTCAAGTAAGATACTTCTCCAATACTTTTCCTTTCCTCAAAGTCTCTAAGTCTTTCCAATTTATCAAGTATACCATATTTGTAAATACGAGTCCATAAACATCTATATTATTATATTTCTAGATTAGATTCCACAATTCATCAAGCACAAATATATATTCAAGTTCCTAATCCTGAGATCACTTAATATGCTATGTTTCTCATTTCTTAAATTTATGTCTAGGGTTAAGTCTTAATTCTTACAATTGACATATCTTAAAATGTAACTAAATTATTTAGGTACCGAATATTTAATACTATCTCATATTTCAAACTGAATTTTATACGAATACTCAAATTATGTGTAGTATGCAAGACCCTCACTTTCATGCGACTCTATTCATTCTATATACTACATGTATATAATGAATTACTTCACTGTCAACAATTTATTGGTCATTAAGATGTCCTAAGATAATGCCAATAACACAAACTCATGTGAATCACTAAATAACGTGCCAACCAATTTTAATATATTAACATTAATAAAAACTAAATAACGTTCCAATCCATTTTAATACATTAACACTAACAAAAACAACCAATTATTAACATTCATAACATAAATTTGAAATTGGAGTGAGTTTTACCTCTAACCTTTGATATCAAACTAGTCGGCGGCGCTAAGAAGAAGAAGAAGAAGAAGAAGAGGCGCATGTTATTTATCTTTGATAACAAAATAATGACAACCCTTCTTTATTTAACTAATAAATTAATTTTTTTATTAATTATATATATGGGTATAAATTATGGATTAATAAAATATTAAATCTAACTAATTTTAATGTTATATTCTTTAATCACAAACTAAATAAGTTATTAAAACTACCCCATTAATTTTATACTTAAAGTTACGAATATTTCAAAATATTCGTTTAAAATTATATCGTATTTTATCAAATAAAAATCTCTACTACTCAAAACGACCAAATGAATCGTTACATTAATGAAAAAGATTAGAATCATTACCTTAACTTTTTGAGACAAAGAAACTCAAATTTCACAGGTATGTTATTGGTGTTGCCTATATGATATATAGCTACAAAATATTATCTACGTGTCACTACCCCAATGGACGTGATGGCACCGTCTTAATCCCACAAACAAGTCCAGCCTAACACTCACCATTACAATAAGTGCGAAATAACATATCTTAACTTAACAAACCCCCACACCTGGGGTATCACGTGTACAGCCCTAACAGTATTCCCATTGATCAAAGAAAACTCAAGTCTCAAATGAACTTGTTTTTAGAATAGAACAGATCATACTTAAGGAGAAGAAAGTCCTCTGCGACGGAAACACTACCATGACAATCCTACACGGAAGCCCTCGTAAAAGAAGAGACTGACATAAACAAAAATCCAGGCTCATAACCTACAAAAATTTGTAGAAGCAAGGGTGAGTACCAACACAAACGGTACTCAGCAAGTAAACTTCTAAACCAAGCTAAGGGAATGAATTACGGGTATTCCTACCAACCCCCAACCGAACCTCTCCAACTACAACCTGCATTACAATCAACCCAACCTAACAGCTCACAGCTTACTGCACGTAGCTCAACAACAACACTTTAGACCAAATTACATATTCCTCCACAAAAAATACTTAATTTAACAATTACATACCCTCAACAACCATTCGACAATGACATATCCTCGATAACAACCCTTCACTATACATCACCCTCAACAAACAACAATTCAACAAATTACATATCCTCAATCACAAGCTCAGTATTCATCAATCCAAATTTTCGCAGAAGGCATCACAAGATCGCAAAGCACAATATCAAGTTTCCTAATGATAAGTATTGCAAGGTCATGGAATCAATGTCAATATAATGTGCCATGTCTACCTAGTGACACACACCCGCGTCTCTCAGTCGGGACCCTGGGGGACATATCTGTCCATGATCTGTCCGGCGCACGACAGACCCTCGATAATAGTAACCTCAGCGGCGCGCGATACGTCCCTCCCTCGAAATATAGTATCCATGCGCGCCGATACGTCCCTCTGAATGGTAACAGGTCCTCTTAAGTTACCCTTCTTTCTCAACTGCCATACCTTGGTCCAGACCAGGGCCTCAAAATAATGCATTGGCAACTTCACATAATAATAGGAGATGACCATCCCATAACAATCGCACAGTTTCACCACCACATAAAACCTTAAGTCACCTCAACAATGATTCAACAAGCCTTCAACCATTTTTCAACCATCACACATACACATGAAATACAAACGCATTTCATACCTGTAACAATGAGTTTAGAAATCCACTTGCCTCAAATAGAAGAACATCACTTTCGGGACTTGAGCCTTTTCCCATTTGTTGAGCTTTCCAACTCAACGCAATCTATTCACATACATATTCACATAAGATTTTCCAAACTAACATAACCCCGTTACTAGTATTTAAACTCACTGCAACAATTCACTAACATTTTATAATCAAGTTTAAAATCTTGCTGCCCAACAACCTTTCATTACTCATATTTTCTAGAATTTTCAAGTTTAGGGTTAAGTCATAATTTATTCAAATAATATAACCTCAATAATTTGTATATAGTGTATAATTTAAATGTTTAAATCATACATCACCATATATCAAAACTTAATAATAAATATCACCTTAAGAAAATTCAAAAGCACAGTCAAATTAGGTGATTACTACCTAACCATCGAGCTACATAATTACCCCGAACTCTCTTATATGAATAATAACTACTAATTGATAACTTACCCTACAAATTCTTACCTCTTCTAATTATTACGTCACTATTAACCCATTATCATGTGTATATATCACTAGTTATTAATAATTTAACTAAAAATTAATCTATCAAGATTATGGTTATAACATCTCTTAAGAATATTACACGAATTGAACTTCTTTTCACAATTTTCAATGCCATTATAATTTATAATAACAACAATAACACGACTTTCACTCCTATGCAAAATTTTGTATATAATTCTCAACTATGAGTTAAATTAATATGATGTTGTAGGACAATTGAACGAAACCAGAGGAACCATACCTTACCTCTAATTCTCATTTAACTAAACTCCCTAATTGATTCCCTAATATTGTCCAATTATTGCATGCACTTTTAGTTTAAATTTTAACTCATTTTTTTCAAATCTCTGTCTTTATTTCTCTTTTCCAGCCAACATTTAACAATAGTAATAATTTAACGACTAATTAATTAGAAAAGAAAGAGTCAATTGCAGCGAAAAGAAAGTTAAAACTATAACCTGAAAAATTATTCCCGTCGGCGGCTCCATGCACCCGCACATATGAGTTTAGGTTTATGCAAACTCTCCGCTTCTTTCTTTTACTTTTCTTTTCTTAAAGTTATAAACTAAGAACTCTCTAACCCTAATAATTTATTTCCTATCAGGGTAATTGGTATATGGTAAAAAAAATTATAAACTTAACCATAATTATTAATTACAATTAGTTATTTAATAATTAATCATCAATTAATTTATTCTTAATTAAATAAATATTCAAAATTTCCAAAAATGACCTTTCGGGTCATTACACTACGACATCAACTTCATCACTAATTATTCGTTTTTAGTGACAAAATGTACTTTTCGTGCTTAAATATATGAAATACAAACTTTTAGTATTCGTAGCAAAGTTTTGTCCACTAAAGTTCCCCACTAAAAATTCATTTGGCGTCATTTTGTTAAGTGGTGTTAGTCACAAATTTAAAGTTATCAGTAACATATTGTTTCATCAGTAATAGTGTATGTAATTTATGACAGACTACGACATCAAATTTGTCACTAATTATTCTCTTTTAGTAACAAAATTTGCTTTTCGTGCTTAAATATATGAGACACATACTTTTAATGACGAAACATAAAAATCTGTAGTAATGTTTTGTTCACTAAAGTTTCCCACAAAAAAATCAATTGGCGTCATTTGTTAAGTAGTATTAGTCACGAATTAAAGTTATCAATGAAACATTCTTTTGTCACTAGTAATATATATAACAAAATATTTTTTGTCTTATAATTTTTTAAATTTTTGACACAAAAAAATTTCATCTAAAAAATATGTCGTTACAATATCGACAAATTAGAGTTCGTAGTTTAATATTATAAATTTTAGCTATGGAAATTCATATTTAATTATTACATTTATTTCGTCACTAATAATAAAAATAAATGGTGACAAATATTTTTTTGTCTCTAATCAATCTATGATTTAGTGATAACAAAAAATTATCAAAAAATATGTAAGGTGTTAAAGCAAGGACTTAAAATTTGTAGTGAATAACTAAACTCTTTGCTATGAAGAAAATGCATATGAAAATGCAATTATTTTTTTTGCTACAATGGTTCATAATTACAAGTGACAACTTACAAAAAGAATAATTCAAGTGCTTCATAAGAAGTAGACATAGTCCATTTGTTAATTGGCAAGTGAAAATATTAAAACCAATAAGTTGATCGAATTTGTAAAATGAAAAAGTTCAATACATCAATTTTCTTAAGTTACTCAAATATAAAAGCATCATTTGAAAAATAAATCAGGGTTCTAAGTTTGTATCAACTAAATAGTTAGTTTAGCACTTTTGATTTTTATTTGATACACTTTCATTGATAAGCACACAAAAATAATAATTTGTCAATGTCTTCGTGGGATTGTGGTGCATGTCCTGATTGTCTATTTGCTTCTGTCATATGTATGTACATATTTATATAATTCCATACAACGTGGTAGAGTACTATACAGAGATAAAACTCGACTTACAAAACTTATCCTTTTATTAACAAAATGTCAATAGATTTCATGAAATTTCTATTAAATTTTCTCATAAGTGTGAAAATTGAAATAAACTAATGAAAAATTGGTTCACTATATGGAGGTTTAACATCTTGCTAGAACATTATCTAATCATACAGTTGTGTTACTACACATGAAGGAGGGGGTGATTGGACATAGGAAACCTTTTAGATTTTGAAAATCTGGATTGAAAATATTTTTTTTACTGAAGTTGTGAGATTAATTGGGTGTCTAATGAAAATCTGAATCATTTTCTATTATTCAAGGAAAATATCAGAAGGGTTAAAAATGCCTTGAGTAAGTACAGTAGAGAGACTTATGGTGATATCTTTAAACAATTAGTGATTCGAGAAGATATTAATGAAATTGTTTGAGGAGTTCACCAATGTTGAAAATAGAGCAGTACTCCAGAAGGCTCAGGACACAAGAAATACTTGCACTTTGAAGAAACTTTTTTGCAAACAAAAGGCTAGATTTAATTGGTTTGAGAAACGGGACAAAAATACAAAATTTTTTCATAGCATTGTGAAACGTAGAAGTGTCACGCTTCGAGCTAACCCCGAGATGCGGACACGGAACCTAGGACCACAAGTAATCCCAAGCTAAACCCTGCTGGCACGATCATGAGCATACTAAAGATAATAAACTATTGTGGAAGCTAAATCATACTTAAAATGAAAAGATGGAGAATACCCATATTCTATAACTGAGATATCTGAAAATAATGAGTTTAATACAAAAGAAATATTAACTCAATACTAAGCTGAATCTAACTATGTCTGAAAATAGTCCGCTACCTGGACTAGAAATACTGGGATCATCCCCCAAGCTAATTCCCTAGGCAAAACTGAAACTAAATGACTAAAGACTGAAATGAAAATCTCATGACTGTTGTCCTCGGGACATGAGGACTCACCACTGAATCTGCTGAACTGGAGATCGTAAAATCTATCTGTGCGTGATCTGGAGCTGAGAACCTGAACCTACATCACATAAGATTAGCGCACGTATGCTTCAATACTTGAAATTTTACTCAGGCTGTAGGGATAGAAGTAAAACTGAAATAAACCAACTGAACACGCACAAAAACAGTATACATATCTGAACGTATGTGCAGATTTCTGAGCTATCTGATGCAATGACCTTTATAACCTGCTTAAACGGTATACTGAATATATTGAGAAACGTCATGCAGAGAAGTCGACTGAATTGTGGAGCTCTACTAACCGATAATAAAACCACATGAGCTAATTGTTGGATTCCGATGTATTCGCCCATCGATATGACCTAATCTACCCGGTCAAAGTTATAAAGGCATGCTGGCGTGATCACTCTAAACTGATTGTCCACAGAGGGAACTTACAACCTACTTGGCTTTAGTTTTGGGATTATGTTGGTATCTAAAACCCTGTCCAACGCGGTATTATGCTACTCCCAATTAATTCTGTAAATAACATGATTATATCGAATTTCCTGTAAATTTTATATACTGGATAGCTCGAATTGAACATGCAAGCTGAGGTCAGATCACCAATTAATCCTTGTAATTAATCCTTTATAACTTAGGTGAATGTATATCGAGTGTTGAAACTATATGAACCCTAGCATGTGTAATTAAAAAACTAAAGAAATACAAAGCTAGGGTTCTGAAATCATGCGATCACGAGTATACTGTAATCTGATTTGAACATATATTATAAGAAATCATGAAGTTAATCACAGTTCTAATAAACCGTAAGTTTAATCATGATAAAGAAATCCAAGAATCTGACTGAAAACTAGGACCCCCAGTGGGGTGAAGGAACCCACCTAGTGAAATCCCACAACCATGGTGATAAATCCAAGATAAATACTTAAGTTTCAGGTCTTGACTGCTTGAGCTTTGGCGTTCTTGCACTAGGGGTCTTGAGCTTTTTTTTCTCTCTCTTGCTTCTATTTTTCTAAGTTTTGATTTAATATTTGACTTGGAATGTTTTGATTATGTTGTCTGGCTGAAACTGACTAAAAAATTGACGATGTTAGGTCAAAAACGACCGTAACTTAGGGTTTAAAAGGAAGTGGGAAATCAAAAGACCCCTGGGACGGTTTGCTGTCTATTCTCACGACGTCCAGGACTGACGGTCCGTCGTGCGCCCTATGCCCCGTCGTTGGGTCCGTCATGAGGGCCTGTTCGACATGACTTTTAATAAAATAAGCTACCTTTTACTCGTTTTTCTGGATTTTAACAAGGTCGGTTGATATGTAAAGATCATTCAATTATCTATTGTGGTAGCATTGCGAACTAATTAAATTTTTTCTAAAGTGATGATCAGTTTAAGCTAACCCCAACTTCCATTCCCCTTTAACTGGCTGCAATTCCACCTAACGGACCGTAGGTCCATCTACAACCATGCTGGTCATCCATATCTTGTTATAGAGTGTTTGAAAGGCAGTCATGATCGATGTTACGGACTACGGACCGTAGTCGTCCCGTCCGTCCAAACTTAACCATTTTTTCTAGGGCTTGAAATTTTGGAGTTTCTTATCCCATCGACGGTGTGCAGGCGGGGGCAGGGTGGTTCAGCTACTGCCGTCGATACCAGTATTGGTAGCACCTGCAGATTTTTCTGAAAAACTAATTTTTGGTCTATTTTGGCTACGGGGTGTTACAAGAAAAAAAAGACTTCAACTCAATAGAATTCAAGATAGTCAGGGTGCTTGGCTGGTGAGAATGAAATAGCAGCAGAGGCAGCAGAATTCTATGCTAACCAATTTCTTGAAGAGAGAGATGCTACATCTTTTTCACTATTGAGGCACATTCCTGAGACTGTTACAAAAGAGGAAAATTAAGATTTGTGTAGATATCCTACTCTTAATGAAGTGAAGAGAGCTTTTTTCAGCCTAAATGGTGATCCTGATGGTTTGATAGGTAAATTCTATTAAAGTTGTTGGGAGATAATAGGTCAAGACATATTCAGAATGGTCCAAGAGCTTTTTAGGGGTAAATATCTACCCAAGTCAATTATTCACACTAATTTGATTTTACTACCCAAAAAAGATCAGATTACACCTTTGCTGATCTATGGACAATTAACTTGAGCAAGTTTATCAACAAGATCATTTCTACGGTTGTTCATGATAGATTGGAAGGCTTACTCCCCAGATTAATCGCTTCAAACCAATTAGATTTTATGAAAGGTAGAAATATTATTGAAAATGTGTTACTAACACAAGAGTTGTTAAATATATAGAAGGAATAGTAAACCTTCATATGTTATATTTAACCTTGATATGACTAAGGTCTATGATAGGGTCTCTTGGATTTTTCTGACTAAGTTGTTAAAGAAGATGGGATTTTCTAAAACTTTTGTTGATTTGACATGGAGATTACTGTCCAATAACTGGTATTCTGTATTAATAAATAGGCAATCTCATGTTTTCTTTCATTCCACAAGAGGGGTGAAACAAGGGGACCCTATATCCCCTACATTATTTATATTGTCAGCTGAAGTATTATCAAGGGCCCTAAATACTTTATTTGAGGATAGCCAATATCTGGGATATTGAATGTCAAAATGGAGTGTTAACATAAATCATTTGTCCTATGTAGATGATATTATAATATTTACATTAGTCCATAAATATTCTTTAAAGAAGATTATGCCCGTGTTGAAGAAATACGATAATCAATCAGGGCAAAAGATTAACAAAGACAAGAGTGACTTTTCTATTCACCAAAATATAGCTGATGTTGATAGAACTCTGCTTGAACAAAATACTTGTTTTAATAAAGGTGAGTTCCCTTTTAAATACCTAGGATGCCCTATCACTCATGCTTGGAAAAGAAAAGAGTATTATTCTAATCTTATAGGAAGAGTTAAAGCAAAGTTACAAGCTTGGAAGGAAATTCGTTATCTTATGGAGGTAAAGAAGTATTTATTAGAAGTGTACGTCAAACTGTTCCTATCCATGTGCTTTCTGCTATTTGCCTCCAGTATGGGCATTAAAAGAAATGTACATGTTTGCCAAATTTTTCTGGAGTAACAAAGTCTTATTAAAAGACAACACTGGTTGCCTGGAAAAATATTTGATTACGTTAACATGAAGAGGTTAGATTTTAGATCTATGATTGGCATGTCTCAAGCTTTATATGCTAAACTTTGGTGGCGATTTATAACTCAAAATACTCTATGGTCAAATTGGATGTCTCAAGCTTTATATGCTAAACTTTGGTGGCGATTTATAACTCAAAATACTCTATGGTCAATTTTCATGTGTAATAAATATTGTAAGAAGCAAATACCAAGTTTAATACAATGTAAAAGTGGATCACAACTATGGAAGAACATGCTGATGAATAGGGATATTATTGAACAACATAGTTAGGTAGAAACATAAAAGGTTAGTTAGCAGGTAGTATACGTCTTCTATTTGGTATATGATAACTAGACAAGATTGAGGTTCTCTTTTGGACATGTCACGCACCCCAAAATGGATACGCGAATGGCCCCCCACACTTATCCTTCTATGTGAGCGAACCAACCAATCGAAACATTAAACATTTCAATGTAATAACAAAAGAAAAGTAATGCGGAAAGACTAAATTAAATTCATAAATAAAACCGATTCAAATAATTTAAAATTCAACAATCTATTATTATCCCCAAAATCTGGAGTCATCACCACAAGAACATCTATGTATCAAAGTCACTAAAACTAAGAGTATTATAAGAAAATAAATAAACAAAAGCTAGTCATGCCGGCACCTTCAAGGCATCAGAAATGAGGAAGAAGATTCAGTCCAAGCTAGAAGCGTTAGTACCCTGAAATCCGGTGTAATTAGACTGGATAGAGTTGCGGTTGAGCTTGAAGACGACGTACGTTTGCGACACTCCACAATAACAAAGAAGAAAACAAAAAGTAGGGGTCGTGACAAACACAAGTATGAGTATGGTATCATAGGCCCAACTCAAAATTAGAAAACCAGTATATATCCGGGTTAACATCATAAAATAACTAATATACTTAGAACTCGCAGCATTTACAATTACCATAATCCGTGGTACAAACCAAGCACAACAAGAGGACTAACGCCTCTCATCATACTCATTGGGAATTAGGTTCATCTAGATTAGTATATTAACATTCCAAGAGTCATTATATTATTACTCTCGTGTCGGTACGTTGACACTCCCGCTCCTCCATCTATCCTGGTACCGGAACGTGGCAACCCGTTCCATATACTATCCTTGGTGGAGGAACGTGACACTCCGATCCTCAATTACGTTACTGGTTACCGGAACGTGGCACCCCAATCAATATTTACATCCTGGTGTCGGAACGTGACACTCCGATCCTCATCATTCTTATCGTGTGGTACCGGAACGTGGCACCCGATCCCCTAATCTCACTACTTTCGTTTCATTACAGCATTCTTTATCCAAGCATTATCATTAACAAAGTGAGATTAGGGTTTCTTCAAGATTAAGATGCAATAGCTCATCCTGCTTATTTATCACAATTCATAATAATATAAATAAAATCAAGCATGCATTACACACAATTAAGGCATATAGAAGACTTAATGAATACTAGCCAACATCTCATTCGCTATTAAGATGGTGTAATACGAATAGTGTGAAAACGATAACCTTACCTCCCACCGAAGTCGTGAGCAAGCAAGCAAATTCCTCCATTCTTCATGTTGGGTCTCTTCGTTTTATTTCTCTCTTGTCGATCTCGGCTCTGGTGTCTGTTCGCTCTTTGTTTCTCTATTTTGTTCCTATCAAACCCTCGGTCGTACCTATTAAGAGATAACTAAGTATAAAAGATGGCCAATAATAACCCACTAATTAACTTAAGGTTACCCTCTTCTAACCCCAAGTAGTAATAGACTTATTAACATTAACCACCACTTCATAAGAAAGCAGGAAAAGAGTCCAAAACGCCCCTTAAATAATTAACAGGAAATCAGACCCAGCCTGGGATTGCGCGCCTGTGACGGGCCGTCGTGCGCCGACGGTCCGTCCTGCTGTCCGTCACATGCTACAGAAACTCGTTTTAAGTGAATGGCCTGTGACCGGGCCGTACGAGCTGCGACGGTCCGTCCTGCCACTCCGTCGAGAAGCTTCAGAGAATCGCATTTCAGTACCCAAAAATCAGAAATTCTCAAGGTTCTGGGACGGGACCATCCACGACGTCCGTCGCTGGCATCCGTTGCCTCTGCCAATTTTTCCATAATTAAAATCTGCTACTCAAAACGACTAAACAGGTCGTTAAAACAACCTACAGAATAACAAAATATGGAGTATGCGAAACTGAATGATATTTCTGATAAGCCCTGGTGGACTAAAACTTGTCAGTTAACAATCAAGAGTGGGTGGGAGCCACTTAGAAAAAAGATAAGTGTATACTGACTTCTACAAGAAGATATGAGTTCATTAAAAAGAAATTGTGTACATCAAAAATTGTGAGTTAATGCAAAAGTGATAAAGAAAAAAGGTATTTACCAAATTTTAGATGGGTATGGTTTTGTTGCAAAATGGAATAAAAAATGGTGATAAATTTACCTCCTATTTTTTCAGCTAAAAGATGAAGAATGAAGAATGATAAATGGTAAATGAATAAGGAAGAACATAAGAATTACTATATAAATGTATTAGAAAACATAAAAGAATATATATTTATTTCATAATAAATAAAAGAGAAAATCAGTTCAAATAATATAAAAGAATGATTTGCCTTCTCATCTACTGTTTTTTGTATATTGGTTTAAAAATATATTTATTTATATGTTACACTTAAATATTCTTGATACATATTTTCTTGAAGCCAAAATTATTCCAATTTTTTAGGGTTAAAGTTAAGTCTAAAAAACACCTCATCCAAAAAGCGGAAAAAGAAAATTTGAAACATCTAATCATGATTTGGTCTATGAAGTTTCATTATTTGTGTGATTTAAAAGTTAGTAAGGGTATTTTTCCATTCACAAAAAATCATTGATTCCAACTTTGAACTTAAAGTTTTTACACTTTCAATCTGATATAATGCATGATAAAAAAGTCATTGTATAGAAAAAATGGAAGAGAATAACCAGTATCACCTTATACAATTATGAGTGGTTTGGTGTACGTACTACCATTGAGTGAGATTTTCTGTACACGAGTTGACAATTTTTTAAAAATAAAAGCCTAAGTATTTTTCAATATTCTTACGATGTGTTAGCCTTTGACCCTATAAATTAAAAATATTAAGGGTATAGTTGAGTCATGTTATATAAAAATAAAATACGCATTTTTATGAAGATATCTTTTTTAGTGCACTCCTCTTTTTGTTAATCGGCGGAACAACTGTCATGACAATGACAAAACAAATGACATCATTGCTGGGGTAATTTCATTCATATTTTTATAGTACAAATTTTCAGGTTCCACGTTGGAACAATCGAAGAATATTCCTTCAGACGGACCATAGGCCTAGATCTACAAGTTTAGAGGTGTGCCCAATAAAAAAAAACCAAACATACCAATAAATCGAATCGAACAATGTTATTGGGGTTATAGTTATTGGATTTTTAATGTGTTTTAAATTTTTTTTATTGGGTTATTGGTTCGATATTATCTTTTACTATTGGGTTAATGGGTAAACCGATAACCCAATAAGACCATAATAATTTACAACTTTACCTTCCTTAATATTAGATTTTAATAATTTGATATATAACTAAACATTATAACCATATAAAATTATTAGTTCTCTACCCACTTCACACTAGGTTCACAATTTTAGATATTTTATTTTAATTTTATCTTGTTGGACTATTTGATTTTAGTTTTAGATTGTAATTGTATGTTGGAAAACCCTTGGAATGATCTTCCCAACACCGCCAAGTTTGTGTGATTTTGAGTTTATATGATTGAGTTACGTCTTTCGAATGTTTGACTGTTGGATTAAGAAAAGTCTAATCCAGATTTGGGAAGGATAAATTGGTCTTTTCCTTACCTAATTATATTAATTTGTTTTAGGATTTAATTAGACTAAAACAAGACTTTGTTCAGTTTTGAAAAAAAATAGAATTCACGATAGGGCTTGGAGAAATGAGAAAATAGGAGAAAGGAGAAGAGAAATCAAGAAATCGCCAAGAAACTTTCGAGCTTAAGTGTGGATCTCGTTAGGGTGATCCCTCAAAAGGTATTTGAGTCTTCCATAAATTTATGTTCGTTCACTCACATGACAAGCATGTCTGATTCAGCGTGAAATAGTTCTAAAACAATTGGAAACTGAATGTTCTTGTTGGTTGTTTTTTCTGAAACAATTGGAAAATGATTTAAGGTCAAAAAACAAGAGGAAAATTTGTCTGGCGAAACCTAGGGAGAGTCAGGCGCGGCGTGCCCCATTTGTGCCAGAGGGCCTGGGGCAGCGCTCGTGAAGTGCGCCCACATGGGGCCTCTGAACTTCGGGGCTGGTGCGACGCACCCAGGACATGCCGAATCGACATTTTATCCTAGTTTTCAGCATTCAGTCCATATAAGCCTTTCTAAAGTGTATTAACACTTCCTAATGATTCTAAGTACTCCAAGTGACTTCGAAAAATATATAAATCATCTAGAAACATAAATTGCAACTTCGAATCCATAACTTCAAATTCAAGGGTTAGTTAAGAGTCAAGTCAAGAGAAAAAAAAACAAAAATCAAAGATAAGAGAAGTCAAGTGTGAAGTAAGAGAAGTTCATTTCAAATTTTCATAAGTTTTTTATATATGTTTTAACTTTGTTTTAAGATTTAAGTTTTGTGTTTATTCAGAGAAATGTTGAAGTCTTTTCTTCAAAGAAATTTATGGGCACTAAATATTCCTAAAGAACTATTAAAGTGTTCTCACCTTTAAATAAGAATGACAACTGAGATTTCCAAAGAACCTTCGAGATATTTTTCTGAAAAGAGTAATAGCTTTCTAAATGAAGCAAGCAGGAAAACTGAGATTTTCAAGATAGATTGAGCTAAATTTTGGAACAGTTATCCCAATTCTCATAAGAAGTATGTTTTAAAAATATAAGATCCAATATATTTTTGTAGTAGTATTGAGCACCGAATTGAGGATGAACATGAGTTCCGATTACTCACGTCTCCATTAAACCATGAAGCTGTTGGGCTATTGCCCATGTTCCAGCCAAAGGCCCATGGCCTAATCCTACTTGGAAAAGGATTGGAATTATTCTCCTTAATTGGTTTCCAATTCTATTAGAAAAGGATTGGAATAGTAATCCTATTTGTAGTTGGTTTTGACTTTATAAGGAAAAAGCACCAACTCTAAATCATAAGTTGGTTTGTAGAGAATAATTAATTGCTCATCTGGTAGTGCTTTTAAGACATTAAACTAAGAGATGTTTTGAGATCTTTCAACAAGAAAAAAGAGAAAGAAAAGGAATTCTTTTCTGCATTCTTTTCTTTCTTTCTCCTTTTTCTCTTTCCTTCGCGACCAGCAACGTTCAGTATCGTGTTTAACCCGATTAACTAAAACCGTTTGAGCGGGCCTGCAAATTTTGTACTGAGTGTTGCCGTAAATCTTGTGGTTTTTATTTGAAACGGTGTAGAGCGTATCAGGTAAGGAATATCCTTTTGGTAGGTCCCTACCATTAAGCTGGGTTTGTGTGGTGTTTTTTCGGTTTTATGGCTTTGGCCTTTGTTGGTGTAGCATTGTTTTGTTCTATTTTGGAACTTGTTGTGTAGTCCATGTAACAATATTTTGTAACCCCTATTTGTGATTTTTATAGTAGTATATTTCGGATTATCGATCCCCCCCGTGGTGTTTACCTTCGTTTGAAGGGGTTTTCCTTCCACGTTTAAACTTGGTGTTCCTTTATTTGTTAGATTTTCGGGTTCTCAATCATCTTTTCGTCACAACAACTGGGTAATTAGAGGCTAAGGTTATCTATATGGAGGGGAAATCAGGAGCAGAGATGGTATGTCTAAACGGAAGAAACTATAAGCATATGGAAAAGCAAGTGAAGATCTATTGTTTCGGAAGAATATGCTCTTCCGGTTTTCTCTGCTCATAAACCCAGAATGTGCCGATGAAAATTGGGAATTTTGAGCACCAACAAGTATGTGGATATATAAGAAAATGGGTTAAGATAATGTTTCGCAACCTATTGGGAATGCGACACATGCTTGAATCATGTGGGAACAGGTTGGAGAACCTTAACGCTTCAAAAAGGGCAATAACAAGTTTGTTCTTGTTAATGAAATTGAATGACCTTTAAAATCCAAGGAGGGTATTCCCTATTCTTGATCAGGATAAAATGATTTCAGGTATTCCTTATCAGCTAACAGGATGGGTTTGAATTTTGATGATGAACAAAGGACTTTGGCTTCTTAAACTCTACCCGATTCTTGGGAACTCTTGTGTTTCGTTAAAAAATTTTGCCATGCTGGTTGAAAGGTGTACTATGGAATGGCAAAGAGTGGTGTGTGGAATGAAGATGTTATAAGAAAATCTCAGACACATCTTCACATTCAAGTTCTATATACAGAAGACGAGGATGACATAAGACAAGAGATCCGATGGAGGTAGAGGTAAAAGTAAAGCAAGTGCCAAATCAAGAAGGTCCAATAGTACATGTATCATTGTGGAAAGAAAGGACATAGTAAAATATTTGGTAAACAATTGACGCAATACTCAAGAAGGGAAGAAGTAAGGAAAACAATGAAAATAATGTTTGTTAGCTGTTTGTCCAAATGACCTTCTCTTCACTTGTGGATAAGACGTCAATCAATTATTGTATCTCAGATAAAAGTTTTTTTTATTTGTTGGGATAGTAGATTCTGGAGCTACATCACATGTTCTCCACCAGAAAAAGACTTTCCGCCCCCCCTTTGTCAATCTTCTACTTGTCTGGTAACTCTGAGGTGTTAAAGATGGGTAATCGCTGGTGAGGTTATGGTGGTTTTGGGGTGTGGGGGAGGGTTGGCAAGCTAGTTTGTTGAAAAACCAATACTAATACCTATTACTTCTGGGTTCCAACGTTGTTCCTTCAGAATGTCAAGCATGGCTCCAGAACATTCCAATAAATTGATCCCTTAGGAAAACTAGATGAATGATGGGGGGGGCTATCATAATGACTTGTGCAATGTGTCAATGGAAGCTCACCAAAGGCTCACTGATTTCACAGCTCGCGAAGAAAACTTCAAATTTATATGTACGATGCAGAAGTTTTGGGTAAGTGGGGGGGGGAAGGGTGGGGTAACGGGGTGGGGGTTTTGGGTGGGGGTTGTGCTGGGGGGAGGAGTAGGTGGGAGATAGGGGGGGGCATATGTTGCCGCGCTTGGTGTTCTCGTGCGTTCGTTGTGTTCCTCTATAAATTTGGTGGAGAGGAGACTTTATCAAATTGTGCACAGAGGCTTAGTAGAATGAGCGAGAGGGGGATCACCTGTTTTGCCAATAAAATTGTGCTTGCTGGTAGGAAACAAGCAAAGTGAAAAATGGTGTTCATTGCTTAGCAGGGAACCAAACGAGTTTCTTTTCCCAGTCATCCTCCTTCAAGAAAGATCCTGAGCTATGTACTGTACACACTCAGATTTGGTGTGGGTCCCTTTCAACGTGAAGTCAAAGGTGGTGCACTTTACTTTTCTACTTCATATGATGATCATTCTCGCAAGATTTGGGTATATCCTTTGAAATCCAAAGATCACGTGCTTGATTATGTGTTTAACAGTTTTTCAAGCCTTATCTGAGAACAAACGGGAAAGAAATTAAAATGGTAATTCGCACTGTAAGGGTGGTGAGTAGATGGTTCCTTTGATAACTACTTAAACTACTGACTGCAGAATCGCAAGGAATACTCATCAGGAGACCATTTCCTCCAAAAGACTCCTCCCCCCAATTAAATTGTTGGCAGATACTGATGAACGAACTTTAGGTTGCGAGAGTAGAATGTTTGCTTTCAAGAGGCTAAACTCTTCCAAATTCCTTTTGGCTGAAGGCACGTACAGCTGTTGCTGTATGTTATCAATCTGTCTCCTGTTGTTTGCCTTTGGGATTGTGATGTTCCAAACAGAGTTTGGTCTGATAAGGATGTTTCTCTTATGATCACTTGAAAGTGTTGGGTGTAAAGCTTGTGTGCATGTTCAAAGCTGAGAGGACGAAATTGGGGATGTTAAAACGAAGCAATTTATCTTCATTGGTATGGTCCAGATGAGTTTGGAATTCGTTTATGATCCATAGATAAGAAACTCTTTTAGAAGTCGTGATGTTGTGTCTTTGACAGATCAAAGTATTGAAGATATTGACACAAGCTGAGAAATAGATTTTCCTCATACGTGAGAGCTTAGTTGATGTTGTGCCCAATCCTCCTATATTGATACATCTTTTGGCACATGAGGGAACCCCAAGGTAATGATCAAGATAATGATAGAGTGATAATAACACTAATTGTTCCTACGGATGATGTTGTGGTTGATAGAGTCAACCACTCATGTTGGGATGACCGCTTCAGAATGCTCCAGAAACCTCTGTAAAGATCTACTAGATAGAGAAGCGAAGCTGCAACACTTTATTCTCATATGAGTTTATTCTATTGACTATAATGGGAGAACCTGAAGGTTATGATGAAGTCATTGTTACGATCCTCAATAAGAATAAGGGGAAAAACTCATCGTAGACAATTATAAGTTTTTTGGTAGAATTGTGGCAAGCAGGAAGCCTCAAGAGAGATCATCTACTTGAAGTCCATTTGCACCCTTGACGGAGGGGGAGTTTGTTGGTCGATTGGGCCCATGTTCAATTCCCAGCCAAGGCGCCCATTGCCTACCTCTTGTACAAGGATTGGAATTATTCTCCTTAATTGGTTCCAATTCTATTAGAAAGTATTGGAACGTAATCCTTTTGTAGTTGGTTTTGGCTTTAATAAGGAAAGCACGACTCTATAATAGAGAGGTGTTGAATGAATAATTAAACACAATTGCTCGTTGGTTTTGTCTTTGTGAAAGACATTAAACCATAAGAGAGGTTTTTGGAGAGCGTTCAACAAGGAAACAAGAGAGATCGTTTCAGATCCGGTGTGTTCCGGCTTAACTAATCGTTGGATCGGGCCTGAATTTTACTGAGTGTTCCAACATCTTGGTGGTTTATTTGAACTGTGGATATCGGCTCGTAGGTCAAAATATCGCTTTTTTAGGTCCTCGAACAAAGCTGGTTTTGGATGGGTGTTTCTTTCTATTTATCTTTTGTTTGGTGTAGCTATTGTTTTGGTTCTCTTTTGGCACTTGTTGTGTAGCCATTAGAAGAATATTTGAACCCTCTTATGTTATAGTGAGAAATTGATCTTGTCGATCTCGTGGTGTTTACCTTCGTTTGAGGGTTTTTCCACGTTAACTTGGTGTTCTTATTGTTAGATTATTCGGGTTTTCATCTTTCGTCAGCATGACGAAGGCCACCTTGTGTAAAAAGGGTCAGAACTTTTTAGATGAAACTCTTTTGCACAGTAGACTCTGGATAAATTAGGATTTTATTCCTATACTATTGGCGATATGGGATGCGCTGGAAGCGTGAGGTAGATCGATGTATCATCACTGTAGCTCTTATGTGATGGTTTTGTGTTAGAGAAACTCCCAAAACAGTTATTGTATTTTTATATACATTAGTTTATTGTATATTTATATACATTTCAAAGTTATGTTTTATACTTGCATATACACATAGTTGACATCATGTTTTAAACAACTTTTCTGTTATATTGTACTTGATTTGAACTGCTTTATAATGAAATGTGTGAGGAAATATTCATGAGTTGAGTAGAGCCAAGGTAAGTGTTTCTATCAGAACCTCTTAAAGCCTATGTTGTTTAGCAGTCTAACTCACATACTCGTATATTCAATGTACTGAGACAGTTGTCCTGCATCGTATTATTATGTAAATGCAGGTAATGCGGATCGGCATCCATTGCATGTTGATCTAGTTGAGCCCTCCAAAGTTAGTTGGTGAGCCTCCGTGTATTTCGGAGAACTTTTTTACTTGGTTTTCCGTTTAGATCATTAGGATGTTGTGAGTTTTGTCCCAACATTCATCTTAGTTATGTTAGGGTCTATAGAGAACTTTGAATCTTTTCACTGTTAGTTCTATTATTAAGATTTCGGTTGCCATTTTTTGACCAAGTTAAATATTTAACCATTAAAACATGCATTCTTAATTATTATGTTTTTAGTTCAATTAGGCGTCACTTGTTTTCATTGAGATTAATAAGTCTAAATCTGAATACACACCTGGGTATTAAGATATGCATTAAGATCTAGATATGTAAATCAGAATAAACATCTGCATATTAAGATATTGTCTCTGAATCTGAACACTAAATTATTGAGACTGCTAATTTTTAATATCTGAATGTAAATATGAAATTAAACGCTATATCAATAAAATATAATGAAATCCCCATTCTAGTAAAATAGTTTTTTTTCATAGAAAATAATATTTGGAACAATTTTATCGTAACAAGGTAATATGATTTATCTATTAAGAATTTAACATTAAGTTACATTATTAATATGACTTCTTTGCACTCAAAAACTTTGAGAATCTAATATAGTGCAATGTATAGTTAACATCGAGTAGTAATATAATGTTAATGAAAATATTTTATTTTATAATGGACATTTTTTATTGTTATGAATCAAATAATTAAAACTTTCTTATTTTTTAGAACCTTGTTAAATATTATATCATGAAGTGCTTATTAATGTAAATGTATTGATTAATTTATAAAAATAAAAGATGTATATTAAGTTAGTAAGAATAAAGGAAATTATAACGGTAAGCATCTAATTCAAATTAATTAAATAAGAAAAAAAAACTTTTATGAGTTGTTGTGATGTAGTTGGATTAAGATAGGATCCTTATTTTTGAGTCTGAATGGTGTTGAGAGTGTATTATAAATCTTATTTATTCATATGTATTTAGAGATATTAAGTGGCTTATAAGGAAATAAAACAAATAAACTTAATGAAATGAATCTGAATAATTAAGACCCAGTCCTAAAAAATAAACACATGGAATGAGACAAATTTGATTGATTAAGATTAATACCCCCATTAGATGCAAACAAATGAGGCCTTAGTTTCTTTGATTTAATAGATATTAATATTTTTTACCGCTAAGTAAGTAAGTCAGACCAAGGATTCACTTGGACCCAACAATGTGATCAAGTGTTAGTCCCACCCAGGGTGTAGGCTCGGGGCGTGACAAGACTATATTACATACAAGTTTAATGTTATGATCTTAAAATGTATGTAGTTTATGGATATTTTGTTATCATGTAAAAATTTTTATGAGTCATTTTTCTTTATCAGAGAATAAGTTAGTGAGACTCATATTTGAATAAGTAGAATCCACAAAATATGGTTATAGACTAATGAAAATTTATTTGCTTGCTCATTTTAATCATAAGTGAAGAGTGTAGGCTATGTCCCACTCCAATACGTCCTATGATAGAATAACTAGTCGATGTTTTTGGTAGTGGCATCACCACAAATAGAGACCCTGTAAGCTTTTTGTTATACTATGATATTACTGTTTTCTCCTTTTGTTTTTTTTTCCCCCCCCCCCCACCCCCCCCCCCCCCCTTTCCAGTTTTTGGAAAATTCATATTTGAAGTATAAGGGAAAAGACTCAATAGGTCCATCGAATTAAGAAAAGGGCTCATCTTTAGTAATTTGGTTAAAATTTTTTTGCTCACTCTAATGCCATTTGTTTGTTAAAGAACAGACTAATTTCCACGGCGCCATTTTTTATTTTAAACTTTTATTTTGCAAAATCATATTTTACATCCCGAACTAGGTTTAACACTTTTTAATTGGATTTTTTTTTTATCAAATGTACACTTTTTGCTTCTTTTTCTGTAAGAACACCAAGAACACATGAAGGCATAATGAAATTTTGAACATCTTCAATTCTTCACGAAATCATCTCAAATTTTGGCTACATCATTAATTTTCTTTTTAAAAAAGAACTGAAACTATTAAATCATTTGTAGAGTTTAAAAAATTCATCCGTATTAAAATAAAATCCAAAAAATTAAAATCTTTCCTGTCCCAAAATTTTAAAATTTTTCTTTGGTTCATGTTTTTGTAGTTTTTTCTTACATTTTGATCTTTGTCACCTAACAGTTTTTGAGTCTATTTTTAAAATTTAAATGATTTGAAGTTGTTGAGAAAATTCTACTGTCAAAGAATGTTAAATTTTGAAACTTTGAAGAAAGTTTTAAGTGGGTGTTGTGTAGTACTTGAGTTAGGTTGAATTCAAGATGAAAATATATTTAGTTTTGATACTAGGTGGGAGGGAAACTACTCTAGAAATTTGAGGTGATTTCGTATAGAATTTACCAAGTTTGAAATTTGGGAATTGTTAATTCATATAGAAGTAGAAGAGAAAATGATATCATTTGATCCAAACACCCCAATTGAAAGTGTTTTAAACCTTGTTTGGGGTCAAAATTATTTTTGCAAAACTCGGTTAAAAAAATATTGAATGAGTCTTATTCTCACAACAAAGCATCTATGATCCAACTTTTAACAAATGAGTATAAATGAAACTTTTTATAAATTTGAGACATTTTTGTGCACGTTCCCTTAGTAGAACTTTTTATGTTTGCTTATAGTATATTAAAATTTAAATACTTGTTTAATTTGTATTTTGTATTCTCACCTAGAGTACTTAAATTATATTAGTTTCAGGCAAATCGATATAATCGGTTGCACAAAAAACTATTCAAAAGAAGGACACTTATATATGTGGGGAATATTGTGTTTTTTAATTCATTTTAAGTATGTACCATAACAGATAGTGAATCGATACGTTCTTACTATTAATTATGAAATAAGAACACTAATATTTTACTCTAATGAAATTTCGTCATTATGTAACGTCAATGAAAATAGCTCTACTATGATTACTAGGGGAATCACATTACGTTTATCTGATTTTTTTTCAGTAATGTATATCTGTTAAAGTTAAAAAAGAAGAAGAAACAACAAATTCATTGAGGTTTTATTATAATTTGTCTCATTAAGTATAATGTTAAAACGTCACAATTTGAACCTACTTAATGAATTCTATTTTGAGAAATAATTTTGTTGTGTCGGTCATTGTAACATATCACAAATTTGAAATAGCTAAGAATAAACTAATAGTGTAAAAATATTTATTTTTGGAAAGAAAGGAAAAAATCTGAAATATTGCATAAGCTAAAAAAGTGAGTTTTGGTAATTTTCAAACGGCTATAAATTCTAGCTCAGCATAAGTTAGAGGTATTTCATGATATGGTTGGAAAGTCCGTTGACAGATCTTTCCACGACACCCCATACTTTGCGTATTTTTTTTTCAATATCGGTGATTAAAGTTGGTTGTGAAGTACGGAAAGTTCCAATCCGGATGTTAAGAAGGGCCCAAACTATCTTCAACACCGATTCAGTTCCATATTTTATTTTAGGGGTTTATTGGAGTAAACACTAAGTTCAGTTCAGTTTTGGAAAATCAAAATCACGCTTAGGGCTTGGAGAAGTGAGAAAAGAAGAACGAAAGGGAGAAAAGTCAAGAATTCGCAAAGAACGTCAAGATTTGCGAGTGGAATTCATCAGAAGTGATCCCTATCAAGGTACGTGAGATCGTTTTGTGTTGGGTTAGTTCACTCACACATCAACTTGTTTAAATTTATGATTTTTAGTTGGTTGAATGATTAAAAGTGACGTTCTTGTAGAACATTGTTGAATTCTTGTTGGTTGAGCTGTTGCATGCCTAATGTTGATTTGATTTGTGTTTTTGGGTTATTTTTCAAGTTAAATCTATTGGATATTTAGGGTACTAATGATCCTAAGTATTTTGAGAAAGAACCATGAAAGTTTAGAGGGTTTAGAGAAGAAAATGGAGGAGAAGAGTCGAGAACGTATGTCCGTAGGGCCTTGGGGCTCCACGCCAGCCAGAGAGCTCCAACTTTTCCTCTGAAGTTTTGGGCCTGGCGCTCCATGCCTCTCAGAGCGCCAAGGATGCTTGTTCACCCCATTCATTCCCCACTCTTTCGTACTAGTTCTTAAGTGATGCAACCATGTTTCTTAGTTGATTCCAACACTCTAAGGTACATATAAGCATCATGAAATCATTCATAAACATGAGATCATGATCCTTGAATCTATAATCCAATTTAAGGAAAGTTAATGTTAAAGTAAAAAAATTTAAGGCTTATGTTTAGAAGTTAAGAAGTAAGTCAAAGATAAGTTTCCTAAAGTTTCAAGGGTCTTTAATAAACGTTTTGACTTCGTTGTAAGACTCATGTTTTAATTTAAGCAAAGAGTAAAGATTTCAGTTCATTTTCAAAAATTTATTAGGGAACTAAGTATTCCCAAATAATTTATATATGTTTTCAAATTTGAGCTAGAAAAGGGAAGACCGATTCAAAAGGAGCCTTTTGGGCTAAGCGGTGAGTAATTATCTCAAACTAAGGAAAGAATTTGCCTTGAAAGCATGAGTTAAAATATATTTTGGGAGTAGTACTGAGCACCGATGTGGGGATGAAGTTCATATTAATTCAAGTCTCCATTAAAATAATGTAGCCATCATGCGTATTAATGGGTCATACTTTTTAGATGATCACATAATTTAAGCTAGTGAATCCTCAAAGTTAAGTAGTTTTATGATATGCAAATATAGGACAATTCGGGCAGCATGGGCAAGACACTGTATCACCACTTAGTCTCATAGTGGTGGTTGTGGGTTAGATAATCTCCCATACAAACTATATTATTTCATGTATAAGAAAAGTTGAGTTTGTTATTGCATTTTCTATAACGAACTAAGTGTATTCATTATTTTTACCCGATATTGTATATTGCATGTGTCTTATTGCTTTATATTAAGTCAAGTTATTCATGAATTGAGCATATCCATGGTAAGTGTTCCGTCTTTTCTTTTTCAAGCTTAAGTTGTTGTTAGCATTCCAACTCGCGTACTCGTACATTCAATGTAATGATGTCAGTTGACCTGCATCGTGTCATAATACAAACACAGGTAACCAGGATCAGCCTCATCTAGCGCCTCGTTGATCAAGCTGAGTAATCGGAGTCAGTGGTGAGCTTCTTTGCATTCTGGAGGAGACATTTATTCGTTTTTTCAGTCATTTTTTTTATATGATGTTGTTGGGTCTATCCCAACATCCTTTTTTGTATTGTAAAGGATTCATAGACATTCAAACAGTTGGTATAGAGTGTCTCATCTTTGTATTGCGGATATTTTGTTATGAGATTTAAGTGTCATTTTGGCCAACTTATTTAATTTACGTTATTAAATAAGACCACTTCATTGATTTCAGTCTTCTGTTGTGTTAAGTAAGCCAGACCAAGGCTCCACTCGTGGCTAGCGATGCTCATTGAGTATCATTCACGTCCAAGGTGTAGGATGGGGGCATGACAAATTTGGTACCAGAGCATAGAGTTCAAGAGTACTAGGGAGTAAGGAAATATGCATATCAGAAGTTGGGTTGTTAAAGTAAGAAAGTCCTAATCTGGATTTAAGGAAGGGCAAACTAATTTTTTCACCAATTAATTTACTATTTCATTTTAGGGGCTTATTGGGGTAAAATCTAAATGTACTTAAGCTTTAGAAATCATGCTTAGGTCTTGGAGAAGTGAGAAAAGAAGAAGGAAATGGAGAAAAGTCAAGAATTCGCCAAGAACGTCAAGATTTGCGAGTGGAATTCTTAGAGTGTGATTGTTGTCAAGGTATGTGAGATCTTTTTGTGTTGGTTTTAGTTCACTCACACACCACATTGTTTAAATTCAGCAATTTGGAGTTGGTTGAATGATAAAATGTGAAGTTCTTGAAGAACATTGTTGAATTTTTGTTGGTTGAGTTGTTGCATGTCTAATGTTGATTTAATTCCTTTTTTGGGTTGTTTTCAAGTTAAATATATTGGGTATTAAGGCTACTAATAATCCTAAGTGTTTGGGTAAAGAACCATGGAAGTTAAGAGGGTTAAGTGATGAAAAACGAATGAGAAAGGTCGAGAACGCTATCCGTAGGGCCTTCGGGCGCCGCACCTCCAATAGACTCGCCTGGGGCGCCGCGCCATCTTGAGAGCCCCAACATCACCTATGATGTTTGGGGCCTGGTGCCCCACGCCTCTCAGGGAGCCAAGGAATCCAATTTACCTCATTCATTCCCCACTCTTTCCTACTATTTCTTAAGTGATATACCCATGTTTCTTAGTTGATTCCAACATTCTAAGGTAAATCTAAACATCATGAAATCATACATAAACATGAGATCGTGAACCTTAAATCCATAATCCAATTCAAGGAAAGTTGAGATTAAAGTCAAAGAAGTTAAGGGTTAAGTCTAGAAGTTAAAAATTAAGTCAAAGCAAAGTATCGTAAAGTATCAAGAATCTTTAATGAACGTTTTAACTTCCTTTTAAGGATAAAGTTTCAATTTAAGAAAAGAGTAAATATTTGAGTTCACTTCTCAAAAATTTATTTGGGAACTAAGTATTCAAAGAAGTTATAAATGTTTTCACATTTGAGCAAGAAAAGGGAACACCGATTTCAAAGGAGCCTTTGGGCTAAGCATTGAGTAATTATCTCAAACTAAAGAAATAAGTTGCCTTAAAAGCATGAGCTAAAGTATATTTTTTGAGTAGTACTGAGCACCGATATGGGGATGACGTTTATATTAACTCAAGTCTCTATGAAATTTTTTTAGCCATCATGGGTATATTAATGGGTATACTTTTTAGGTGATCAAGTAAGTTAAGCTAGTGGATCTGCTAAGTTAAGTAATTTTATGCTATGCAAAATATAGGACACTTCTTGCAGCATGGGCAAGACACTATATCACTACTTAGGCTCATAGTGGTGGTTGTGGGTTAGATAATCTCCCATAGAAACTATATTATTTCCTGTATAAGAAAAGTTGAGTTTGTTATTGCATTTTCTGTAAAGTACAAAGTGTTTTCATTTTTTTTACACGCTTTTATATATTGCTTATGTCTTATTTATTTATATTAAGTCAAGTTATTCATGAGTTGAGTAGAGTCAAGATAAGTGTTCCTTTTTACTCTTTTTCAAACTTAATTTGTTGTTAACATTTCAGCTCACATACTTGTATTGATGCCAGTTGACCTGCATAGTATCATGATGCAAACGCAGGTAATCAGGATCAGTATCATCTAGCGCCTCGTTGATCCAATTGAGCACTCAGAGTCAATGGTGAACCTTCTTGCATTTTGGAGGACACATTCCCTCATATTTCAGTCTTTCTTTTATAGGATGTTGTGGGGCCTGTGCCAGTTTCCCTTTTAGCATAATAGAGGACTCATAGGCATTCAGACATTTAGTGTTGAGTCTCTTATCTTTGAGTTGCTGATATTTTGTTATGAGCAGTGGCAAAGCCACATGTAGTGAAGGGTTGTCGACCGACACCCCTTCGTCGGACAATTACATTATGTAGCTAGAATAAAAATATTTTTTTTATGTATATATATATTACATATTGACACTCCTTGACTTTTACACGATTTTATTTTTTTAGATTTTGACACCCTAAGACAAAATTCTAGCTCCGACTGGTTATGAGATTTAAGTGCCATTTTGGCCAACTTATTTTCTTTATGTTATTGAATGAGACTATTTCGTTGAGTTAAGTGTTCCGTTGAGTTAAGTAAGTCAGTGAAAGGGTCCTCTAGAGGGAAACAATGTTCATGGAGTGTCGGTCACGTCCAGGGTGTAGGCTCGGGGCGTGACAATCATTCAAGTTGCTATCCGAAAAAAATCTTGACTTTTAATTTAGGTTAGATTTAATGTCTTTATTCACGTTATATTTATTTTTATCACCCTGTTTTCTACCTGGATCAATCCCTACACATAAAAATGTACAACAAGTATAGAGTGCGTACGAAAAACAATTAGGGGTCGTTTGATATAGTTTATAAAAATAATACCCAATAGATTGTATTGGTAATGCATGAATTATTTATACTTGTTATAGTTATGCATAGATATTTTTTACACTCAACAAACTTTGATTACTAACCCTTCTAAGAAGCCATAATGAGGTTTATCATAAAAATTCATTTTCCAAATAATTACATTATGAAAACAATTCACCTTAGCTTAACAATTAAGAATGTAGTTTTTCAAAATTCTTTGGATTCAATTCCCTAAATGGTCACCAAGTTAAGGGAATTGCCTTATTTATGTTTCATTTTGGATCAAACTATCACTCAACTATCAATATTTTCCTCGAAATATACTTGACACTTCAAAATCACCACTATCTCCTAGTTGGGATGACATTCCATTAAAGTCTTTTTTTAATAGTAGACTAATTTAACTCATTTAACTAAAATAATGATAATATTTTTTTTTATTAATTTATTAAGAACATATTTTATTACTTAAAATCTTTTATCATAATTAAACGTTTTATTATTTATGTTATGCAGAATACTTTTTAAAACGTACTAAAGTCTCATCAGTTTTAAATACTTATAAGCACATACACCCAAAAAAATATTGATATACAACTCATGAGCACTAATTATTTCAATTAATCATAAATTGTATAATGAATCAATAATATTAAAGGTCGATTAACTATTAAAAAATAATTATTTGGGTGCTTTGAAATCCATATATACTTACAATATCTTTTTTAAAAAGAAAATAGTATACTAATAAATAAATTATTGAATTAAAATAGGAAATTAAATTAATTATAAGTTTATTTATTGGTGTTTAACCGTATGAAAAATTATAATATAATCAATACATCTATGTAAGAGAGAACTTTAGACTCGCCTACTTAGCCTCACCAGAATCAAGGATTCCCTTTTAAATTTATTTATTTCGAAAATTAGCCTTCCCTTCTATTGAAAAGATATGACTTTTATGAATAGTTATAAATTTTACGAAAAGTTATGATTTTTTTTAGGAATTGTGACTTTTATGAAGAGTTGTGACATTTATGAAATGTTGTCACTTTAATGAAAGGCTCTGACCTTTTCGAAAGGTTGTAACTTTTCCAAAAAATTGTGACCTTTCTCATAAGGCACAATAAATATTTGTTTACACTAACCATTGTTGTCTATAAATAGAAAAATTTCCTCTCATTTTAAACCAACAAAAATTCTTAACTACTTCTTCTTCTCTTTTTTTTTTTTCACAATTAAATATTCGTGTACTTGCTCATGTTGAGTGGCTCACTACACCATATTTTTTTTATTAACACACTGGTACATAAAATCATTTTATCCAGAGAGGATCTATTCCTTTATGCTCCGGGTACTAGAGTGGAATAATTTTCTTAAGGGTACACTATGTATTTAGTGGACTTGATTTTTCCTAGTGTTTCATTCTATCGTTAAAGATCCCATTTTTTTTACAGTCATTAATTTATACTTGTGCTATTAATTTTTGTTTTTGAGTACATTTTTTCAACTTTATTTTTTATGTTTCTGCAAAGTTATTGTTATAAGTATTTTTTAGTATAAATTAAATAACACACGTTAATTGAGTATTCATGAAAGTTTTCTCAACTAAAATTGTTGAAGGTACAACAAAAGAATTCCTTAAAGATCTGTACCACCATATCTCGAAGACAAAATTTAAATTGGTATGTCATTATAAGTACATAAAGACCTTAAAACTTTGTCACACCTTGATGTGCGATGAAAACCAAGAAAAGAAGACAAGAATTTAAAAACTTTGGACGTAAGTTTGAGGATGTGCTGGATGACCTGTAGAGGAGTATGACTAGACTACAACCTCTTTTAATCCCAAAGACATTGATAAATACACAATAAATTAATTGCTCATATTCAATATGAAGTATGTACATATTTCTCAAGTTTACTGCGAGGTGTAATTACTTTTCTTGGAGAAACAGATGTGTTTCTTGACATTATGATTGGAATAAAATTATAGTTTCAAATTGAACTTTAGAACAGTACTTGTATGTTGATTTTGAAAAAATGCTCAAACAAATTGTATAGTTTTTATTTTGTAATATTATTCCGTTTCAAGTATATATAATAAGTTTAATTCTTGTCTAAAATGATATAATCTCCCTTTTATTTTAATTTAAATAATTACTTATGATATATTTAAATGAAAACATTAAAATGATATATGTTGGCATCATTTGCAGAGCAATGATACATGTGTGTTGATGTATTTGTTCATTAGGTTGAAGTTAGGATATGTTATTTAAGAGTTTAGTTTAATCATTAGATTATTAATGTCATGTAGATTAGAAGTCTCAAACCAATAAGTTAAATGACTTTAATGTACATATAGTTCGGAGCATCAAAATATCCATTAACAGGGTAATATCTTTGAACTTTGTTGTTTGAATTATGGGAATTGAATGTCTGAATTCCCCATCAAAGTAGGAAGAATTCCAATTAATAAAAACCTAAACAAATAAATAAAAAGATCTAATTCAAAACATGAGATTAAAAATCAGAAAAAATAGCAGTTTTGACCATAGTGATGAAAAATAATAATAAAAGAATGTAGAGATCTTGAACACAAGAACAACTCTTGAAATGATGGATAAAATGACTATACCAGTTTTTCAAAAGATAGATAAAGAGAATGAAATAATAAAAGATCTTTTGTAATCTTTGGTTATATTTACTATTCAAGTATTCAAGTCTAAGATAACGAAAATCTAGACTAAACTGGAGAACTAATAAAAAGATATATATTAAGATTAAGAAACAAATCTTTTTTATTATAGGATTAAAGAAATATTACGATTTTCCTTTGATAAATTATTCTCGACAATTCAGTGTACTCACTCATATAGACAAATATACCAAATGATTAAGGGTAAACTCATTGAGTTAGTTCACAAACGTGCGAAGTGCGGCTAATTTACCTAGTATAATATAGTAAAAAAATAAATATTAAATTAAATTAAAAAAAGTGAAATAATAATTTTCTCTTTCTCACCAATTTTTTTTTGTCAACCTCACAAATTTATGCAAATACTTTTACAAAAAAATTGTTAAAATTTTCAAATAATTTAGTTAGGAATTTTATATTTATCAACTAATTAATAAGTGCACACAAATATTTTTTCATGAAATTTTGTTTGGTAAAAATATATAAAGTTATTAGACTTGTTAACTTTTTTTTCTTATAATCTTTACAAATTCTTATATAATTTATATATTTGTTTTGTAGAGATATAACTTTTATGAATTATATAGGTCTATTATTTTTTAAAATGATGATTTAATGACAGGGCATATCAACAAAAATTTAAGGAGACTTTTGAGGTATTTAATATTTCTTTTGGATAAAAAATATAATATTAATGACTTTCTTTCTTTTTTTTTTCAAAAAAAAAACAAACGTCGTAAGCATGAATTTCAAAATGCACAATTAATATTATTGTAATAGTTAATTGATTTTTGATATTATTGATTTATTATATAATTTATTTATTGTTTGTAAATTAGCGTTCATAAGTGATTTGTATATCAATATTTTTTGAATGTATATCTTTATCACTATTAAAAATTGATGAAATTATAGTATATTTTTAAAATGTATTCTTCATAACACAAAAAAATAAAAGTATATTATGATAAAAGATTTTAAGTATGAAAATTTATTCTTAATAAATTAATAAAAAAATTTAAAAAATAATATGATCATTATTTTAGTTAAACGGGTTTAATAAATTAAATTAAATTAGTCTATTATTAAAAAAAATTTTATTGACAAGTCATGCCAACTAGGAGAGAGTGATGATTTTGTAGTATAAAATATATTTGGAGGAAAATAGTGATAGTTGAGTGATATTTTTGTTTTAAATGAAATATAAATGATAATCCCTCCGTCCACAATTATTTGGCAGGTATACTAAAAATAGATGTCCAAGATAAATTGTTAATTTAAATAATCAAGAAACAGTTAGTTACCTTTTTCCAAATTTGACCTTAATGATAGTGTAGTTCAATTGAAAAATCGGAAAAGGACCTAAAATACCCTTGAAGTATTAAAAATGGTACAGAATTACCCTCCATCCACCTATTGGCTCCAAAATACCCTTTTCATCCACCTATTGACTTCAAAATACCCTTCTCATCCACCTTTGAGTTCAAAATTAACCACTTATTTAACGATTATATATTTAAACTATTTAAATAATTTTTCTAATACATGCGCTCAACTATTGTTATAATTTAATTTATTAATATAATTTATAAATTAATCGACCACCCATTACTAATTAAATCACACACAATTAATAAACCCACTCCATTACTAATGCAACAACATAAAACTATTGCGTGTTTCTAAAACTTTGAGGCAAAAATAACTATAGAAGTACATTATCATACATTCAAGTCCTCAATCAAAACATATTATAATTCAAGTGTCTAAAATAAAATTACCGATAAACTTAAAAGTATGACTATGTTCATCTTAGTTATTCATTCCTTTCAATTATGTGATTTACTTAATGGATAACTTTTTTTAAAAAAGAATATATTAAAGTATTTAAAACAAATAATGAATTTTTATAAAATTATATTTAAAAAGTGCATAAATTAATTCGGGATGTACTACTTTACCTTTAATCATAAAATTCGAATTCAAGCTTGAAAGAGAATCCTATTGAAAGTGTCCTAAATAATAGGCTCAACCTAAATATAATTGGGGCTTTAATTTGGACTAAATAATTTTGGATGTCATTTTTAGGAATCTGTAATTTCGTCGTGTTTTAGTAGTGTTTAGGGCAAGTTTGATATTATAATTTGTTTATTAATTAGATGGAGTTTAATTAGTAATGGATCGGTAGTGGGTTGATTTATAAATGATATTAATAAATTAAATCATATCTAATTGTCAAGAGCCAACTATTTTTAAAAAAAATTAAATAGCTTAAATATGAAACCGTTAAATAAGTGGTCAATTTTGAATCCAAAGGTGGATGTCAAGGGTATTTGGAGCCAATAGGTGGGTGAAAAGGGCATTTTCGAGCCAATAATTGGATGAAGGGTAATTGTATACCATTTTCAATACTTCAAAGGTATTTTAGGCCCTTTTCCGTTGAAAAATTATGTAGACTTTTGATATTCTTGATATAGTAGGGTTATATTAGTCAAATTACACCTTGCATTAATTTTTTCTGGAAAGGTGTGCATGACCTTAGCATGACAAACAATTGTAGACGGAGGGAGTATTTCAAGACAATTCTCTTAACTTGGGTGACCATTTAGGGAATTGACTCTTATATTCTTATATGCTATTAATTATAGTTAATTGAGCACGACCTATTAATTCATTAAATACAACTAATGAATTACACATATAAATATTTAATTATCATAATGTTTTAGCACAATTTTAATAGTCAATAATTTTGATTGCTTTTATAGTGCTTTTCGTAATAATGAAATAAAGAAGTGATGAATATTTTTAGGTTTTTTGGGGAAATGGGGGGTGCGGGGAGGAGTTTCTAAGAGAGAAAGTCTTGAAAAAAGTTTTCCCCTCCATGTCTAGATCTCAACTCTACCATTGTTCTGCGAAATAACCACACTCTACCTTTCTCCCTCACCACAACTTCTCACCGATAGAAGAACTCATACTTGAGCTCCAAGTTTCGGCAAAGTACGATGGTCAAATAAGCTCAAAGATCCTACCAGACCCAAAACCACTGTCATACCGTCCTTTTTCCCTTCTCACGGTTCTATAAGTGAGGAGCTCCACCCTCCGATGAACCGGAGCACAAAACAACAATCAATCGTAGCTCCGCCTACAACCATAGCGCCTGAACGAAAAGCCCACTCCATCCTCTTTGCCACTCCAGCAAACGAACCACCAGATTTGAACACCAAAACCCAATCATGTCCTCTCCCCATTCCGGTTACCACAAAGGAATCCCCAGATATCACAGCAAAAACCCCCCATCCATCCTCTTCACTACTCTAATGAACCCAATCAAACCCTCAAATCTCACAACCAAAACCCCCCACTCCGTCCTCTTTGCCAATCTAGTGGACGACGTACAAATACCCACATCTCACCACCAGAACACTAGTGTGTCCTCTTCGCCACTTCAGTGAATGACGAATGAGCCACCAGACTTCACCAGAAAAAACTTCACTGCTCCACTTCGTTGGTGCTCAAAACTACAACCAGGAAGATCAAGATCAAGCTCGCACAACCCACAAACAATCCTCTTACCCATTCCCCTTTTATGTTTTTTTTCCATTTGCATGTTTTTTGGTCAACACGAACTAACAACAATGAACCAGGTCTTCTTCAACCCTCCATTTCTGGTGAGATTTGCTACTCTGTTGTCATTTGTTTTGGTATCAATTCTATTTTTTAAGTAGACTGATTCAAAAGTTTAGTGCTATTAGTGGAAGTACTTTAGGAGTCTTATATTTCCAGCTAACTAGCTCTAGGAGTCCTAATTAGTTGATGTTAGACGATGACTTTAACAAGGTTAGATTTTAAAAATTATTAAACTTCTTATGCACAACAATCCTTCTTGAAAAAATATGAAAAATGGATGATCCTAAGTTTTCTAAATACATATATTTTTTCATTTTATTTAGTAAATATTCTCACACTCTTCAATTTCTACATTATGGATGACCGCAAAGATCTAAAGAAAACCAAAAAAGAATCAAAGTTGTCTTGGCTTTTACAAGGTTCATTTTTCTTGTTTCTCTTGGCCTTTTTCTTTCTTATTTTATTTTCTTGAGAATTCAAAGTTGAGTCATAGTTTCTTGGGTCTTCCTGGAGTTCATCATATTATTTTTGCTTCTATACTTTGCATTTTACATTAAACAAGACCATCCAGTATCCCTTTTGCATAGTATTAAGTTTAACTAGATATTAGTATTTTTTACTAATGAGTTTAGGGTGAGGTTATTTATTCTATTTTTTTCATTTGTTTGTAGATATCCTTTTAGGAGTATTAAGTATATGAATATGTAGTTTGAGCTTATCCTTGTTCTTCTTCTTGGGGTTCTGAATTGTCTTTTTTTTCATTATTTTTAAATATCCTTTTGTAGTTTGAGATCCTCCTCCTTCTTCTCCTCTTTGAATAATATAAAAATGAAATGAATTTTAATTTTTGATTAAACAAAGTAGAAGGAGAATGATATTCAAGTTTCATGGTATATATAACTGTAATTTCCTTTGTAACTTAGAAGATAAGTTGAAAATGATTATATAGTGACTTTATGTTGTAATAATAGGATCTTGAAGATATGTAACTTAAAAATTTACAACTACTTATTGACAAAGATGCTTCCATTGGACATTGAAAATCAGAATCAATTACTAATAGTCAAGTAAGTATACCCTAGGTAAAGAACTTTTAGATTCACTCATGAAAGATCTAAAACAATATAGATTTGACAATGGAGGTGTGGATGATAGAATTGAATTGGATAAATGTTTTGGTGGATAAACTCAGAATGGCACTAAAGATTTTAACATCCCACTTTGGTGGAAAATTTCCAAAGTTAGATTAACAATTCAATCTTAAATGACTTTTGATATATTAGTTGTTCCATTTTCAAGCGTCGCATCTGAGTCTGCATTTAGTATGGGAGGACACCTTCTTGATTTTGTTTAGGATTTCATTGTTCCTAGTTTGTGCATATTTTAGTTTGTCTTCAAAATTGACTACGAAGTGACTAATTAAATTAACTTAGTAGTGTTGAGGAAAATCTGAATAATCTCGAGCAAATTTAAAAAAGTATTGGTACTTTTATTATATTTATTGTATATCGTTTTTGCAAATAAGTTGTATTTTTTTTATGTTTTGGTTCTCTTCATACTATGCTAGCACGAAAAAAGATCCTATCGTAGTTGACGTGTAGTACAATTGTACTTAGAAGGTGACTTGAGAAGTTCAATTTTTTAAAAAATAGACTATTGGATAACCGAGAAGTTCCTGAGTTATGCAAAAATTCTTTTGAAGATATGTAGGAACAATTTAGTGGACACAAACTGAAGCAGATGTCAAAAGGAGATGTTAAAGATTTATAAGATTTTAGATTACCATGGTCTGGATTAACAACAGGGAATAACAATGGTATGACTCTAACTTATATAACACATGAATTGATAGAGGCTAATACATATAGTGGTTAAGCTAGATATTTCCCACATTGAGAAGATGGGAAATACACTTGGATAGATCATACTATTCTTACTAACGAATTTTGAACTAAACCTTTATAAAGGGTAGTTAATAGATCATATGAACCAAAGAAGTAATTGACAAAAGCTAATATGGTAACTTAAATTTAATATTGCTAGTGAATCGATACAATTTAACATTCAAAGAAATGATTAAAATACAATCTTGAAGCTAAGTTGAAGAAATCATAACATACTTTTATTTGTTTCTTCATTATTTTACCTTCCTTTTCTATTACAAAAATCATTCTTTTTGTTTGTTTTGATAGTTGAATATTTTTTCACCGAAGATACATATTTGAATATTCTTTAGTTTATATATTCCAATTAAATTCAACTTCAACTTGTGAAAGATTGTTAATACACTGTTGAATGGGAGGAAACATGAAAAGATAATCAAAATAAGATTAATAATTTATTTAATTGTAAAATACATACTAACCAAAAGTAAACAAGAAGAATACTATTATCGGACGATACTAGAAATTTATTGAAAATATATGATATTATAAAGTAGTATAGACATAAGGTTTATATGAATTACCTTATAGAGGCCTCAATTGAATGAAAATTTATGCTTCTTACTATTCCATTCATGATTTAATAATTTCCATCATTTTCATATCTTGTCAAAAGATTTGAAGTATAGTTGACTATATTTTAATTTAAAATATGATTTGTATTAATCACAAGGCTATCTTTAGATATATCACACAGTATCAACCAGGTTACATGTGAACATAGTCTTTTGGATGATTTTGATCAAATTTTAAATGACAATATTGTCAATTATGGCTCAATGTTTTTGACAAGATATAAAAATAATAGAAATTACGGTATCATGTAGTAATATCAAGAAGAAAAAATTTCCTTCCATCCATAACCTCTATAAGACAATTCATATAAATATTATGTCTATCTTAATTTAGAACATCATATATTTTTAACAAGTTTCTAGTATTGTTCAAGAATAGTTTGCATCTACTTAACTTTTGGTTATTCGATACTTGAAAAATAAAAGAATTTTTTTAACTTATTTATAAAATCTCGTCATGTTATCTTGCATTCCAAAGTGTACTAATAGGCTCTCACTAGTTGACACTGAATTTGATTGAAATCTTTCAACTATAGAAGATCTAAATATGAACCATTCGGCAAAAGAACACTCATGAATCAAAACAAATAAAAAGAACATTATCTTTGAGAAAAAAAGGAGGGTAAACAATAACGACAAAAAAAAAAGGGTGTTGCAACTTCTTTAACCTATCTTCAAGTTTGCACTTTAATCATTTATCTGAATGTTGAATTGTATCAGTTCATTTACAATTTTAAAGTTAAGTAGTCTTATAAGCTTCTTCAATTACTTCTTTGGTTTGCATTTTTCAATTACCTTTTATAAAGGTTTCTCTCAGAATTCATAAATTGTAATGACCTTCGAGTTCATTTTTTGTGTGATTTTATTGTTTTGCCCCTTCTCGTGGCTTTTGTATGGTTCTGAGTTGGGTGAAATTTTGCCAAGGTGGTCAGGTGAGTTCTGATTATTTTTAACCATTTTGTAGACTTAATATTGAAAGAGCTGACTTCAGTCAACAATTGGATATTTTCATATCGAGTTGAAATTATGTCAGTTCTATCAGCTCTAGAAGGGTAATTTTCTCTAGTTTGATGATCGGTTTTGGTGTAGTCTTTTATTTGAAATTTTTCTAATTATGCTTTTTAGCTTTTCAGTTTTGCCGAAAGTTTGACCTTGGTCAACTTTCTTTGTAAAAACACTTGAATGGAATTATGTTAGCGTGAATAACTATGGAATGCCGAGTTTGACCTAGAACAACCTTTGATTTAGTTTTTGATGTGATTGTGATGACCTTGTGGCGCTTAGAGTTTTACTGGCTTTTCTTCATACAAGTAGTCTTTGGAAATTTTTTTTGACCAAATGACCTTTGTTGGTTGTTTCATTGATTTTTTTTTCATTTGGAATGTTGTTTCCGACCACTAGGTAGAATAGTTTGTTTGATTGATGGATTCAGAACGAATTTCAAGCCCCAGACGGAGGACTTTGGGTTCCTTGTAGAACTGCTATTATAGTTTGCAGATGACGTCTTCATGGAGACCAAGTGCCTGGTCCTATGCATCCGCGTGGATCTCGCCACATTCTCGAAGGGTATCCCCCTTCGTGTTCTATGTACAGTGGCTGCATTCACGAATGGTTGATTGGCCTAGAATCTATGTTCGCAAGACTCGTGCCGGTTTGCAGAGGGTCATCTCTGCTGACCTAAGCTACTTGATCGGTATTTTCAGCTTGCATGTATTATTTCTAACTTGGTGTATGGGCTATTAAGAGACATCTTTTTGAAGGATTTGAGTGTTTCTTGGTGGAGTTGATAGGGGAGGTACATGGGAACAATCCGGGAGAAATTAATGTTGCGTTTTCATTGTTTATCTCTGCAAGTTCTTCCTTAATTTCGCATTATTGATTCCTTTGAGCTAAATAAATGGGGATACTATATACGCTCGATGGTAGCTCGGATTGTGCCCATTTTTGGGGCACAAACTTCCTTGAGAAATTTGGGAACTCGTGATGGAGTAGATTTTGTTACTCTGTGTACGGGTCCCATATTAGCATTTTTCAGATTTCTTTCCATTTCTGATTTCCTTTATTGATTTGGGTATTTTTGTGTTTTTTTTGTGTTCCCGTGGCGTTATTGATAGCTTTACATCATCCGAAGTCCCTTTGAAAGGAAAAAGCACCTCAGATGTAGTTCATGTGTGTTTCTACCTCAACTTGGCTTATTCAAATTAATTGTATTTTGAGCAGTATTGTATGTTTAGGTTGGAATTTAGAATAAGTTTGGGCTTTTTTATCGTTAGTTGACTTAGCCATTATTGGGTTGCTTACTGTAGTTTTATCCTGGAAAACCTTAGTTTAGGTTGATCTGTATGGTTAAATTCTTGGCTTATTATTCTAGTTTGTCTTTATTATTTATTTTTTTGTAGATTTTACTTTTTGAGAATTCAAAGTTGGGATCCAAGTGTGTTCCAGTTTCAAGTGTCGAATCCGAATCTTTGTTTTGTAAGGGAGGATTTCTTCTTGATTCATATAGGAGTACATTTTTTCTAAATTGGTGCATGTTTTAGTGTGTCTAAGATTGGCTACGAAGTGAATATTAAAATAACTTGTTAGTTTTGAAGGAAATCTAGATTGTCTCTAGCAAATCTAAAAAGGTATGAGTACTTTTATTATATTTATTGTATATTATTGTACCAAATGATTTAGGTTTGTTATATATTGTTGTTCTCTTTGTATTAGCAAGCACGGGAAAAGATCCTATCGAAGTTGACATGTAATACAACTCCACCTTGAAGGTGACTTTTTAAAATCTTTTTTTTTTTAAATAGACTATTGGAATCCCGAGATGCTCTTTGGTTCATACAAAAAGTATGCTGAACAAATGTAGGAACAATTAATGGCCACAAAATGACGCAATTGTAAAAAGGAAATGCTCAAGATTTCTAAGCTTTTAGAGTTACCCTGGGAATAACAATGGTATGACTCTAACTTATATAACACATGGATTAATAGAGGAAAATACATAAAATGGGTAAGCTAGATAAATCTCAGATTGAGAAGGATGGGAAACACATTTTGATAGATCATACTGGTCTTGCTGACAAATTTTGAAATAAACCTTTATAAAGGGTAGTTAATAAAGACAAACCAAAGAAGTAATTGACAAAAGTTAATAAGGTGACTTAAATGTAAATTTTTTAGTGAACTGATACAATTGTACATTCCGAGAAATGATTAAAATGCAATCTTTAAGCTAAGTGAAAAAAGTCACAACATCCTTTTATTTGTTTCGTTATTATTTCATCTTCCTTTTCTATTACGACCAACATTCTTTTTGCTTTTTTTGATACTCACATATTTATTTTATTTTTAAAATACATACCTACCAAAAGTAAACAAGGGAGGCAAACTATTATCGAACGATAGTAGAAATATGTTGAAAATATATGATATTATAAAGTAGGATAGACGTATGGTTATATGAATTACCTTATAGAGGTCACCGATGGAACAAAATGTTTTACTTCTCGCTATTCATTTATAATACGATAATTTCCATCATCTTAATATTTTGTCAAAAGGTTTGACCATAATTGATAATATTTTCATTTAAAATATGATTTTTATTATTCAAAAGACTATCTTCACATATATCACACAATCTTAACCAAGTTACATGTGAACATAGTATTCCTAAAAATTCCGATCGTATTTAAAAATGACAATATAGTTAATTATGGCTCAAACTTTTTGATCATATGAAAATGATGGAAAGCGTATCATGTAAGAAATATCGAGAGGAATAAATTGTGTTAGATTGATAACCTCTATAAGATAATCCATATAAACATTATGTATATATTACTTTAGAAAATTCGATATTTTTAACAAGTTTCTACTATTGTTCAACTATAAATTGCTTCTTCTTCACTTTTGGTTATTTGATATTTCAAAAATAAAAGAAATTGTTAAACTTATTCTATTATCTCGTCATGTTTTCTTGCATTCCAAAGTGTATGTACTATCAGACTCTCACTAGTTGAAATTGAATTTGATTGAAATCTTTCAACTAAAGGAGATCTAATATGAATCATTCAGCAAAAGAAAACTCAAGTATAAAAAAGAAGAAGAACAATGTAGTTTATGAGAGAAAAAACAAGAGAGATAACGATACAACAATAAAGATAAGGATGTTGACTTATTTCACCTAGCTTCAAGATTGCATTCTAATAATTTATTTGAATGATTAATTATATCAATTCATTTACAATTTTAAATTTAAGTCGTCTTATAAACTTTGTCAATTACTTATTTACTCAACGTTTATTAATTAAATTAATAAAGGTTTATTTCAAAATTCATCAAGTGTAATGACCTTTGAGGTCATTTTTGTATGCTTTTACTATTTTTCCCCTTCTCGTAGCTTTCGTAAGCTTTTTTATAATGGTGGGTTGGGTGACATGTTTCCCACGGTGGTTCGGTGATATTGAATGGTTTTTGCCATTTGGTAGGACTAAGGTGTGCAAGAGTTGACTTCAGTCATCATCTACATATTTTGATGTCTAATGGAGATTTTGTTAGTTCCATCAGTTGTAGAAGGGTATTTTGGTCTAGTGTGATGATCGGTACAACTGTCAAGGCTTTTGTTTGGAGTTTGTGTAATTAGGTATTTTCACTTTTGAGGTTTGCCTAAAGTTTGACCTTGGTAAACATTCTCATAAATACGTAATTGTTCACCATCAATCATCTAACATTAAGAGATAAGCAACTGAAAGAAATAGTTCAATTCTTATTAAGTGTATAATTGCCAAAATGGCACCAATACATAGTCTGAATAAAAATAGGAAAGAAACTCTAGTGGAACATACTCCACTAGCTCAACTCTAAATCTAAGCTAGAACATAAAACAACAGCATCCTTGAAATCATAAGTACCTACCAAAGTCGGATGAATGCCGAAGTTCCGGATAACTGCAGTGAAGATCCTGTAGCTCTATCGTCCACATGTGCTTGCACCTAAACATTAGAGTTTGTATAGGGTTAGTACACACTTGTACTAAGTATGGGTATATTGAAGCACACACCAAGAACATGCATGAGAAAGAATAGCTCTTTCCTAACAACATGATTTTTGGAAGTCGAGTCAGTGGACTTGCCAATTTGAGATTAGGAAGGTTTCTAAATTTGGATTAGGAAAGTCAGTGAGCTTTCCAGATTTGGAATAGGAAAGTTATGCCATGAGAATAACATACATCATTATACTTTTCACATTTTCACACAGCACATAACATATAGCATACAACATATTTTGCATGTACTACATAACCTCTTTAAAATCATCCATTCATATGCCATGAGACCTTGGAATCATGGACTGAACATCAATGACATCCCAGAAATGAGGGCTAAACAGATGGGACCTCAACTAGGGAATCTTCATTAGCAAACACAGAGTCTTCTTCGTTCATTCATATGTACTCCATTTGATTTCATTCATAGGCCAATGTAAACACCAGCTATACCTAGGTTATATTTTAAGTCTTTCATTAGGTTAGTTGTGCAATGACCAAGAACAACCTAATGTCATTACTTGAATCTAACTCACCTTTTGATTATCCTATCCTAACACCTTTGCTATCATCCATTTTATTATGTGCATCATTTGAGGCTGGCCTCATTCGTTCATTGGGAACTTTAACTTTAACCGACATAGATCATGTGAGCATCATGAAATCCAGTGTCTCCCCCACACCAAAAATAGGTGGAATAACCGGCCAAAGTGACACAAAACATGCTAGCGTACATGGGAACTTAACCCCGTCAGGTCCCTATATTGGTTGTATAGGTTCGAAGACTAGGAAATGTAAGGAGACCCATACCCGGCAAGATGAACAATATCATCACATGAGAGTTACGTGAACCTCCGCCTTTCTTGAAAGAAGGCATCACTGCTCATAGCTAGCCTATCGGTACTCTGTATAAAGTTCCATTACATTCATCTCATACATCATGGAAGCTAGCTTCTACTATGAAAACATCATAGCTTATTAGGTGATTTATCATCTCATCATTAGTATTAAGGGTGTTAAACTCAACACTTTCATTAGAGTGTTCATAGAGACTGGTCTCTTCATTAATTTACACTCTTTTTGGTGAGTACGTTTTGGTAACATTTACTTAGGCTCATTTGAAATTGCTCTCATCTATTTCATTAGCCTCATATCATGTTGTCACCACATTTGTTTTCATTATCACCTTTGTTTTTCATAGTTACTCACCTCTTATTACGTGAATGTTCATTTCATCATATGTAAATGCACTTGGTCATTTAGTGTATATTATACTCATACTTAACCCTTCTAGGGTTCATCATTTCATTAAATACATCTTAGGTTCACTTACATTTGAATTTTTGTTAGACTTATGTGTGTATACATACAAGCCATGGGGCTTCATTCATAGTTCGTTAAGTGATTCTTACATTCCTAAGATTATGTTGTACAAGACTTATGCATCTTGTATATATGCCAAGATCTTGATTTTGATCTAAGTAGGTGTCATATATGGAAATTTGGGCAAGGGAACCCAATTTTGAATCACTTGGATATCATTCTCATTTTTCATTGATTTTATTTTTAATATCCATAACATAATAGCTCTAGATTTATTACCAACATTAACATCGTATCACTAATTTTCTACGTAGTCTTCCTCTTAAGTTGGCGGAAGGGTTGTGGGTTCGAACCCCCACAACCTCTTTTTATTTTTCGTTATTATTTCATTGATTATTTTTGCCCAAACCAAGATGTTGTGGGGTCTAACCCCCACAGCCCCTTGTATTTTTGTTATTTATTTTGTCTGAATAGGGAGGTTGTGGGTTCCAACCCCCACAACCTCCTTATTTCAACTTAAATTCTCTAGAGGCATGTGAGGTTGTGGGTGCGAACCCCCAGAGTCTCTTATCTTATTTTTAAATAAATCTTCCTTAATTAGGCGCCTTGGCAGTGAGATTGTAGGATCGAATCCCATGACTCACATTTTGTTTTCTTTGTTCTTCTCCCCTTTCACGCTTACCTGGAGGTCGTGGGTTTGAATCCAACGCCTCCCATTTATTAGTTCAATTTACTTTTCTCCTCTTTATCCTCCAGTTCGCATGTTCGATTCCTCCAGCCCGTTTCTTTTCTCGCGAAATAAGTAGCTAAAGGGTTTGATTCCCCTTGACCCCCTTCACGTTTTTAGCCTCTTTAGCATGTGAGGTCTTGGGTACAATTCCCCTTGACCTCCCTCATTTTATTTTCATGTTAAAAACCCCAATTTTTAACCTCATTGTTTACCGAAACTGGAGTACACAAATCTGGAACTTTAATCTTAACTTTAGCTTCGTTTCATAAACCTTTTTATGTTAGTTTCTTATGGCATTTCACCAAGCTTTTAGTGAATAGTTAGTTGTAGTTTAGTAGTTACTTTCATCAAGAGTTTTTCTCTCAAAATTAATAACTTTACACCCCATATGAACATTACATTTTGCACAACCTTAGCACATAAAATACAAGAAATAACATGCCTTACACGTCTCCAAAATAGTGGCCAAAACACACTTCAAAAGTACACACACATACACCTCATTTTTCGATCACACCTTGATTTTCATCTTCATGATTTTACGCACCTAAACATATTCACATTCAATACAAAAACATCATACCTGCCTAAATCTACCATCACATAATACCCAACCTACAAAATCATTGGGAGCTAGTGACAAGGACGTGTAACGAGGAACAACCTTAGTTTCGGAGTGAATATCTTGAATCGTAAGGGATCACCTTGTAAAGGAAACCAGAGAGAAGAAACCCATACCTTAATTTGCTTATTCAAAGTTGAAGTCGCTTCCCAAATCCTTCTCCAAAACCACGTCCAACTCACCTAAAGTTTCACCACTAACTCAAAGGAATCTTCTCTTTGCCTTAACGTTTTGGTTACTTTGTTTTCTTATAATTTGTGTGAAGAACTCTTGATGTATTTTAAGTTCTTGAAGTTGTTTTCTGGCAGAAATCAACGTCAGAGAGAGAATGATGAATGTGAGAGACAGATCGTGAGAGAGATAGAGCAGTAAAATAATAGGAGTTTTAGTTTGGGAATTAGTCAAACTAGGACTCCTTATTAATTTAAATTAAAACCTGATTTAATTAGCTTAGTAAAAGGACCATTTTGCCCTTAAAATTTTAGATTTTAAATAATAAATAAATCACCTCAAGTATTTATCCTATTCATTTTTTGGGTTGTTACATTATCCCCTCCCCCCCTTAGAAACATTCGTCCTCGAATGACACTACCACTACACATCGTAATGCCAATCAGATCATAACATGATCACTATGCACAACCAATCAATAGCAACAAAATACAGAGAGATAAGGAAACATAGAATTAAGAGTTGGAAATCCAACATCAACAGTTGAAAAGATGAGGGTAGCGGGATCTCATGTCGGCCTCAGCCTTCCAAGTGGCATCCCCAACGAGATGATTTCTCAGAATACCTTCACCGTGGGAATATCCTTGTTCCTCATCCGTTTGACCTGTCTGTCAAAGATCTCAACAAATACCTCCTCATAATATAAGTCTTAATCAACCCCCAAACCTTCCACAAGTAGAATCGATGTTTGATCACCTTGGCACTTCTTCAACATAGAAACATGAAAGACAGAAGCTAGCTCCGCAGGCAATGCTAACTCATAGGCCACCTCACCCACACGCTGTAGGATCTCATATGGCCCAATATACCTCGGACTCAACTTCTCTTTTGTACCAAATCTCATCACTCTTTTCATAGGTGATATCATCAAGTAAACCTCGTCACCAACCTAAAATTCTTAGGGACGCTTTCTGTTGTCTGCATATGACTTCTATCGGCTGTAAGCAGTAGCCAACCAGTCCCTAATCACTATAACCTTCTCTAAGGACTCATGAATGATCTCTGGACTCAAAATGGATGACTCTCCAACCTCGAACCACCCAACTGGAGACCTACACCTCCTACCATATGGTGACTCAAACGGTGCCATCCCAATGCTGGAGTGATAGCTATTATTATACGAGAACTCTATCAAAGACAGATGGTCATCCCAGCTACCTCTGAAGTCAATCACACACGCTCTCAACATGTCCTTCAATGTATGAATGGTGTGCTTTGACTGCTCATCAATCTGAGGATGAAAGGTAGTACTAAGCTTCACCTGTGTGCCCAAGATTTTCTGGAAAGATCTCTAGAAATGTGAGGTAAACTGAGCTCCTCTATTTGAAATGACAGACAAAGGAATCCCATGCCACCTCACAATCTCATCAATATAAAGTCTCGCATAATCCTCAGCTCTATAGGTAGACTTCACAGGGATAAAGTGAGCAGACTTAGTCAATCTGTCCACAATAACCCATATGGAGTCATGCTGCCTTCTAGTCCTAGGAAGACCAACCACGAAGTCCATATTAATGGCCTGCCACTTCCAATTTGGAACCTCAATTATTTGAGTCAGACCACCAGGCTTAACATGCTCTGCTATAACATGCTGAGAATTACGACATTTAGCCACATATTCTGCAATGTCCTTCTTCATGCCATCCCACCAATAAATTTGTTTAAGATCATGATACATTTTGGTGGAACCTGGATATATGAAATATCTGGAACCACGGGCCTCTGCCACAATCCTGGTCTTGAAATCATCCACATCTGGTACACAGAGACTGTCCTTGTATCTAGGTATGCCATCACCTCCCAAAGTGAAAGACTCATTCATTTTTAACCACACTGAGTCCTTCAGCTCCATTAACACAGGATCAAGATGCTGACCCTTCTTGACTTCAACTACAAGGGATGATTCAGAACTAGGATGAACTCAAACACCCCCACTAGTAGAGTCAACCAAACGCACACCCAGTCTATCCAGTCTGTGTACCTCTTTTGCCAACTCTTTCTTCTCGTTCTTAAGGTGGGTTGTACTCCCGATGCTCATCCTACTCAAAGAATCAGCCACAACATTAGCCTTACCTGGATGGAAGTGCACATTCATGTCATAATCCTTCAACAGCTCCTACCATCTCCACTGACGTAGATTCAACTCCCTCTGTGAAAATGCCTACTGGAGACTCTTATGATATGTGAACACATCCACATGCACTCCATACAGATAATGCCTCAACAGCTTCAGTGCGAACACCACAACTACCAACTCCAGGTCATGAGTGGGATAATTATTCTTATGAACCTTGAGCTGACTAGAAGCATAGGCTATCACCTTACCATCCTGCATAAGAATACAACACAAACCAACCCTAGATGCATCACAATAGACAGTGTAATTATCACCACACTTAGGCAGAGTAAGCACCGATGCTGAAGTGAGTCTGTCCTTGAGCTCCTCGAAACTCTTCTCACAAGTTTCCGTCCATTCAAACTTGGATTTCTTCTTTGTCAAAGCTATAAGTGGGGCAACAATGGAAGAAAATCCCTCCACAAACCTGCAGTAGTAACCAACCAATCCCAGAAAGCTACGATGTCAGTGGGAGTAAGAGGCTTGGCCAGTTCTTAACAACCTCAGTCTTCCTGGGGTCCTCCTGTACACCATGATCGGATACAACATGACCCAGGAAGGTCACTAATCTCAGCCAAAATTTACACTTGCTGAATTTTGCATAGTAGTAATGTTGTCTAAGTAGCTACAAGGTTAGTCTCAAATGTTGTTCATGCTCTTCCTTGGTCTTAGAGTACATGAGAATGTCATCAATGAATACTATGATGCAAGAGTCAAGGCATTCACGGAAGACTCTGTTCATGAGATCCATAAATGTTGCAGGTGCATTCGTTAGACCAAATGACATAACCAAGAACTCATAATGACCATAACGGGTACTAAAGGCTGTCTTTGAGACATCTACATCCCTAACCCTAAGGTGATTATACCCTGAATGAAGATCAATCTTAGAGAAGAAACTAGACCCTTGGAGTTGACCGAACAAATCATCTATTAAGGGAAGTGGATATTTATTCTTTATAGTGACTTTGTTGAGCTATCGATAATCGATACACATTCTAAGGGTCCCATCTTTATTTTTTACAAACAACAGTGGAGTGCCCCACGAGGATATGCTCGGCCGAATGAAACCCTTATCAGTGAGATCTTTTAACTACTGCTTCAACTCTTTGAGTTCTACTGGAGCCATGCTATAAGTAGGAATTGAGATTGGTCTAGTATCGGGTTCTAAGTCGATACCAAAGTAAATCTCTCGAAGGGGAGGGACTCCAGGTAAATTTTCAGGAAACACATCTAGAAACTCATTCACTACAGGCACTGAGTTTATGGAAGGAATTTCATGACCTAAATCATTAACACTCACAAGATGACATAGTAACCCCTTGGACATCGTTTTATTGGCCATAAGATTTGAAATCAAAGGATTAGGAAGACTCGAATTGTACCCCTCCCAGACTAACTCTTCTTCAGCAGGGAAGAGAAATCTCACCACTCTACTACGACAGTCCAAACAAGCATAAAAACTGTGAAGCCAGTCCATGCAAAGAATAAAATCAAAATCATGCATAGGCATTTCAACCAAGTCCGCAAACACAGTCCTACCAGATACAACTATTGGGCAATCCTTGTATGCTCTATCAGTTCTTACACTTTTTCCTAACGACATACTAACCATTACAGGATCATGCAGATCTTTAGGTAGTATTTCAAAAGTAAGAGCAAGCAGAGTAGTCACAAAGGAAAGCTTAGACCTTGGATCAAGTAGAGCATAAACAGAAGTTGAGAATACTTTCAGCATACCTGTGACCACATCAGCGGACTTCTCCTACTCCTCCCTGCCCTTCAAGCCATATAATATGTTACTCTTTGGAGGCTCAGCTGCTGCTGATCTCTGTTGGTTAGGCGTAGGCTGAGCATTACCTCTAGCCTGACCTCTGTTATGTGGACAGTCTCTAACTATGTTCATGTTATTACCATAATCGAACAAGGCATGTGCCCTGTCTACACTCTCCACTGTGAGCTCGGCCACACTTAACACAGTTCTTCTTAGGACGCTGCATCTCACCTCCAATGCCTCTCTTGGGTTTAGGTCTGCCTCCTCTAGGTGATGTACTCATATGGGAGTTAGAATTCCCAGAACTCTGTTTCCCCTTCTTGAATGTGGGCTGCTCATTGACACTAAAAACTCCATGATTAGGACCTGCCTGATCTTGAGGCCTAGGCCTCCTAACATCACGAACACCGCTCTTCTTGCAACTATCCTCTACCTGATGGATATGCACCATTAACCTTGAAAGGTCCATATTATCATGGATTATCGCAAACTGACACTTCTCCTCTAGAAGTTCATTGATTCCCGTGAGGAACCTGTTCATCTCATCCCTGCTGTTCGAAACCAGTGTAGTAGCATACGTGGATAATTTCAACAAATGTAAGTATTCTCCTCATTCTTACTGTTAAATACTAAGGAAACTAACATACCTTGAAAGCTTAACAAACTTCATAGAGCCTTGTTTAAGGTTAAGGAAATCCTCAAACTTGGATTCCCTCATCTCTCTGGAGAAGAACCTCTCCAGAAATGTTGTCTTGAACAACTTCCAAATGACTGGTACTCCACCCAAAACACGGCTATCTTCCCATACATTGCACCACATCTGTGCAACATCCTTGAGCTAATAGGAAGCCAACTCAGCCTTCTTAGTATCTTTGGCCCTCATAGCTACTAGAATCTTATGTTAATTCATCCATAAACTCCTAAGGATCCTCTGATGTCTTAGATCCTGTGAAAATAGAAGGGTTAATCCTCGTAAAGTCTCGCAGCCTGTCAACCATGCTGAGAACTGGTGGGTTTTCTATCTGAACATCCCGCCTGTTGACTTGGGAAATCATATCTTGACCCTTCGTCGTAATGTCCAGTGCCATCTAAGAGAGAGATGCCATCACCTCGGCATCAGTTAATCCAGCTGGAGCCTGGGGTGGATTCTGATTACCCCTAGCAGCTACTCCTCCCCCCTCTGTCCCTTATCTCTCTAACTGTTCATTCTCTGAAAAAAAAACAAGGATTGATGTTAGACACTCTCATAACACCAAGAACTCACACATTAGGAAAAGCCTGATAAAATCAGAAGAAAGGAAATTTTCCTACGTATCATGCAGTCTCTAATCCAGGATAGTGATGCACTTCACTACCATGACTTAGAAACTACTCAATGTGGTTGATGTGAACTTATTATCCTAGGAATTTAACCTAGCGCTCTGATACCAACTTTGTCACGAAAATAATCTAGACCTCAGATGAGACCGGCGTCGTTACCTCTCAGAGATCGTAGACAAGCCTACTTACGTCATTCTTACTTTACATAGGTTAATTTTTAGCGGAAAATTTGAAACTTTTTATTTCTTAACATACTTATAAAAACATTCTCATAAATACGTATGTTCATCATCAACCATCTAACATTAAGAGATAAGCAGCTGAAAGAAATAGTTCAATTCTTATTAAGTGTATAATTGCCAAAATGGCACAAATACATAGTCTGAATAAAAACAGGAAATAAACGCTAGTGGAATATGGTCCGCTAGCTCATCTCTAAAACTAATCTAGAATATAAAACAACAGCATCCTCGAAAGCATGAGGACCTACTAAAGCTGGATGAATGTTGAACGTCCGGATAATTGCAGCGAAGATCCTATAACTCTATAGTCCACCTGTACCTGAACCTAAAATAGTAGAGTTTGTATAGGGTTAGTAAACACTTGAACTAAGTATGGGTATATGCAAGTACACACAAAGGACATGCATGAGAAAGAATAACTCTTTCCTAACAACATGATTTTTGGAAGTCAAGTCATTGGACTTGCCAATTCGAGATTAGAAAGGTTCCCAAATTTGGATTAGGAAAGTCAGTGAACTTTCCAGATTTGGAATAGGAAAGTTATGCCATGAGAATAACATAAATCATCATACTTTTCACATTTTCACACAGCACATTGCATATAGCATACATCACATTTTGCATGTAGCACATAACTTCTTTAGTATCATTTATTCATATGCCACGAGACCTTGGAATCATGGACTTAACATCAAGACATCCCAAAAATGAGGGCTCAACAGATGGAACCTCAACTAGGGAGTCTTCACTAGAAAATACAAAGTCGGCTTCGTTCATTCATACGTACTCATTTGATTTAATTCATAGGCCAGTTTAAACACCAGCTATACCTAGGATGTAGTTTAAGGCTTTCATTAGGTTTGTTGTGCAATGATCAAGAATACCTAATGTCATTACTTGAATCTAAATAACCTTTTGATTATCATATCCTAACACTTTTGCTATCATTCATTTCATTATGTGCATCATTTTAGGTTAGCCTCATTCGTTCACTGGGAACTTTATTTTTAACCGACATAGATCATGTGAGCATCCTGAAATCCAGTGTCTCCCCTACACCGGAAAATGAGTAAAATCACTGGCCAAAGTGATCCAAAACATGCTAGCGTACATGGAAATTTAACCCCGCCAGCTCCTTATATTGGTTGTATAAGTTCGAAGACTATGAGATGTAAGGAGACCCATACCCCGCAAGCCGAATAGTCTCATCTCATGAGAGTTACGAGAACCTCCGCCCTTCCCAAAAGAAGTCATAACCGCTCATAGCTAGCCTATCGATGCTCAATATAAATTTCCATTTCATTCATCTCATACGTCATGAAAGTTGGCTTCTAGTATAAGGACATCATAGCTTATTAGATGATTTATAATCCTATCATTAGTATTAAGGGTGTAAATCTCAATACTTTCATTAAAGTGTTCATAGAGACTGGTCTCTATATAAACTTTACACTCTCATTGGTGAGTACGTTTTGGTAACATTTACTTAGGCTCATTTGAGATTGCTCTCATATTTTTCATTAGTCTCATATCATGTTATCACCATATTCCTTATCATTAGCACCTTTGATTTTCATAGTTACTCACCTCTTATTACGTGAATGTTCATTTCATCATATTCCATTGAACTTGGCCATTTAGTGTATCTTACACTCATACTTAATCCTTCTAGGTTTCATCATTTCATTACATACATCTTAGGTTCACTTACTTTTGAACGTATGTTAGACTTATGTGTCTATATATAAAGCCATGGAGCTTAATTCATAGTTCGTTAAGTGATTCTTACATTCCTAAGATTATGTAGTACAAGACTTATGCATCTTGTATATATGCCAAGATCTTGATTTCTAATCTAAGTAGGTGTCATATATGGAAGTTGGGCAAGGGAACCCAATTTTGAATCACTTGGATATCATTTATATTTTTCATTGATTTGATTTTTAATACCCATAACATAATAGCTCTAGATTTATTCCCAACATTAACATCGTATCATTAATTTTCTACATAGTCTTCCTCTTAAGTTGGCCGAAGGGTTGTGGGTTCGAACCCCCACAACCTCTTTTTATTTTTCATTAATATTTCATTACTCATTTTCGCCCAAACCAAGAGCTTGTGGGATCAAACTCCCACAACCCCTTGTATTTTTGTTATTTATTTCGCCTGAATAGGGAGGTTGTGGGTTCGAACCCCCACAACCTCCTTATTTCAACTTAAATTTGCTAGAGGCATGTGAGGTTGTGGGTGCGAACCCCCACAACCTCTTATCTTATTTTTAAATAAGTCTTCCTTAACTAGGCGCCTTGGCAGTGAGGTTGTAGGATCGAATCCCACGACTCACATTTTCTTTTCTTTGTTCTTCTCCCCTTTCACGCGTGCCTGGAGGTCGTGGGTTCGAATCCCACACCTCCCATTTATTAGTTTAATTTATTTTTCTCCTCTTTCTCCTCCAGTTTGCGAGTACGATTCCCCCATCCCCCTTCTTTCCTTTTCTTTTCTCGCGAAACCAGTAGATAAAGGGTTTGATTCTCCTTGACCCCCTTCACGTTTTGAGCCTCCTTAACATGTGAGGTCTTGGATTCAATTCCCCTTGACCTCACTTATTTTATTTTCATGTTTAAAACCCAGATTTTTAACCTCATTGTTGACCGAAACTTGAGTACACAAATCTTGAAATTTAATCCCAACTTTGGCTTCCTTTTATCAACCTTTTTATGTTAGTTTCTTAGGGCATTTCAACTAGCTTTTAGTGTATAGTTAGTTGTAGTTTAGTAGTTACTTTCATCAAGGGTTTTTCTCTCAAAATTAATAACTTTAAACCCCATATGAATATCATATTTTGCACAACCTTAGCACATAAAATACAAGAAATAACATGCCTTACACGTCCCCAAAACATTGGCCAAAACACACTGCCAAACGTGCACACCCACCCACCTCATTTTTCGATCACACCTTGATTGTCATCTTCATGATTTTACGCATATAAAAATTTCACATTCAATACAAAAACATCATACATGCCTAAATCTACCAGCACACAATACCCAACCTACTAAATCATTGGGAGCGAGTGACAAGGACATGCAACGGGGAACAACCTTAGTTTTGGAGTGAATATCTTGAATCGCAAGGGGTCTCTTGGGAAAGGGACCAAGAGAGAAGAAACCCACATCTTAATTTGCTTGTTCAAACGTGAAGTTGCTGCCCAAATCCTTCTCCAAAACCACGTCCAACTCACCTAAAGTTTCACCACCAACTCGACGGAATCTTCTCTTTGCCTTAACGTTTTGGTTACTTTGTTTTTCTTAAAATTTCATGAGAGTTCTTGAAGTGTAAAGAACTCTTGATGTATTTTAGTTCTTGGAGTTGTTTTTGGCAGAAACCAATGTGAGAGAGAGAATGATGAACGTGAGAGAGAGATAGTAGTAAAATAATACGAGTTTGAGTTTAGGAATTATTAAACCTATGCCTCCTTATTAATTTAAATAAAAACCTGATTTAATTATCTTAGTGAAAGAACCATTTTTCCCTTAAAATTTTAGATTTTAAATAATAAATAAATCACCTTAAGTATTTATTCTTTTCATTTTTTTTGTGTTGTTACACCACCTTCCCACGAGAGCCTTCCCGGCTATTGGTGCCCATCACGGATTGTGGTGCAACTCGTGGTGGTGAGGCAATAGCTTCACCAAACTGCCCAAACAAGAGTCCCTCCCCACGACCAATAGACGGAGCAGCATGAGGGCCTTGACGGGTCGTGGGAGGGGTAATAATGGTGTCTTAGGTTTATAGGGGTCAAGAAAAGGTGGTCAAGCTACTGGTTCAAGACCAGGAGGAGGACCACGGCTCGTGGAGCGTCTTGTGGAGATTGACAGTACACTATTTAGTGTGGGGTAATTAAATTGGGTCTTTTTGATTTTAATTAGAATAAATTTAGGTCATTTAACCTAAGACTAGTACACCTATATAAGTGACTTTAACCCATAAACTCACCCATTCAACTCATTATTTCTAAGGCCCTAAAACAAAACCCAAAGTTCATCGCTCAAATATTTCTCTCTCTAGACTTGAAAAAGAAGAAGAGTACAAGCTAGGATCTAGGTCAAATCTCCAATACTCAAGAATTTTTGGAGTTTGTTATCAAGGTATGATAGCTTTTCATGCATGAATTCCTTCCATTCGGAGTCCCCATGATTCCCCAATTTAAAGGATGAAATTACCCTTAAATTATAATAAGACTAATGACCGATAAGACAATGAACACAATATCTAGTTTGCTACAAAAAGGAAAGCAGAGGAATACAAGGAACAAAATGTGAAGATGACTTAGAGAAAAAGCTTATGCAAAGAGTTCTATATTCTGAAATAAAGAACCATAAAATACATAAACATATAATTAAAAAATACTGAAATAGATCATGGTCCTAATTTTAATTCATGGTGCTAATCATGTTAACTACCCCTAAGATAACTGAAGAAAAAAGTACAAGAAACTTAGAAATAGAAACTGCAGTCCTAAAGAAACTAACTAATACTCCTCCTTGCATTAGTATTTATAAATTCCAAGTTTTCTCTTTAGGAACTGAAACTTGCTGACAAGAAGGGATTTCATAAATACATCTGCTAACTGATATTCAGATTTGCAATAAACAAGTATCACTTCTCCTTTTTTTCTGCACAACCCTCAATAAAAACAACTTATATTGAATTGTGTAGTCTTCTCATAGATAACCGGATTATGAAAAATGACTATTGAAGCTTGATTATCAACATGAACCCCAATATTACTTTTTGATCCATATGAAAATCAGAATATATTTTTCTCAACCATAAGGTTTGATTTAATGTTGCATTTTGAACAATGAGTTCAACCTATGTCGTGGATTGTGCCACAATTTCCTGCTTTTTTGAACACCAAGAGAAAATCCCTGATCCCAGACTGGAACATTATCCTGATGTACTTTTCTTGTAGTCAATGGATCCAGCCCAATCAGTGTCGGAGAATCCATACAACTTGAAGTTCTCACACTTCTTAAATTTGACATCATATTCTATAGTACCTTTAATATATCTTATTATTCTTTTTATTGCTCATAAATGCATTTCAATAACACAATGCATAAATCTAGATAAAAGACTTACAACTAATAGAATATCCGGCCTTGTAAAATATCCAATCATGCTTTTGAAATTTCCTTCATCAATTTGATCGGTTCGATCCTCTTTGCTTAACTTCTCCTTTGGATTAATTGGTGTGGTTGTTGCTTGAAATTTTCGATATGGAATTCTTGAGTATCTCTCAAGCATACTTCTTTTGGCAGATAAATATTTCATTACAACCTTTTGTGATTTCAATTCCCAAAAAGTATGTCATTATCCCCAAGTATGTCATTTCAAAGACTTGCAGCATTTCCCTCTTAAACTGTTTAACTAGACACACATTGTTTCCTGTATCCAAGAGATCATCAACATAAATGGAAACAATTAGAAGAACATTTCCTCTATTTTTGACATAAAGAGTGACTTCAGATACACTTCGTACAAACCCCAACCTCAACAAATGTTCATCAATCGTGCTATATTAATCTCTTGGAGCCTGTTTTAAGCCATAAAGAGCCTTTCTAGTAGACACTTTTTCTCCTTTTTCTTGCTCAAACAAACCTCGGGCTTCTCTTTATTGATTTCTTCCAGTAGTACACCATTTGAAAATGTACATTCACATCTAGCTGGAACACTTTCCAGCCTTTTTTTTTGCTATTGCAAGCAATAATCTAATGGTATCCAATCAATCCACTGGATCAAACGTGCCCGAGTAATCAACACATAATATTTGGGAATAAGTCTTGAAAACAAGCCTAGCATTGTATTTATTGATAGAAACATCAGAATTGAGCTTGGTTCTAAACACCCATTTTACTCCAATGACCTTCCTATCTTTTGGTCGATCCACTAGCTCCCAAGTGTTGTTTGTCTTGTTCCTTAGCATCTCCTGCTCCATGGTGTTTCTCTGTTTTTTTAAATCTTGAAGTGCTTCATTGTGCCCTGCAGGCTCACAATATTCCACATCACTTTCTTCATAGATGTTAGAGAGTAGTGTTGTACCTATAATTAAATGATCATCGACAAACTCATTTTTCCAGTGATCAGATGCCTGCTCCTCTGAAGCATTGACTGAAAGCTGATTGTCCTTCCAGCCCCATTTCTCTTCCTCAGCAAAAGGCGCATCTCTACTGACAATCATCTTCCCCGTTTGTGGATTAATATTTTTGTAGTCTTTGGAGGATAAGCACCAATAAATATTCTAGGAAGAGCCTTCTTGTTAAGTTTTTCTGTTTTAACCTGTGGCACATGAAAGAAATAAGCACAACCAACTACTTTAATGAATCTTAGTGACGGTTTGAACCATTTCCAGCCTTGAATGGCACTTTATAATTTAATTCTTTAGTAGAAAGCCGATTTTGGATAAATATGGTCGTATTAGGTGCCTCAGCCCAAAAACTTTTTGGAAAGTCTTTTTCATGCAACATGCACCGTGACATCTCCATTATATATATGTTTTTCCTTTCACTAACTCCATTTTGTTGCGGAGTATATCAAGCAGTAAACCTGCTTCTTCACAAAATTTGTCAAGTTCTTCAGAATTATACTCTTTTCCATTGTCAAAACGCATGGACTGGATTCTTCAACCATTTTGACTTTCCACAATATTTTTGAACTTCAAGAAAATTCCAGCCATTTCTAATTTATATTTCATATAGAAAATCCGGCAGAATCTTGTATAACTATCAATTAATATAACATAGTATAGACTACAATTAAGGGATGGTGTTCTTTGAGATCCTTCAACATCTATGGAAATCAGTTGTAACCTTTGAGAAGTTCACCATGTTGCTTTAGGAAATGAATTCCTATTTTGCATGCCAAATTGATAAGCTTGACGACTTGGTAAGTGATCAACTAGAGTTGGTAGTCTTCTTGTCATATCTTCCTTCTTCAGTAACAATAGTGCTTGTAAATGACAATGACAAAGTCTCTTGTGCGCGGTTTCTGTTACACTTACCTTCATGGAATAAGCTAGTTGCTCTTTATCTTGGATCAAACGAAAAACTCCTTCCTCTCATTTTCACCCTAAAAATTTCATTTCCAGTAGTGACATTAATTTGATGGTGATGATCTTCGAAGCAAACCCTAAATCTTTTTTCCATCAGATGTCCTACGGTTAGCAAATTCTAATCAATTTTAGGAACATAAAGAACCTTTGAAATTTTCTTTGTGCCAATGCTCTTCTTGATGGCTATGGTTCCAATTTCTTTGACATGAAGGTGATCTCCTTTTCCTATCCCGAACCTTGGAAACTTTAGTGGGCTTCAGCTCCTTGAATAAATTCTCATCATGAGTCGTGTGGTTAGTGCAACAAACATGAGGCCAAAAATATATATTTTTAATCATTATTTGTCTCACTTTTATTATTTATATTATTCCTTTTTGAGAATGAATTTTATTAATTGTTTTAAATAGTTTACTTTATTTGTAAGAGTAAATTGATGTAACGCTAAAGTAGTTTGGAGTTAAAATGAATTGAATATGGAAGATTATAGAAGGACATCAAGCAGGCAGTTTAATGGAATAAATTCTATATAATCATATATTTATATAAAAGAGAATCCTTGACCCGCCTATGTGGCACCACCAAAAATCAAGATTCCTTTTAATTTTTTTATTTCCAAAATAAGCCTTCTCTTTCATAAAAAGTTGTGAATTTTATGAAAAGTTATGACTTTTATTTAAAAATGCAACTTTTACAAGAAGTTGTGACTTTTTATGAAAAAATTTTACTTTTACAAAGAGTTTCATTTTTTCGAAGAGTTGCAACTTTTATGAAGAGTAACAACTTTAATGAAGAGTTGCGACTTTTACGAAGGGTTTCAACTTTTAGAAAAAAATTGTGACTTTTATGAATGATTGTGACTTGTTCAAAGGGTTGTGACCTTTTCGATAAGGCACAATAATCATTTATTCACACTACCCTTTCTTGTGGATAAATAGAGAAATTTTCTCTCATTTTAACACAATGAAAATTCCTAACTTCTTCTTCTTCATCTGCACAATTAAATATTTGTGCACTTTGCTCCTATTGAATGGCTCACTGACAACATTGTTTTTGTATCAACACACTAGCGAATAAAATCGTTCTGACCTGAGAGGATCTATTCCTTTAAACCTCAACTACAAGAATGAAATAATTTCCTTAAGGGCCAGTGTGCATTCAGTGGGCGCAACGTTTTTCTTTATGTTTCATTTTTTATTAAAGATTAAGGTATATTTTTTACAGCCATTCATTTATGCTTACTTCATTAATTTTTATTTTTCAGTACATGTTTTAAACTTTGTTGTTTATGTTTATGCTTTTGATCATTATGTTGAAGTAAAAATATGTTAATCAAGAGTTTAATGTAATCATTAGACTATTGGTGTCATGTAGATTAAATTTTAAACTTGTAAAATAAATGACTTTGATCTTTGTAGAATTTTCAGTGATTAAAAGATCTACAGGATGTCCAACAAAGAACTTTGAATGTTCGAAATCTAGGTGGTTCCGCACTACCTTGGAGTTTTATTTATTCAACTTTCTATCTTATTGAGATATTCAATCGATTAGTGAAATCCAAAAGATAAAGGAATGAAGTGGGATGGTAAGTATTGTACTCAACCTTAATTAATCCTTTGGGGTTCAAATATTGGATTGGAGTGAATGAATTACCTCTCAAAGTAGGATGAATCTATATTAATCAAATATAAAGAAATAATTATCTCCTTGTAAACTTTAGATTAAAAGTCCCAAAAAATAAAATTGTAACCATATTGATCGAAATATAAACAACAAAATATGTCTTTTGTCTATCAAATTAGAGTCATCGAATGCATATGATTTTTAATAAGGGACATTCCAAGACATCATTTAATCCATATTATTTGAGCGACAAACATTATTTCATTGAAATCCAAGAGATGTATCTTTTAATATTTTAATAAACTTATTAAGTACACAATTAATAATATAAGATGTATAGTATTTAGATTCTATATGTAGAGACCTTGAATAGGAGAAAAACTCTTGCAGTTGATGAGGAAAATGTTTGTATCACGTTTTAAAAATACATATTTATGAAAGACTTTGATGATAAACAACTACAGTTTTATGAAGAATAAATAACTAAATTCATAAACACTTAGAATAAATACTTTTTGATTTTAAAATTGAAAAAACATTTTATATATTCTTTAGATAAAACAATCTTGAAAGTTTATCATAGGGTTGTACCCTCTCGAACGCACTTCTATTAGCCAATGTTTATAAATAGATTATTGGCGTAATTCACCACTGCATGGAGCACAAACAATTTGCCTAGAAATATATAAAGAAAAATTGCACCAAACAAACAACTTTGCTGCATTGAATGCGCAGCATATTTATGAGGCAGTTTGGCAGCACAGGCAGACAACATTTCCACCTCTATTTGATTTTTGGATTTTTGATTTGAATTGGAATCAATTATTTCATTTAGGGTGTCTATATCTACAAATAGTCCATAGAACAATTATAGAGAGGGAGATCAATCATGGGGAGAAAATCGTCAATACTTTTTAGGGTTCTTTTATTCCTATTTTTTTTCTTTTCTTAGAGTATAATGACTAAACACCCTTGTTCTGGGGCTTTACCTGTGGATTGATTGTTGATTATTTAAGGCCTTTTAAATTAATGATTGGTTGTCATTATAAGTTACTTCTATATTCGTGTTTAGTATTTTTTGCTTGATCACCACAAGATAAATATATTGTCTAATCTTAAAATCGAGAGAGGAGGGGTTAGATAGATTAGATAATATAGAGAGCTCGATTGACCCATTTGACTGAGATTATTTTTGTTTAGGAGTGACGCCCGTACGAACAACTTGCTTGGTTACGAGATATGATGAAACATAAATGTTAGCCTATTAGTCTATATATCCCCGCTCAACGATGTAGTTAGATAGCTAACTGGAGTAGGCGACAAGAGGTCTGTAGCTTGGCTCATAGATTTAACCCTATAAATGAGTAACTTGACAACTAAAATTAGTTATAAGCTAAGAATATGATGCATGAGATTCGTTGCATGCTGCAGGCCTGGATTTTCCAATCATTATGAGTAATTTAGTAAAAATAGTTAATTGACTAGTCATTTGGGTTTGATTATCTGGTTCTTTTAAGAGTCACTATATTACTTGTGCGACAACTGACACTTGGGTGTATATTGGGGAGCAACATGTTTTTGGAGCCGCTATCGGTGACTTAGAAATTAACAATTATTCTAAGTTATACATTTTATCTTTATTTATCTACTTATCTATTTTTTTTAAAAAAAATCAATAATTTTTTTGTTTCTTTGAATAATTTAGACCTCCTATAGATATGGATGATTGGCATAAATCGTGATTGGGTGATGAATATTCTTTATGTCATATATGTGATCGTCAATATATTCATTGGAATGTTTTCCCTAAATCTTACTTCCTTCCACCAAACCCCTATTATGATTCTTCTATTATTCGTAATGTTGGTAGGGGCGATGAAAGCATAGAACTCAAAACAAGAGGCGCACAATATGAATTTACTTATGGAATGTACAAACATGTTGGACAAGGGTAATTCAAAAATCACAAAACAATTATTTGGATGCACGGAAGAGCACAAAAAAATCATGAAACTGTCAGATGAGCTTTATGCTATTCAGTTATAAAATACAGTCCTAGCGAAATTATAACATATTGAAGCCCAATAATGAAAAAGCTATGGAGAAACAACAATAGCGAGTCAATCTTGGCTGCAAGAACAAACTCAACTTCTAAAGTTTCACGAGTCTATCTATTATGGTCTGACATATATGACAACCCAATTAATTGAAAGAAGAGGTGATCTCACACAAGAAATAGATCAATTTGGTTCAGGTATTCATGGATTAGATGCTTACTTGAACAAAAAGATTAATGCATCTGATGGTCAATTACCATTTTTTGTGGATGATGACCAATTAGTGGAGAAACAAGAACAATTTAAACCATTCAACTATATTGTATTCCTTAATATCGATGTTGAGAAAGAGTACAAAAAGGAGGATGTTGTAAATAATGTTGCTTTTGAGTTGAGGTAACTTGAATCTCATTAAAAACATTTTTCTATAAAGTTTGAACTAATGGATGAGTGTAAAGATGAGGTAGAAGGACCCTACATCCTAAAGTTTGTTAGTCCACGTAGACAAAACGACATTCCTCACCTAAGGATAAAGAAGTGCAAGATGCAACATATATTACTTGGTTCTTTTATCTTCAAACCACCACCATTTGAGAGGAGTAGAAAAGTTGATAAAAAGTTAGGGTTACCATTCATAAGTTCAAAGTGGAAAGAAAGGTAGTGAACTTACTTGTGTCGTGTCGCGACGTTAAATTAAGTGCTTATTGGGAGGCAACCCAATTTATAGTGTTACTTCTTTGTTTTAGCGACATTTTTGTGTTGGTTTTACAGGTTTTGGAGAAGTCTGATTATAAAAAATCTGGATCTAAGGAGCACATTTTTGCTTAAGTGTGGAGTGACAACCCTTGATAAAAATTAAGAGAACATGCTACTAGCTACGCCTAAGTGCCTCAAGGGAGTTTTCTAACCCTTGCTTTAAATTTTATTTGATACTTTGGGCACATAGCATATATTTAAGTGTGGGATGGAAGAATAAATTCCTAAATTTTATTGTTTTATTGGGTCTTTTATTTCTTAAGGATGGAATCCTTGACTTTTTGTTTTCAGTTATTTTCCCAAGGATATTCACTTTGAACCAAGTGCCAGTTATTTCTTTCAGAAAATAAGTTTTATTTTATTATATTTTATTTTATTTTTTTGAGGGAAAAGAAAATATCATTTAAGTGGTTTTATACTTGATAATTAGGCCTAATATTTTCAGTAATATTTTCTTGTGAATGCTTAATTGGTAAGGAAATTGCAGACGCTTTGACACCTAAGCTCATGATTGTGACTTTGTATACAACATATTTTATTTTGTAGTTTGTTATGATCTTGTCTCTCTTAGAAGTGGAATTGATTCATATTGATTGATACTTGTGCAATGTGTCGTGAGATTTTATTTATCACATGTTTTGCATTTTCGTCTAGAACTTTCCATGCATGTTATTGAAGCGAAATAAAAAGTGTTTCTTTGCTTAGGAGATGATAATAGACTTTCTTTGATTTTTCTGGTAAGTTTTAGTCTCTTCACATACTATATCACTAGTTATCCTGTTTGAGAATGTAGTCTTTTGGTTGTAGCAATATTTTGTCGTTTGCTATTTTGTTGAGTCGATAGTTTTTGCATGTTGCTTTATTGAAGAGTATAGCATATACTTATTCTAATTGTTAATTCTGAAGAAAAATGGATGGTTGAGTTAAAAAGTAATCAATAATAGCTACAAAGTGCATAAGAAGCCCTCTTTGAAAGAATGTGATATGGAAAATAAGAGATGAGCAAAAGTAGTTACCTTGATGATGACCCTGGTCCTAACAAGGACATCGTCCACCTTACTTCATGTATAATATGAAAGTTGAGGGTGACTATTACGAAGGATATTTATTTTAAAAAATAAAAAATTATTAAAACATTTTTGAGATGATGAGAATTACATGTGAAATAATTGTTGAAGCGAAGACTGAAAGTAAAGAGAAGAAAATAATGGGTGATGCAGTCTAAAATTGCAAAGTGCTTTTATAAGTGTAAGTCACTAATATATAGTTTTTCTACCCATCCCTCACATACATTATAACCCGTTAAAGTCCTATTTGATTATATTAAAGAATGCTTAATTAGTGAAGATGTACATAACGGGCAAGCATATGACTCTTTGTGCATACAAGTGAATTTTTTTTGTGAGTGTGAGAGTTGTTCTTGATATGAAGTCCTTAATTTATTTTCAATCCTTTGAATGGAGTGTGTGGAATTTTAATTCTTGTGACGGCACTCTTTCCATTATGTCTAAGTGATTTTATTAGCTTTCTTTTATGAGAGTATGTGAGTAACTCACATTTGATAAGTTCAAACTCTTTTCTTGAGGTTAGGAGGTTAGATATTTGTTGTTTATTTGGATATCTTGCATAATGATTGAAAATTTTACTTGATGTTTTGAAATTGGTATATGGTCTAATTGTTTGTATTTACTAAATTAGTGACATTCCTAGTATCATTTATTTGAGATGAGTTTTAATGCTTGCTCGAGGACGAGCAAAAGTTTAAGTATGGGTTGTTTATATGAAGCCAAATATATTTATTTTTAATCATTATTTGTCTCATATATATTATTTATGTTTTCCCTTTTTGAGCATTAATTTTATGAATTGTGCTAAATAGTATATTTTATTTGTAAGAGTAATGTAAAGTTGAAGTAATTCAGAGTTAAAACGAATTAAATATGGAAGGTTATACAAGGAAATCAAGCAGACAACTTAATGAAATAAATTCAATATAATAATGTAAAAAGAAAAGTTGCAGCAACAACTAAATTGAACAACTTTGCTGCCACGTGGGAGCAATTGAATGCGCAACATATATGTGAGGTGTTTGGCAGCATACACGTACAACAATTCCAATTCCGCTTGATTTTTGGATTCGTGATTTTCTTTGGACTTCATTATTTTATTTTGGATTTTTATATCTATAAATTCTATGTAGAAAAATTATAGAGGAGGGAGATTAATCATAGGGCATCAAGTAGATAATCGTCTATACTTTTTAGGGTTCTTTTCTTCTTTTTCTTTTCATAGAGATTATTTAAGTCTTTTTGAATTAATTATTGGTTGTCATTATAAGTTACTTCTATTTTCTTGTTTTAGTATTTTGTGTTTGATCACCACGAAATAAATCTATTGTCTAATCTTAAAATCATGAAAGGAGGGGTTAGATACACCAAATAATATAGAGAGATCGATCGACCCATTTGATTGAGGTGATTTGCGTTTAGGAGTGACGCCCAGACAAAAAGCTTGCTTGGTCACACAATAGAATTAACTATAAATGCTCGCCAGTTAGTCTAATTATCCCCGCTCAACGATCTAATTAAATAACTTAGTGGAGTAGGCGAAGAGAGTTGTGTTACCGACTTATACACTTAACCCTATAGACCAGTAACTTGACAACTAAAATTAGTTCTAAGCTAAGGATATGTTACGTGAGATACATTGTATGCTGAAGCCCTAGAATTTTTCAATCATTGTGAGTAATTTTATGGTTTTCTTCTTTCATTATTTTCTTTCGACTCTTAAATAAATGATTAGACTAGTATAATTTAGTAAAATAGTTAAGTAGCAAGTCCTTTGGGTTTGATAATCTGGTTCTTTCAAGAACCATTATATTACTTGTGCGACAACATATATTTGCATGTATATTGGGGAACAACCACTGTCAATTAACCAAGAATCTGTTGAGCTTTTGGTTGAATAGCATGTTGCAACAAAAAGCATAATGCTCTTCTTCTTGATCAACAACTCGAGCATTTGCTTCCTATTGCAGTGCTTTATTCTTACCATTCACTACTTCGTGTCCAATCTTATTGCATTTAGCATCAGGTCTCCTCCAACACTTGAATGGTCTTTTCTTCCAAATGCTGACAAGGAGGATAAGTTTTTATTGGCTCTTCCTCCCTTACATCTGTTGTTGGCTGACGTTTCTCCTTTTGACAATGCTTGATTTTTTATTTTTCTGAATTTTATTAACCTGATGCTTACTAAAAAGATCCCCTTCTGTCCTAACCTCCTGTTTCATGAGCCTTCTTTGCTCTTGAGCTTTCATGGAAATTACCAACTCTGCCAAACTAATATTTGACAAATCGTTAGTATTTTTTAAGGTCGTAATTGTTGCTACACCTTTAGGCAATTGTTACAAGAATCTATTCAACAATTCTTCAGTCTGAAAATGTAAAGCCGAGCAGCCTCACCGTAGTTGCAATATTTAGAAGTTTGTCTGAATATTCCTCACTTTTTCAGATTTATTATTTTTTGCAATTCAAACTCCCTAATTAAGTTTAAAACCTGCTTACCTTTTACGCTCTCATCTCCGGAATACTCTTCCTTTAGATAATCCCATACTTCTTTAGCAGTTTTCATTGACATTATTCAAGTGAAAATTGTTGATGATATAACAATAAATAAACATGACTTGACTTTCGAGTTTTTTGTCATCTTTTCCTTGTGTGCTTTAATTTGAGAAATGGTAGGATTATTTGGTAGGACTTGGATGTCGTAATACTCTTCCACAGCTTCACAAAGATCTAAAGCATCAAAGTACGTCTCTATTCATACTGCCCAAATCAGATAATTATCTTCATCAAAGACCAGTAGAGCAATTGGTGACAAACTCTCTTCATCATCCAGGGCTTCTCCAACTCTATCAGAGATCCCTTCGGATGAAAGATCTGCTACCAATTGTAAGTTGTAATAATACTAATGAGGATAACACAATGAAGACAATGTCTAGTTTGCTACAGAAAGGAAAGAAGAGGAATACAAGGAACTAATGTGAAGATGTCTTAGAGAAAAGGCTTATGCAGAGAGTTCTATATTCTGTGAAAAAAAGAACCAGAAAATACATAAGATACAATTAAAAAAAATTAAATAGATGATGGTTTTATTTTAAAGTTATGGTGTTAACCATGGTAACTACCCCTAAAATAACTGAAAAAAGAAATATGTGAAACATAGAAATAGACATTGTAGTCCTAAAACAACTAACTAATATTCCCCAATTTGAGTTAAGGTTTCTTCCAATGTAGTGTGAATTGATGAATGTTTATTCAATTGATGCGGATTATGTTTTTATAATGCTTGAATTGAGTATATTCAATGTTTTTAGGATGAAATTACATGTACTCATGCCTAACCCATGTCTAGAAAGATGAAATCCATGTAAATGAGTTTTATGCCATGAAAGGAGAATTTGTGGGTTTAGATGTATTAAAACTAGGATTGATGATACATATTAGAATTGAAGCTTATACGATGAATCAAGATTATTAGTGCTTGCTATTGAGGCTAAATAATGAAGTATGATTAGAATTGTTTGAGATTGAAGCATATAGACATATTGTTGAGAGTAAAGCTTATATGGTAATTTAAGATTAGAATTTCTTTGACATTATTGATTTGAGATTGAAACATGTAGAATGAGTAAGAGATATGGTGCTTTGACAGTATATCTTATGTTAGGAATTGTTAATTATTGATGTAATTGTTATGGAAGATATAGTTCCCACATGAATTGCTTATGTTATTAATGTAAAAGACTTTTTATCATTGAATGATTCTAGGATAAAAGAATTGCTCACCTAAAATAAATCTAGACTATAAATTAAAATTAATGAGGTGAGAGGTGAATACTCATGAACTCTAGATGAGAAGGATATGAGGTTATTTCTCAAAGAGTAAGAGGCAGTTACCCTTACTCGTTGGACATGGATGCAAGCACCCAAGATATCTTATAGAAAGATGTGAAGGTGAATACCAAATACCATATGATGAAAGATAAGATAAAAATGAGCATGATAGATGATGAGCTTGTAGAATGGCCCAAGGTGGACTACTATGGTGAGTGAGACTAGTGGAAGATTACCCGTGTCTTGGTAAGTATTTTTTGACATTACTTATGAAATATTCCTTTTATGTTATGATGGTTTATGTGAATTGATTATGCTTATGACTTATATTGTCTGACCCTTATGTTCATGTTGATGCTCATGCAAGCTATCATACTTAATACATATTTGTACTTACACATGTTCTTGCCTACATTTCTTATCCAAATGTAAGATTCGGCAATATCAAATCTCATCCCTGTGGCTAGGATCTTAATAAAAGCAAGGATCGAAAATTGGTGAGTCCTCATCGCTTTCGAGGATATAGCCACCATTTCCCTATTTCCTTTTTGTTTTATGTTTTTAACTATTGTATGGGTTGTGTCACACAAATATTATTGTTTTATATGGTTTGAGACAAAGCGTATTAGACTTCCACTTCGTTTTATTAAGACTTTGCTTATATCATTAATGTTTTACATTTCCCCTAGATTCTATTATTTTTTTGTTATGAAAGCTACGTAGCTTGTATGAGGACTATACAGGTCTTGTACGCCATGTCACATTTAGGTGATACCCTCGATCATAAGAGTGGTATATTTGCACTCACTTGACGCCTATTTAGCTCAACAATTACTTTCCTCAATGCCTAATTGTGTCCTATTCCAATGATATTTTGATTATTTGCATATATGAAGGTTAAAGGACAAGGCAAGGATGAATGAATGACCAAAAATATAAAAAGAAGTGTAAACTGTACATTGTAGATCATCAAACAAGAAAGGAAGATCGCCTAATGAGTATGACCTCTCCCAAATTAAAAGTGCACAAAACTTGCATTAATTGAGGCAAGTCGGCGAACTTTAAAAGGAAAGCTGATATGCTGAAAGAGAAGGGAAAACTTGTTGACCATCACAGAAAAATTGAATTCTTGAAAAGAAAACTAAGGTGATACTAAGAGATACGCCGAATGTAAAAGGCTGACTCAAATGTGCTCGCCAACTGAGGTTCAAACACCTGAAGCCAAGAGTAAGAGAAAGGTGACTTGGAGAGCAATGGACGATCCACCAGTCGTGATCAGTGAGCCAAACTATAATCACCCAATAAGTGGCGTATTGACTTTTGGGAAAAATTATGGTTAATCGTAAATAACCTAATAGAGAGAGAGAGAAAGATTTCACATAATTAATGAAAACTGGAAAGACTGAGAGAAAGTTCTTAATATTTTATAAAGAGAAACAGTTTACCTTGTGAAGAACACTTTCTAGTTTATGGGGGGTTTTAAATTTTGTTCTTTAAATTGATAAATTTAATTTGAATCCAAAGTGGGTTTTCTATTAATTGATTAATCTCATATTACCCATTGTCTCCATTATGTTATTTGCCCATTTTCTACGTCTAAAGCGAGAATAAAGTAAGGTATGGGTTTGTTAGTATAGCATATAGATGAGATCAAAAGAAGATTCTATGCAAGGATTCTGTGAGATCGAAAGAACATTAGTTTAATTGAAGATGACCCAAACTATTCATGAATGTTCATCACTAGAGAGCAAAACAATTACTCCTATGTGACATTGATTTCGAATCCCCTCACCCTTAGATTGCTTATTACTTCTTGAATTTTTCAAAATTTTAGTTTAATTGTGACAATTGATAACGAAATCCTTTTATTAAATTGGTGGAATTATCCACCCAATATTTTTTACTACTACAAATAAATTAATTTACCATTCAAATTTCTTGATAGAAATTTCTACAATATACCATTCTCTATGGAATTCGACCCGAATCTTACTTGGGTATTTTTTATTAATGACAATTGTTGTCTTTTTTAATTAATTTTAAAGAGTACATTTGAGCATTATCAGTACTAATTAAGCAAAATAATATATAATTATTCTTATATATTATGGAAAAATAATAAATGAGGCTTTATACCTAAAATAGACGTGTAAGTATAGAAGACTCGGTGATGTTGGAAAGAGGACTTAAAGAACTTCGATGTGATACATCACGGCCCAGATAACTCTTTATGGGCTTAAAGTTATGGTCCTTTGAAGTTGAACCAAAACTAATAAAGTGAAGTTTAACTTGTTTGTCTTTTCGACGTATTAGATGTTACAAATGTGGTCTTCACATGTAACTTTATTGAGAATCGCTTGAAAAATATATGTGAGAGTGCATTATAAACGTGAAACAAATTATAAGTTCAAAAATGGAGATTCATCTAATGACTGTAATTTAGGTTGCTACTATGTTCTGTGGCATTTAGGTCTAAAGCAGTTCAATTAGCTTGCACTCATTGATTTAAAATTTCTTCAATACCACCGATATCTTCTTCTTGTTTCTGGTTAGGTAGTTCCTCCTCGAAAGAGTGATTTTGATCCTCTAATGTTTCTCTCATTGCGTTAATTAAAATATCTCATTTTTCAATTCCGTTTAAATCCACTTTATTTATTTTTTCGTATAAATGATTAGAGACAAAAAGAAATTGTGGAATATAATAAATGTGCTCAACGAAAAAATAGTATAAATGGGCATAAATGTTGCTAAATTATCGAATATAGCAGTTTGGGGGGCGAATTGAGGTTTTATTTTATATTAACGTCTTATATAGATGTGAAGCGATTATCAATTTTCTCTAAAATCATTACCTGGTAAGAGTTACCATATTTACATTTTTATGTTATTAAACTCATCTAATATTTTGCCCTAATTTAGAAGAGCAATTATATAATATTTTTCGGTTGTTATAGTCCTATCTCCTAAAGAGTAACCAGAGTAATAGTCAAGGTGAAGTAATTGTTGTCTCTCGTGAAAATCTATCAAGAAGAGTGTAGAGAAGTTTTATATCAATTTAAGGATTTTTAACAAAAGTGGTGCAACTCAATACAACAAATTAATTACATGTGTATCACTGCCCATTGGATCAATAGTGAATGTAAATATGCATAAGAAAATACGTAATTTGTTAAGTTCTTACTTAAGGATAAATCAAATCTTCGCTTCACGGTTGATAATGCCATCTCAATTGAGGTGACTGTAAGAATTTTCTAAGAAGTTGACTAAGATGGAAACCGATGATGAACGGTAATCAGATTCAAGTGAGGTGTGCGGCGCAGATTGTGAATCTTATCATTCAACACAATTAAAATGAAAAATACTCTTTTATTAGAAGTGATAGACATGTCGTGCAATATGTTGGGAAGTCTCCTGCAAGGTTTAAAAGGTTTCAAGATGAAGTTGTGATGATGAATAACTCAATTGCAAAAATCATCGTGCTCTACCTAATGTTAATTAGAGTTGTTGAATTTTATAAGACATTTTCAAATTATGTTTCTCGTGAAATTCGCTTGAGACATGACGTTCAGAATTCATTTGTTAAAGTTGGAACCATTGCAGGTGAACTAGCGAGAAGCGATAGATCGGGTGCACGTTAAAAGAATTATGAAATTTCTGAAATCGGTTTCTCCTTAGTTTGAATGTATCTGGATTAGTTTATATCACATCAAATATTCATTTTCTTGAAATTTGTGCAATCATTCTTTATTTGAATCAATTGATTGTTCTTAAAACTGCATTTTAATAGACATTTTAAGAGTTAGTACTTAGATTTTTATTTTTTAAATAGTTCAAAATATATTTTCTCCAACTTTATACGATTATTTATAATCCTTATTTTTAAAATTTTTAAAAAAATATTTTTCATTGAATTAAAAATTTTAATTCTATTAATTATACTTATTTGGGTAAAATCTATTAATTCATGAAATACAACTAACGAAGTACATATATAAATATTTAATGATCATATTGTTTTTAGCACAATTTAAATAGTCAATAATTTTGATTGCTTTTATAATGCTCTATTTATGATTAAGTAAATACGTGATGAAATATTTTAGATTTTCTTTTTTTTTTGGAGGGGAGGGGGAGGAATTTCTAAAAGGGAAGTCCTAAAAAACATTTTCGCCTCCATGTCTAGATCTCAACTCACATTGTTTTTTAAAACAACTTAAACCACCACTCCTCTTCTCTACTTACAACTCGAGAAGATAACAAAGAAGACACCACCAAACCACCAGAAAGCCTCCACCATCAACCACACTCTAGCTTTCTCCCCTCACCCGGCACCTCACCTACACGATAGAAGAACCATTGGTGCTCAATTTCAGGTAGAACACGATAACCAAATGATCTCAAAGCTCCTACGAGACCCAAAATCAATGACTTACCCTCCTTTCTCCTTTCTCATACTGCTATCTGTGAGGATCTCCACCCTTCAATAAACCAGAGTACCAAACAACAACCAATAGTAGCTCCACTAAACAACCACACCGCCCGAAACAAAAACCCTACTCCATCCTCTTTGTCACTCCAACAAACGGCAAACGAAGCATCAGATCTGACCACCAAAACCCCATCCTTTCCTCTTCACTACTCTGATGAACACAAAGGAATCCCCAGATCTCACAACTAAAACCCCCTTCCATCCTCTTCATCACTCTAGTGAACAGAAACAAACAACCAGATCTTACAACCAAAACCCCCACTCCGTCCTCTTTGCCACTCCAGTGGACGACAAACGAACCCCGACAGATCTCACCACCAAAACCCTAACGCTTCCTCTTCGTCAATTTAGTGTATGAAAAACGAACCACCAGATCTTACCAGAAAAACATCAGTGCTCCACTTCGTTTGTACTCAAAACTGCGACCAACACGATCAAGCTCAAGATCACGAACCAACAAACAACCCTCTTACCCACTACTCTTTTATGTTTTTTTTTTTATTTTCAGGGTTTTTGGTCAACAAAACCTAACAATAATGAACCAGGATTCATCAACCCTCTGTTTCTGGTGAGATTTTCTACTCTGCTGTCATCTATTTTGAAGTCTAATTTGATCTTTCTTGTGTTTCTTTTACTTTTTATTTGTAAGAATGTATTTTTAGTTGAATGATTCAAAAGTTTAATGCTATTAGTGGAAGTACTTTTAGGAGTCTTTTATGTTTCCAGTTAACTAGCTCCAGGAGTCCTAATTAGTTGATGTTAGTCAGTTAGTAGGTAATGAGTTAGTGCAAAACTGGGGCCCTATTTTTTTCTCTCGGTTTGTTTGTTTCCAAGTTATATTCGAAGACATGTATCGTTGTTTTAAAAAAATTTAGAAAAGATCAATTCCTTGTGTTAACATCTTATTTGAGCAGCCGTTCATCTCTTTTGTCAACAGCTTTGGCAGTGTTGTTTAATTTTACTAAGGTTGATGTTATTTTAGTTAAGCTTTAATCTAATCTATAGATCTTGATACAAAAGTTAAAACTCCAGAAGTAATATTCTTTTTTTGTTATGTTTGATCAAATATTATTACATTTTTTTAGTGTGATAATTTAGTTTAGATGATTGTTGAAGTTATGGTTGTTCTCCAGTGACGGTGAACTTTTCCCAGCAATCTTTTTTGTTCAATAGATAAGTCTTTGTTGAATATGGTTATTTTTGTTAATTTTTTAGTTTTTTTCACGTTTTTTCCCATGTTTGTTTAAACCTACTTTGGTTTGATTATTAATTTCTATCGTTAGTGATTGTGTTATAACGATTTTTTTTTTTTCATTAAATTCTTTCACTTCTCTATTGACTTTAAGTATGACACTAATTACTTTAGTGATTATTGTTAGAACTATTTTGCAATTAATCTTACTTCTATGTTGAACCTTTATGTATTAATAATAATTTTTTTAAGTTCTGTTACATTATTAATTGTTTTTAGTAATTCATATTTCAAATAACTTTGTCTGTTTATATATTTTTTTAGTAATTCTATTTAAGATATATATTAAAATTGGCCAATGAAAAAGCTTTCATCGGTCATGTTCGAGGACTCCCTATATTTTAAAAGTTGAAAATTTTAATTTATACTCATATATATTATATATTGAAATTGGCCGATAAAGAAATATCGTTGATTTTCAAGCCTTTCGTGTTTATAAGATGAATTTTATTTTGCTTAACTATTATTCTTTCTATTTATTATTCATATTAAATCATAAACAATATTTTTACTAAGTGTGTTTACAAATACCTAGAGTTGCTTTCAAAGGAAGATACTCGAAAGACTTTCGAATAGTATTTTTAATGTATATATTTTTAATGATAAGAAAATATTATGTTGTTTTTCATATTATTGTTTAATATAATATTTGTATATTTTATGTATCTTATTTTGTATTTTATTTTTATCTCCTTGTCAATTTGTTTTTTAAAAACTGAATTTAGCTTGAACTCACAATTTGAATTCTGAAGGGTGCTAATACTTCCCTTCAAAGTAACTTGAGCTCTTACAAAGAATATATTGGTTTTGTTGGCTATGTCCTAATTAATTAATTGATTGATTTGCTAGTTATTCCCTAAAATTACGTGGATAATCTTAAATCTTTTTTTACGATTTTTTAAATTTAATTTGATTGAGTTATTTTCATTTTTGCGTCTCATGACGTTGCACCTTATTTCAAAAATGAGAATGTAACCAATTGAAAGTTAAGATACTGATTTAAGTGATATCGCAACGAAGATGAAAGAAAATTTTGATAAGTATTTGGGTGATCCAACAAAAAAACGATAATTTTTATTTCATAGTTTTTGGATCCTTGTTACACCCTTGAATTAGTTGGCTATGCACTTATAATGATATTTGAGTAAGTGTCATTTATGGCATGTGATGTATTAGTTGTTCCAATTTCAAGTGTCACATCTGATTATGTATTTGGTACGAGAAGACGTCTTCTTGATTAATTAGGAGTTCATTGACTCCTAAATTGGTGCAAGTTTTTGTCTTATCTTTATGATTGTCTACAATGTGAAAATTCAAAACAACTCGTTAGTGTTAAGAAGATTTGGATAATCTCGAACAAGTTGAAAAAATTATTAGTATTTTTATTATATTTACTGTGTATTGTTGTTACAAATGATTTGTATTTGTTGTATATTGTTGTTATCTATAGATTCATCTAGCACGGGAAAAGATCCTAATTTAGTTGACGTGCACTACAATTGTACCTAGAATGTGAATTTTACAAAGTTAGATTTTTTTTTTAATAAAATAATTTGATTCACAACAATACTTCTTCGCAAAATATGAAAAATGGATGATCCTAATCTCTCTCAATAGTTTTTTTTTCATTTTATTTAACGAACATTCTCTCTTCAGTTTCTACATAATTGATGATCCCAAAGAGGTAGAGACAACCAAAAAAAAATCTTGGCTCATATTTCTTGTTTGTCTTGAATTTTTTCTTACTTGTTTTATTTTCTTTAGAATTCAAAGTTGAGTAACAGTTTCTTGGGTCTTCCTGAATTTCATCATATGATCTTTGACTCTATATTTTCCATTTTACGTGAAACAAGACTATCCTGTATCCCTTTTGCATAGTTTTAAGTATGGGTGTTCATAGTTTGGATAAAAACGATCCAAACCGAACCAAACAGATAAAATAAAACTAATTTTATTTGAGTTTGGCTCGGTTTGATTTTAGATTTTTGAAAATTGATAGTACTTGGTTAGGTTATGATGTTATTCGAAAAAAATGAAGAAATAACTGAATCAATAAATTATATACATATGTGTTATTAATATACATACTTAATATATTATTTTTATAAATAATTTTATATATACTAGGTAAATTATCCGTGCTTCGCACGGGATTGAACTACTTTATTAAGCTTACATATGAACATTTAATAATATTCGTATTTTCGACATAATTGGCAAAAACATTTTATCTTTAGAAAAAACGTTTCTCCGAAATGTTTAAGTGCTATATTTTTTAAAATTTTCATTTACTGTTAACAAAATTATGAGTCCATAGATAGATTTTGGAGTATGAGATAGAGGTTTAAGAAAATATCCCTGAAAAATAGTTTGGTAAGATATAATGAAAAATTTTAAATGTCGGGAAAAATTATAAAGAACAATCTTAGACGTTGAAAAGAGACCAAATTCGTTGACAACACCACTCCAGTAAAGTGAAAAATCAGGATACAAGATCATTGAGTAGCTGGGAGAATTCAATGGACGATCTTGCACTCCTTTCTGATGAACCACAATCAATCTCTTTTTACTATTGTAGTGTTATAACAAGTATATTTCTTAAAAGACTCACTAAAATTGCTATTATCATAAATGTTTTTTGGTATTGTTTCAAAATAGTCTTACTATTTTTTAAGGTTTTTCATATCACCCATCACCTGGCCTCAACTTATTTGGATTAAAGCATAGTTATTGTTATAGTTATAGTATGTAGTTACAAAAAAATAAAGCAATTATCAACACGAAGTAGTTGACATCTAATGTTCAAATGAGATGTATAATTCAAAATTTTTGAACACATACAATTAACATATTACAACATAATTTTGTTGAGCCTTAAACACACCATATCCAAAAACAATAATAAAAGATCTTATTTTCCTAACATCAGAAGAACAAGACATGTTTCTTAAATATTGTTCAAAAATATAATCTTTTTGTTGGGGTTGATCAACTTTCACAGTTTCACAAATTTAATTAAATTGAAAGAAGCAAAGAGAAAGAGTTATTTCTTGTTTATTAGAATTAAAAAACTTTATCAAAAGAATGAGTTATCACTACAGCAAAAATGATCTTTAATGATAATTAATAGCTTAATTTTCGTTAAATATGTATTTTCTGAGGCAATTGATACTCTATATAAATGTACCTAAAGTCTATAGCAACATTAAATTAAATGACAATTAATTAATGTCGATAAATCTTGTAGCATGCTTTGTGAATGTGCATATTTATTGCCGATAAAAAATATTTTTTTATAGTGTATTTTGGACATTTGTCAGCTTCACCAAAACTTAATATCTTATTATGCTCAAAAATAAGAGAAGAAGAAATATGTCAAATTAGTTAACTTGCAATAAAAAATGTGGCTATACAAATATTCTAGAAATAGTGCAATGACATAAAAAAATGTTTGTACCCAAAAATAATAATCAATATAATGTACTAAATGTGGGAAGCAAGAGAGCAGCCATTTTGTTTCTTTTAACAAACTTCATCATTGATTCCGTATTAGTTATCAAATATTTGTTGTTGACTGCTATCAAATATAGCACAACCCACAAGCAATTTTCTCAAAATGTATATGAAGAGAACCTGTAGAAAGCAACAAAAGAGAAGATAAATTTTCAATCTTTCTCACTTGAATTTTGAACATAATTAAAAAAAAAGTCACCAAAATAGCAAAAACAAGTTTCAGTAGATACCTGCTACTATGGATTTAAAGAAAAATAATTTCATGACATAGGAGGAAGAAACTTTGGAAATGACATACACTTTATAGAAGCTTTAATTAATGTATTTGATTCGAAAAAAAATAGACAATAAATTACATAGAATAAAAGATTTGTTTACTAAGACCAAATAATAATTAATTTTCAACCATCAACAATTTAGCAGTGTATGAGTTGTGCACGAAGAGGTCCAAGAATAGTAATGTAGCATTCCAAATGAAATCAATTTCCTTTGTTTATATAAAGAAGCCTGTAGACATGGATAAAAGAGAAGATCAATTTTCAATCATCCTTGCTGAAATTTTAACAAAGTTAAAAAAAGGTCACCATAATAGAAAAAAGAAATTACCATAGTTACATGAATCACTATGACTTATAGTAAAGTTTAAGCTACATTAAAACTTTCAACAATGAAAAAAAACTTCATAAAAAACTCAATTTAATGATTTGAATTTGACTACCCTGTAGTGGGGGAAAGACCTACAAATTATAATGGCAAGAAATTCCTCTATTTATAGAAAACATAGGGTAGTTTGGATAATATTTATTGTGTCTTATCGGAAAGGTCACAACTATTTGAAAAATTTACATCCCTTTAGAAATGTCACAACCTTTCATAAAAGTATGAGTTTTTTACAAAAATCACAACTCTTTATAAAAGTCACAACTTTTCAAAAAAGTCGCAACTTTTCATAATACTCACAACTTTTCATGAAAATGGAAGGCTAGTTTTGGAAATAAATAAATTTAAAAGGGAATTCTGGTTTTTTGTGGCCCCACGTAGGCGGGCCTAGGGTCCTCTTTTATATAAATATATGATATATATATATATACAGACTTAATATATTATTTTTATAAATAATTTTTTCAAATATATATATATATATATCTATACCTACATACTTATTGAAAGCAAAAATGCCTAATATGAAAACATTTATCTTATTGATTTCATGGATATGAGTGTCTATGAAAATTCTATGTTGGATTGAAAATGTTTTTGTCTCTTCCTTCTAGTCCATACAGAATTATAAAACTTTATTGATAGTAAAATTAGTGATCAAAAGTTCAGTAATTTAAGTCATTCTAACTATTTTTTTGTTTTAAGTAAATTATTGTCATTTTTCCACATTTTGAATGAACTGTACATTTTTTTATTTTTGTATATGGTTAATAACTGAATAACCAAACCAAACCAAAGCGAAACGAATAACCACCAAGCCGATAAATGTATATTATAGTTGGTTTGATTTGGTTTTGATAATTTAAAATCGATTAGTTATTTTGGTTTTTGTTTTGACAAATAACTAATCCAAACCGGCCCGTGTACACCTCTTATTAGAACATTAAGATTGTTCACAGGTCGGTTTGTATCGATTATTGATCAGAATCAAAACCAATATAAGTTATTTGGTTTTAAAATTATCAAATCAAATCAAAAAAATATAATATATATATTTATTGGTTAGTTATCGATTTTTGTTTGGTTATTCGGTTATTAACCATAATAAAAAAATAAAAGAAACAAAACCAGACTATCCGATCTCCCTTTTGCATCGTTTAAAGTTTTGACTAGATATTGTTTTTACTGGTGAGTTGACGGTGGGGTTTAAAATTGTCTTTTTTTATTAGTTTTAGATATCCTTTAAGGAGTATTAAGTATATGAATATGTAGTTTGAGTTGTTGTTGCTTCTTCGTCTTTGGGTTCTAAATTATTTTTTTTCATTATTTTTAGATATCCTTTTGTAGTTTGAGCTCTTTCTCCTCATATTTTAATTATGTAAAAATGAAATGAGTAGATTAAGCAAAGTAGAAGGATAATGACATACAAGGCTCGTGATATATATAACTGTAGTTTCCTTTGTAACTTAGAAAATAAGGAGAGTAACCATATAGTGACTTCATGTTGTAATAATAGGATATTGAAGATATGTCCTTAAAAATATACAACAATTTATTGAGTAATTGCCAGAGATGCTTCACATGGACATTGAAAATGGGTCAATCCATTAAAATCAGAATCAAATTACTATAGTCCAAGAAGTATCCCTAGGTTAAAGGCTTTTTTAGATTCACTCAATAGATTTAAGTAATATAGAGCTGTGGTGGAGATGGTGGATGCTGAAGAGACTTACTAAATATTTTGTTGACTACACTAAGAAATGGGCATTAGCTTTAACATCCCACTTTGGTCGAAAATGCCAAGACTTTGATTAGAATTCAAACTTAAAATGACTTGGATTATTAATTGTTCCGTGTTTCAAGTGTGCATTTGAATCTGTTATTTGTATTGGAGGACGCTTCCTTGATTTTTTCGGATCTCACTGTTCCTAATTGGTGCATATTTTAGTTTGTCTTCAAGATTAGCTACGAAGTGAATAATTAAAATATCTTATTAGTGTTGAAGAAAATCTGGATAATTTCGAACAAATTGTAAAAAAGTATTAGTACTTTTATTATATTTATTGTATATTATTTGTTGAAAATAATTTTTATTTGTGTAGTACAGTCTTACCTAGAAGAGACTTACCCACAGGTTTAAATTTTATGAAATTGAATATAGGATTAGGTGAGTTTTCGGTCTAGGATAGACATATAATAATATGTTTTTATAATCATGTTAACTTACAAATTATGCATTTATATTTGATAGATTTGAAAGGTTCAGAGGCATTGAGAAAATGAAAAATATTGGAGAAGCAACTTGTTGACTTCGGCTCTTTGATGGAGGTAGCTTATGGTTTATGTTATTTGATAGTAAACTCTTCATAGTGATTGATATGCATTCAATGATATTATGAAGTTTTCCATGTACTTTATTGTGTGGTTGTGTGGCTTGGTTGTGTCTTTTGTGATTGGTCTGAAATCCTCAGACCATGAAATTTATACTCTGACTAGGTTATCGATGTAGCCTTTAATAAACAGTCTATTATTAAATTTATCACATTACACTGGAAATCTTTGGACCTCTATTCTCCTCCCTTCTAACTGTCCCCTTTTCGTGGTCTTTTGCTCTTCTTTTTCCCGATACGATTGATAATGTCTCAGCCCTTCCCGGTAATGTGTTATCTGATTTCTGGCGATTTGCGATCACGTTTCTGTTTGTGTACCCGTTGATTGAGGCTATGGACGGGGTGAGCGTGGGGATATGTGCTTAGAGGGACAGGAGCGGTTGGAGAATTGGGAGGAGCAGTTACTTTCTAAAAGGTGGGTAGGCGTTGGTAGGGGTGGTTGCAGTTTCAGTTGGGGTGGGTCCAGTAAGAGTAATTTTTTTTATTGGATTGTTATTGGGTGGGGGTTGTTTGGTGTGGGGGGGTATTATTTGTGTTCTCCCCAAGGTGATTTATGGATCTGTGGGACTGATGTTTTCTTCTGGGTTGATTCCACTAGGGTGTAGGCTCTGGGGGGTTGAGGTAGGTGTTGTCTCTTTTTTGTCGAGCCTGGCGAGGGATTTTGTCTTGCTTGCAGTTTGGGTTTGGCACCCGGTGGCACCCGGCATGTAGGTGGGAAGGGGGGGGGTTGTTTGGAGGGATAAGAGGTATTAGTGGGTGCGGTAGAGGAGTGTTTAGCGGAGGGGTTTGGTGTTCTGTGCTCAGGGGGTTATTATGGGGATTGGGTGGTGTGGGTGGGGGATTAGTTCGAGTTGTATTATTATGGAGTGCTGGGCATGAGGCCGGGAGTGTTGGTCGTTATCTGAGGTGGGGCTGTCGGTATGTGGAGTATTGGGATAGGGTGTGGGGAAGGAGTATGTTTGGAATGGCATGCTTTAGGGCGTGGTTGGTTTTAAGGCTTTGAGTATAGTATTTGGTATGCATCGGTTTTGGTTTGTGGTTAGGGTGCTTTTTGGAGTCGGTAAATTGGATTGGAGTGTTACAATTTTGACACGGTATTTTTGGATCGGTGTGTTACATCCCGATACTGTATAATTGGATCGAAGTGTCACGACCCGACACGATAATATTAAAGGAAAAATATATTGAATTAACGGAATGTATTAAATCTCAAAGAACTCAATTCCCCAAATGGTTTGGTTGGAGGCATGAGTGCTAATGGATGATCTTGATATTGTTTACTTGTTACATACTTACTTTAGTGTTGTTGACACTGGTTCATGTTGTTTGTTGCTTATCCCGTGTTAAGTGCTATAGTTGAGTTCATAATATTATTCGTTGTATATTATTTTATTTTTTGGGCTGGACGACGATACCTACTCAGTAGATGTCTCGTACTGAGCCTTACTTGTGTTTTTATTATTTTCCTTTTATGGAGTGCATCGAGTGCACCAATGACTTCGAATTTCCCTCAACTCGAGCCAATCTCTAGCATATCAGGTTCTAGGGTGAGCTATTTATTCAAGATCATGTTGGATTCTCTCGGTCATGACAGGATTTCCTATGTTTTCGGACACATATCATTTATTCTTTTATTTTTTGGTGTATTTTATATTCTTAGACTTAGTATATGGATATTAGATGTCTTTCATGTGTTGACTTTCAGGTTTTGGAAAATGATACTTTAATATGTTTTGGATCTTCTGCATAATTTTTGTTATTCGTAGTTGAATTATTGGCATATATTAGGGTTTGGATTATTTGGTTCACCCACTTAGGAGGTTAAGTGTGGGTATCACTCACGACTCGTTTTGGGTCATGATAAACTTGGTATCAGAGCATTAGGTTCGGTAATTTCATCACACAGGGACAAGTCTTGTAGAGTCTTCAGGAACGATAGGGAGACAACTTTAATTTTCTTTGAGACTCTATAATACTTTAGGAAAACTTCATTCATTATTTCTTTCATGCTAGTACTTGAATGCAATTGGTATCTAGGTGATACATATTTGTATGTGAACTTTTTCACTCAATTTCAAATATGGTTAGTATAAGATTTTTAGAATTTGAAACCCTCATCCTTCATGGGTATTGATTCTGAAGATGTATTTGCCTTCATTGTTAATTTTTTTGAGATGCTTCATAAAATGAGTATAGTGGAAAGGTTTAGCATTGAGTTTATGACATACAAGTTTCGAGGATACACATAATGTTGTGATAGTCTCATGCTGAGTGTCGATTAGTAATGGCACTACCTATGACACATTTTTCTAGCGTCTTCATGAAAAATTATATACCCTAAACTTTGAAGGATAGGAGGTCGAGGGGGGTAAAGCTAGATGACCTTGCCAATGTAAGAACATTCAAGAATTTCTGTAAGAGATGGATAGGTAATGAACACAATTAATTTTAAAAATGTAGTTAGTAAAGTTATTATAGTATATATGTGTTGCTTAGCGAATGATGAAATTATGTTGAGGCAAGTGAGGTCAAAATCTCTATGATGATTTCATAGATTAGATAAAAAAAGTGATGATTTCATAGATTAGATAAAAAAAAGTCATGATACGACTACCACAATAATATAGATATTTACTTATTTAAAGTTATGATGTGTGTTAGTTTTATTATCAACATGGTCTAAGAAATGAATTTAATAATGTTTTGGGTCTATTCAATGGATAGAAACATGTTAGCTTTTGGTGTACGATCTTTTTGATAGGTAAGATATGTTATAGTGATGGATATAATGAAATTTCAAGGTGCGATAATAGTGTTATGAAAAATGAATACATCGATTGTCAAATGTGAATACTAACTATTTCAGAATTTGTCATTTATAGGACGTATTTTAAAGATAAGAGATTTTGGGTTGCAATCTCATTTAATTTAAAGGAATGCAACGAGATTGTTTATTACAAAATCTGAGTTACGCGTTATGTTTCATACATATTTGTGGTGGATATTTGGTATGTATTAATGCAATTATGTTGTAAAGTGGTACTTGAGGATTCGAAAGCAAACTGGGCAATTGTAATCTTAAACATCCCAAAGTAGATTGATACTATAATGACAAACTTATAGGACAAGAAAGCCCTAGTGAGTATACTTAGGGGTGAATGTAACATGAAGAGTTAGTAATAAAGTGCTATAAAATTGGGTTAGTCCCTTAATTGATTGTTATACCCGAGTGTTAAGGAGTCAATGTCAAGAAAAAGGTCACTTTTGGTGTGGAGGAGACAAAGGGCTAACTGAGCATGATGGTAAAAGAAATTCGTGAGGAATTGTGATTGAGATAAAATTATATAATTTGGATTTGGTCGTTAAATAAATTTTGTATGGTAATAAAGACTTGCGAGTATCTAAGGTTGTGATTTTCTACTATTTAGTTAGTAATGTGGTTCTATGACAAGTTTTAGGAGATGTGGGTCACAACTCAAATAGAATTTAAAGGAGTTGGATTCATAATTAAAATACGATAAAACTTATGGATGTGTCTAGCTTTCAGAAAATAAGTGAGAGCAAAAATATTTTTTCTGATTGTAAGGTTGAAAATGTATCTTTGAAGGGGTTGAGAATTCGATTCAGAAATGCATGGTTTTATCTATTTTGTTTTGGTTAAGGTAATAGTGAAACAGGTTAATCAGATTGGTTAAATATTATTGGATAAAACTTAAGAGAGGAGTGCACAGACATTCAGCTTGAGTAGGATAAAATGTTTTGTTGTGGTGTTGAATTTAGGAATGACTAGTGTTTGATCTTTCATGAAGGATATGCTATGGTTGATTGAGAGACAATCAATGATAAGCTAATATAAAGTAATTTATGAAAGTACTCAAAGTATAAGAAAATGTAGATACATAAGGGTATTGGGTTCTGTTGGACACACAATTCAAAATTTTCGTTATAAGTCTTCATTCGTGGTGAAATGTTTTGTCAAGGTATGAATTTGTAAGGTAATAAATGAATGATTGCAGCGGTGTTAAGCATGTGAAAGAACTTAAGCATGTTTTGGATCATAAAGTTTGTTACTTTTGATTGTTAGTGGATCTAAGGAAGAGTTTCCTTCTGAGTTTTGATTTAGGGTGTTAAGTAAAACATCATTGCTTGTTGGTAAAATGATGAGATCGATAAGTGAGCTAAAGAAACAAGAATGTGATACATTGAAGGGTCGAATAGAATTTTGCACCAAGAGAAGAATTAGAGAAAAATGACGAAATATGATCTCTCGTATAAACTCATGAGGTGTAGTTTATGGTTGTATTGATTTTTACGTATGAGTTTAGATATGCTTGTGAGATGTGAAGTAGTTCGGTATAGACTTACTAGGAATTGATCATCGACTTTTATAAAGATTGAGTTTTGATTTGGGTGACAAACAATGAGGTATGAAAAATATAGAGTTTTACGTGGGGTTAGATTGCTCAAATTAAGATAGATGACATAAGAATGATTCACAAGGTATTATAATTCTACATAGTTATTAAGAATTTAGAGTTGAATTAATTCTACTTTATTGATGGGACTACATAGAATACTATGATGCATTACATAGATATTTGATGTTGACAAGAGGTAACGAGATAATATTATACATAGCAATTTGAGTGACCAAGAATTTTCCTAAGTGTTTGCATGAGGTATGTTATTGTTTAGAAGGATAGCTAAAACATGGTATGTGAAAGTGGTGTAAAGTTGACTTTGGTTTTGATTTAATAGTTTTATAACGATGAAGAACTTTTATAAAATTTAAAATTAGTGTTATTAGCCTTGTTTGGGACTCATATTATTCATGAAGTGCTTAAATAGAAAGAGAGATAACCATAGTTTGAACATATATTTGATAAGAATACTTTGATACTAAAGATAGATTGGAGTAGAGTTGATGATCGATATGGTTATGATATTTTTATAGCATTAATAGTGATGAATTCAGTGTATGTGGGGTTCATAAATCAAGTATGTGTGTAATTATACTAGGGACTAAATTGGTGATTGTGGGTAACTAGAAAATCAAAGAGAGAGAGTTAGATGAATGACAACGTTTGATGGGGCACTATGAGAAGGCTATCTAGAGTTATTTGACCTTGGTTAATTATGTACATTCTTATGTGACCAACTACTTCATTCTGAGTGTGGTTTAGAGTGTGATTCATTTTCTACGTCCATGTGTATTTTTGCTTCTATGAATGAGTCTTTAGTAGTGGATCGTGTGTACCGATTATGTGATTTTCCTCCTAGTAGGGCGAAATCCTTGGATACGATTGTTCATCCTCAGTTATGGAGAATTTTTTTGTGTTTTCTGGATTTAAGTAATGCTAGTTTATGAGAATTTATAGGAGAGATACCATAAAAATTTGTAGTTATTCGATAAGTGTAAGATTTATCTCAGCAACGGTATCATGTTTTGGCTATGTGTGATTGAATGTGAGGACCATGGGCTCTACTTTTGTCATTTTTAATGTTTTTCTATAATAACTACTAATCTATCATTTCAATAGTTTTGTTAGAGGTTCGACATGCTTGGGTGTATAACACGATGGTGGTTACTTGATCATTTTCATTTTTGGGTCAGATGGTTGTGTTAAGATCATTGAGAACATGTTTCTATGTGTGTACAATTAGATTTAATGGTTTTTGAGAATACATTTTGTTGTTAGTTGAGTGTACATACAACAATAGCTACCACTTGAGTAGTGAGATGACCATATTTGAGACATAGTATGAGAAGAGTTGCTACTCTATTATTGGTTGGTTTGATGCATTTGTGGTAAGACCTTGGGAGACTGAGCATGATATGCACAAAAGATATTCACAAATTATTTTGATTCTTCTACCCATTCTTACCCTCACCAACTTTGATCGTTCGTGGATGAACGATGGGTAAATTTATATCTAATGTATCCATTTGGTCGTTTAGAGTACTAGATCTTTTTATTTTATAAAATACTTTTCGATAGATTCTTAATGTTTTCTGGACTATCCATAATAATAATCATGAAATTAGTGGGGGTAGTTTTAATAACTTATTTAGTTGATGCCCAAAGAAAATAACATTAAAATTAATAGTGGAGTCCCCCACTTTTTTTTTAAATTTTACCATATTAAATATAATTAGTTTATATATTAATAGATTAATAGAATACTCTTAAAGAAGGAAGAAAATAAGAAATACTAACATATCTTCACATCGATTGTTCGCAAAAGTACAAAACATTTATCAGGCAATAGCTAAACTAATTATAATCTCCATGTACACGCATATTATTTATATATTGTATACAAGCATTCTAATTACTACCCATTAATTGCTAAGGTAGGCAGTGGTAGATCCAAAGTTGTTGTTTTTGGTATTGGCCAGATATGTAATTAATTAATAAATTAGTGTGATGTGTTGAAGGATTCAGATATTAATTTAGTATTGGGGGCGTCAGTTGTAGAATTATGGGAGAAAAACATCAACAGTTAAATTAGAATTATATTTAAGGAATAAATTAGAAGTGGGTTATTAATATCTATTATGTATCATTGATGGCTAATGGGACTTGAGGGAATATTATAGGTTATGGGATAATGTATTAGTGGGGGTAGAAAATTGTTTGATGGCTAGGAGGTCATTATTAATTATCATAATGTTATGGTGTCGGGCATTTGGAAGATGGAAAACACATAAAGGTGTAGCAGCAACTTCAAATAAGCTACTGTACGTCAACATGTAGGTGCAACCTGTGTGTTGGGTAGAAGTTTGATTGTATGATATAATATAATAAATCAAGTTCTGATATATATTAGATAGTTAGTTAAATATTATATGTATCGAATTATTTGAATTTCGTTAAAGATTTGCTAATGGGAAGAATTGAGACTATTGGTTCGAATTTTAGGAAATTGATTATGGGATTAGGTGAGTTTTGGGTCTAGGCTAGACATATAATAAGATGTGTTTATAGACTTGTCAACTTACAAATTATGCATATATATTTGATAGATTTGAAAGGTTCAAAGTCATTGAGAAAAGGAAAATATTGGAGAAGTAGTTTGTTGACTTCGTTTCTTCGGTGGAGGTAGGTTATGGTTTATGCTATTTGATAGTAAACTCTTAATAGTGATTGATATGAATTGAATGATATTGTGATGTTTTCCATGTACTTGATTGTGTGGTTGTGTGTTTTGTGATTGGTCTGAAATCCTGAGATCATGGAATTTATATTCTTGAACCCTCTTATCGAAGACTCTTGAATAAGCATGCTGATGAATATTATAAATGAATTTGAAAGTGTGATAGAAATGAAAATTAATGTTACGATTGATTAGACGTTCACATTCGACAAAGTATAATTGAATCAGAGTGTCACGTTCTGACACCGTATAATTTCATTGGACTGCCACGTTACAATATAGTATAATTGGATCGGAGTGTCATGTTCCGACAGGATATTCTTTTATCGGAGTGTCACATACCGACACGATATAATTTTATCGGAGTGTCACGTCCGACACAATATTATTAAATGAAAAATATATTAAATTAACAGAATGTATTCAATCTCAATGAACTCAATTCCCCAAATGGTGGTTGAAGGCATGAGTCCTCATGGATGATCTTGGTATTGTTGACTTATTACATACTTGCTTTAGAATTGTTGACACTGGTTCATATTGTTTGTTGCTTATCACCTATTAAGTGTTATAGTAAAGATCATACTATTATTCATTACATATTAGTTGCTATTTTGGGTTGACCTATGATATCTACTCAGTACATATTTTCCCGAACTGAGCCCTAGTTGTTTTTTTTGTTTTCCTTTTATGGAGTGCAGCGAGTGTACCAATGACTTAGAATTTCCTTCAGCTCTAGCAAGTCTCCAGCATATCAGGTTCGAGGATGAGCTATTTATTCAAGCTCGTGCTGGATTCTCTTAGTCATGACATGATGTCCTATGTTTTCGGGGACATGCCATTTTTTTTTATATATTGGTGTATTTGATATTCTTACACTTAGTATATGGAGATTAGATGTCCTTGATGTGATGACTTTCAGGTTATGGGAAATGATACTTTAATAAGTTTTGGACCTTCCACATTATTTTTAGTATTCATAGTTGAATTATTGGCATACATTGGGGTTTCGATTCTTTGGTTCGTCCACTTAGGAGGTTAAGTGGGGTGCCACTCACGACTCGTTTTTAGGTCGTGACATGATAAAAATGAGTTCTTGAAGCTAAGTGGAAAAAGTCTCAACATCCTTTTATTTTGTTTGTTATTATTTTATCTTCATTTACTATTACAACCAACAAACTTTTTATTAGTTATGATAGTCTATCTTTTTTTTGACGAAAGATTCATATTTGAATCTTCTTTAGTTTATAGATTAATTCCAACTAAATTCAACTTTAACCAGTGAGAGCTTATTAATACACTGTAGAAGTTGAAGAAAACATGACAAGATAGTCAAATTAAGATTAACAATTTATTTATTTGTAAAATGCATACTAACCAAAGTAAACACGAAGAAAATTGTTAACGGATGATACTAGAAATATGTTGAAAATAAATGAATTTATAAAGTAGGATAGTCATAAAGTTAATATGGATTATCTTATAGAGGCATCAATGGAATGATAGTTTATACTTCTCGCTATTACTTGCATGATATGATAATTTCCATCTTTTTCGTATCTTGTCAAAAAAATTGAACCATAATTGACTATATTTTAGTTCTAGATATGATTTGTATTATTCGAAATGGTACCTTGACATATATCACGCAATATCAACAAAGTTACATGTGAATATAGTCTTTCGGATAATTTTGATCATATTTTAAATGACAATATTGTCAATTATGGCTCAAATCTTTTAACAAGATATAAATTGATGAAATTGTCACACCCCGAGCTACCCTCAAGACGTGGACACAGAATCTAGGACCACATGTTATCCCAAGCTAACCCTACTGGCATGATTATGTGCATACTAAAGATAATAAAATGAATGCGAAAGATATATCATAATTAATATAAAAACATAGGGAATAACCCATATACTATAACTGAGATAAATGATGTACTGGTGAGTTTAATACAAAGAAATTATTAACTCAATAATAAGCTGAAACTAACTATGTTTGTTATAAGTCTCTAAATGACTAGAATGTTGGGACAAAACCTAGCTAAGTCTAGCAAAAACTGAAACAAAATGACTAAAAGACTGAAATGAACTCTTGATTATTGTTCTCAGAGAATGAGGACTCACCACTGAATCTACTGAACTGGAGATCAGATTTCGATCTTAACGTGATCTGTATACTGAGAACCTGAACCTATATAAAGAGAAGATGTAGCACACGTATGCGTCAGTACTTAAAATGCTAAGCATGTAGCATAAAAAAAGCTGAAATAATACATAATTGAACAAACACAAAAGCAAGTATATAATCTGAACATGATATACATTTCTGAATACTGAGATAACTTAATACAATGACCAATTTATAACATGAATAAACTGAATACTGGATATAATGATAAATTTTCAATGCGGTGGAATCTGATTGATCTATGGGAGCTACTAATAATCGACAATAAAACCACATGAGCTAAATGTGGAGTCCGATGTATACTCCCCATCGAGAGGACCTAATATACCCTGCCAGAGGTATAAAGGCATGCGGGCGTGATCACTCAACTAATTGCCTATAGGGGGGACTTACAACCTACTTTGATACTAGTTTTGGGACTATTAGGTACGCTGAACCCTTGTCCAACTCGGTATTATGCTACTCCCAATGAATTAAGCTATTAACATATTATGATTGAATTTCTGTAAATATTGGATACCTCAAAACTGAACATACAAACTGAGAATGCAACAATTAATCTGACAATGATGCCTTAATAACTGGGGCATGCACATCTGAAGTAACTGAAATATCAGACCTAACATGTGTAATTCAATAACTAAAGAAATAGATAGCTAGCATTCCTAAATAAATGCGATAAACTGAATAATAACATGGAAATCTTACTTGGAAGATATAACTAATTAATTCTAAAGTTCTGTAAAGTTCTAGAAAACCCTAGGTCTAATCATAATATGGGAATCAAGAATCTGACTAAAAACTAGCGACCTAATGGGTGAAAGGAACTCACTATTGAAATCCCACATACTTTGTATTTAATTTTTACAAAGAAATATTTAGATTTAGGGGCTGGAACTGCTGGAACCTTGATGCGTTCTTGAACTACGGTTTTTGACCTTTTTCTCCGTTCTTGCTTTTAATTTCTAAGTTTTGATTTATGATTTTGACTTAGGTAAGTTTTAGTTATGTTTCTAGGCTTAATCTAACTAAAATATGATGATTTAGGGTCAAAATGACGTATTTTAAGGTATAAACAAAGTGGGAAAAGACCAAAAGATCCCTGAATTAATTGTTGTTGGACCAAATGATGACCTGGACTGACGGTTTGTCGTTCAATCGACGGTCCGTCGTTTGGGTCCGTAGGTTGGGTGTGTTCGATAGACCTTTACTAAAATGAGAATAACTTTTTACTTAAAGGTCTGATTTTAGCAAGGTTGGTGTATATGGAAAGCTAATTAAATTATCTATTTGTTGTTATTTCATGGGATATCAAATTCATTTTGTGCTAACAGTTATGATCAACTGAAGTTTACCCAACTGTGTTTCCCCCTTAATTGTTTGTTAATTTCCACATACAGTCAGATGTATGGACCGTAGATCGAACGACGATTCGTGATGGTCAATCGTTGTTCATATTAGAGAATGGGTAAATGGGGTGTTGATCGATGGACACAAACTAGGGACCGTATTCGTACGTACGGACTGTAGGTCCCTCTGTCATTCGACACTTAGTCAAATTTTCCTGAGCTATGATTTTGGGTGTTTCCGACTCCATTGACGGATGTGTAGGATGGACCGTGGGTTAGGCTATGGTCCGTTGATGGACACCGTCGATTGAACTTGTAGATTTTCTAACAAACTGTTTGTTCTTTTTTTGAAACGGGGTGTTACATAATATACCCCTTGGGAACATTCGTCCTCGAATGAAGACTAAACTTTCTGAAATAGAGGGAGAGGGCTTCAATTCCTACTACTAAACACTGAGAACTAAGTTTCTGACTGAATTGAGTTATGAGAACATGCAAATATGCTGAAAATGCAAGTACAAAATGAGGGAACATGATTCTAAGACTCAATTTACGCATGAATGACTGGAAAACTGAAAAGGAACTATTACCTCAAGCTGGAGTGGAATCGGAAGGAAAGAGGTGAGGATACATGGCTTCCATGGCTACTTCTGCTTTCCAAGTAGATATCCCTACGGACTGACACCTCCAGAAAACCTTGACAGAAGTGACTTCTTTATTTCTCAACGTTCTAAACTGATGGTCAAGAATCTCAAATTGTACATCCTCATAAGAAAGTCTATCTTTCACCGCCATACTCTCTAATGGCACTACAGAGGCTGGATCATTCACACACTTCGTCAAGAGTGATATGTGGAATACCGGATGTATTGCTCCTAATTCTACTTGCAACTGTAACTGATATGCCACCTTGCAAACCTTTTTCAAGATCTTGTAAGGGACTTCATAGGTGACACTTTCAGGAAAACCTAATCATAAACATGAAACTCTAGTTCCTTTCTCATTACATCTGCAAGGGCCTACTATATATGATTACTCTGGCTTGTCTTAAGTCTCTCTCTAATGAGTTGCACTTTGTCCATTGCATAAAGGACTGAATGACCCTATTAAAACTGCTTCACCTATTTCAAACAACCATCCAGGAGATCTACATCTACACTCATACAAAGTTTAATAAGGGTCCTTTCAAATGCTGGAGTGGTAGCTATTGTTGTAGGCAAACTCAATTAGAGAAAGGTGATCATCCCAACTACCCTTGAATTCGATCACACAAGATCTCAACATATCCTCTAGGGTTTGAATGGTACACTCTGCCTGTCCATCTGTCTTTGGATGAAATGTTGTTCTAAGGTTAACTTGAGTACCAAGATCCTTCTGAAATGACTTCAAGAAATGAGATGTAAATTGAAGACCTCTATCTGAGATGATAGACAAAGGAACCCCATGCAACCTCATAATTTCATTAATGTTAAGCTTGTCATAGTCCTTTTCCGAATCTATAGTCTTGACCGCTAAAAAGAAAGAAGACTTAGTCATCTTATCAACTGTCACCCCAACTAAGTCATGTTGTCTACGAGTACGAGGTAACCCTGTGATGAAATCCATATTGATCACTTCCCACTTAGAATTAGGAATATCAATCTCTTGAGTCATACCTCCTGGTTTATGATGTTCTACCATGACTTAATGGCAATTGGGGGAACTTACTCACAATATCTTCTATGTCCCTCTTCATGTAATTCTACCAACATACTTCTCACAGATCGCAGTACATCTTAGTGGCACGTGGATGAATAGAAAATCTGGAGTTATGCGCTTCTGCAAGTATATGCTTTCTTAACCCTCCCACGTCAGGAACACACAATCTACCCTAGTAGCGAAGTACACCATCTCCCCTTTGGAAGAAAATATCCATTCTCTGATTGTGGACTGCAACCTTAATTTCAAGAAAGATTGGATCGTTGTCTTGCTTTTTCTTAACCTCCACTACCAAAGAAGATTCTGCCCCATTCTAAATTGTTACACTATTGTGTGATATACTCATAAGGCGAACTCCTAAGCGAGCAAGTCTGTGAACATGCTTCACTCACTCCTTCATTTCTTCTTCAACATGGGCTACACTACCAATAGTAATCTTCTAAGAGCATTTGTTACTACATTCGCCTTACCAGGATGATAATACACACTCATATCATTATCCTTAAGGAACTCAAGCAATATCTTCTGGCGAAGATTCAATTATTTCTGGGTGAACACATACTGAAGGCTCTTATGATTAGTGAACATATCTATATTAACACCATACAAGTAGTGTCTCCAAATCTTAAGTGCAAACACCACTGCTGTAAGGTCGAGGTCATGATTTGGATAGTTCTTCTCATGAACCTTTAGATGTCAAGAATCTTAAGCTATAAACTTGTCTCACTACATTAATATACAACCTAGGAAACTTTAGGATGCATCACAATAGATGACATAACCATATGAACCCTCTGGTAGAGTCAAAACAGGAGTTGTAGTCAATTTAGTTTTCAATTATGCAAAGCTTTTGTCACCATCATCTGACAATTGAAACTTGACCATCGTCTGATTTAACCTAGTCAATGGTGACGCTATGAATGAGAATCCTTCCACGAACATTCTATAATAACATGTTGTATTATGCGAATCCACTCGGATCCCTTTGCTAAATACAATGTGACCAAAGAAATTAATTGATTGCAACCAAAACTCACATTTCCTAAACAGCAAATAATCGGAGATTCTTAAGAGTCTGTAGAACAATTCTCAAATGACTCACATGTTCTTCCTCATTCATAGAGTAAATGATGATATAATCAATAAAGACGATAAGGACAAGTACAAGTACTGTTTGAACACTCTTTCATCAAATCCATGAAAGCTGCAGGAGCATTGGTTTGTCCAAATGACATAGCTACAAAATCATAATGACCATACCGAGTTCTGAAGGCTATTTTTTGAATGTCACTATCTCTAACTCTAAGTTGATGATAACCTGATCTGAGGTTTATCTTTGAGAATTGACTAGAACCCTGAAGTTTGTCAAACTAGTCATTAATCATGGGTATGAGATACTTATTATTGATTGTGACCTTTTTCAACTATCTGTAGTGAATGCACATTCTTAGAGAACCATTTTCTTGTTTACGAACAAAACTGGTACACCCCATGGTGAAATACTAGGTCTAAGAAAACCCTTATCTAAAAGGTTTTTCAACTGCTCTTTCAATTCCTTAAGCTCTTCTGGATCTATTCTGCAAGGAGGAATTGAAATAGGTTGGGTATCTGAGGAAGATAAATTCCAAAGTCAATTTCCCTTTCGAGAGGGACTCTGGGAAAATCATCAGGAAATACTTTTGGATGCTCAAAGCCCACTAGAACTGATTAAAGAGTTGGGGTTTCAGATTTAGAATCCTTAACCCAAACTAGATGATAGAGATAACCCTTAGAGATAATCTTTTTGGCCTTAAGGTAATAAATAAATCGACCTATAGGCTCTAAGCTACTACGCTTCCATTCTAAGATTGGTTCGTCTGGAAACTGAAAAACAAACAATCCTAGTTCTACAATCGATTGAGGCATAACAAGAATGTAGTCAATCCATGCCTAGATTGACATCGAATTCTACAATTTCTAACTCTACAAGATTTGGTGAGGTGACTTTTTGAGATACTATGGCAGGGAAATTTCTGTATATCTGTCTAGCTATAATTGGGTCACCGACTAGAGTAGAGACAGAGAAAGGTTCTAAGAGCGTTTCAAGACTAACAATGAATTGGACTTCCATATAAGGAGTTACAAAGGAAAGAGTACCCTCTGGATCTAAAAATGCATAAACATCAAGGTCAAAGACTCGAAACATACCGGTGACTACATCAGGAAAACCTTCCTGTTCCTGGCGAGCATGAAGAGCATACAACCTGTTATGTGCCTGACCGTTACCTGTACCAAATGAGTTACCCTGCTGAGTCGGACGATTTGCTGGTGCTGATGAAGTTCTATATTGAGCTCTACAAGTACCACCTCATTGACAGTGTCTAGAAGGACAGTCCCTC